>CM037877.1:172504475-173031393 GCA_021292165.1 Shinisaurus crocodilurus
GCTGGGAGTTGTAGGCCAAAAACATCTGGGGGCCAAGGTTGGAGAACACTGATCTAGATCTTAGTACCATTAATTTCACTTTGGAGGCAGTATAAAAGGATCTGTACAATTAGTTCCTAGTTCCATAGTTCTCAGTTCCACAGGCTATATCTACACTGCAGTAGTCTTTTGTGTGATGTGGCAAAAATAGCCAAGCATTTGACATGGTGAAAATACTAGGCCAATTTTTACATAAATTATATATATGTATAGCATATGTACGTCACTGAGATTTCTGTCATTTATATTGTTACATCTACTAGCAATGATTTAATTTTCTATACCACTGTAATTACTTTCCCAAATGGAAAGCTCTTAACCATATTATGAAACCAATTTGTCCTTAGATTAAAAGGCAACATTTTTATAGCTCCCAACTGTTATCTGTGCCTACTGTGCAGCTACAGTGAACTTATGTTGTTTCTGCTGTTTTCATGCATACAAAACAAAAGGAACATTAAAATAGCTGTATATAAGAATATATAGTAATGATACACCATAAATATATATATCCTAAATAAAACATAATTGCAGCATGAGAAACACACAATAGTACAAATTCATAAAATGGAATCAAACTCTACTACTCTTAACAACACTGTATGCTGATTTTGAAACTGTGGTGGGTAGCTGGTCAGTTAAACCATTCTGTATAGAAAATTAAATACTGAATTTGTAATTTCTCTTAATGTGTTTCACACTAACCAAATGTGGAAAGGTATCTCCATGAACAATCTTCACACAAATACTGAGCTCTTAATATCAAGCCATGGACAGACAGAAGACCTCTCCAGCTTGCAGGACATGGAACAACGGGCTCAAGTTACAGGAAGCCAGATTCCGCCTGGACATCAGGAAAAATTTCCTGACTGTTAGAGCAATAGGACAATGGAACCAACTACCTAAGGAGGTAGTGGGCTCTCCCACACTGGAGGCATTCAAGGTGCAGCTGGACAGACATCTGTCAGGGATGCTTTGACTTGGATTCCTGCATTGAGCAGGGGGTTGGACTCGATGGCCTTCTAGATGGTCTAGATGGCCTTCTAGATGGCCTTCTAGACCCCTTCCCTCCCCGCACCCCCTTCCCCCTCTCAGCTGCTGTGGTGTGGAAAGCTTCTCTTATGAGGTCACAACTGCAACTGCAACTGTAAGAGAGGGGGAGAAAAGGGTGTGTGCTGGTAGGTGGTGAAGGGAAGGGGAGAG
The DNA here is from genome assembly GCA_021292165.1 of Shinisaurus crocodilurus. Classification (NCBI taxonomy): domain Eukaryota; kingdom Metazoa; phylum Chordata; class Lepidosauria; order Squamata; family Shinisauridae; genus Shinisaurus; species Shinisaurus crocodilurus. The sequence goes on from CM037877.1 coordinate 172,505,718, forward strand.
GCCACAATACACAATATCCTATAAGCTCTTCAGTCCCCTCCCCAGCTACCAAAAGGTAAGTCAGGTAGATGGGCTCAGAGGCCTGTCGAGCTGCTTTTTGCATTTTAAACAGAGGGACAGTGGTGAAATCACCTTCATCCTCTTCAGGGCCGGATTAAGAGCATTATGGGCCTGGTGCTGAGGATTTTGGTGAGCCTTTTTATGGAAATAAATAAAATGAAGAAGACACAATTTTATATTAAAACAAATTAAATATTTTAATTACCATTAAAGTGCCAAAACTCCGGGTACCGCCCCAAAGTTAGGGCCGCACTCTCCATCTCTCTCTTCCTGCTGTCCCAAGAGAAAAGTGCCACGCACCTGCTTCCGGTCCTCCTGTCCACTGCTTTGCCACCCAGTCGTGGAAACGGCAGTGAGGGTGAAGGGGGGGCAATCCATCAATGCCAATATGGAGGGGCTGCGTGTGGCTCAGTGGTGGCGCCCCTGGTTTGCATGTAGAAGGCCCCCAGTTCAATCCCCCTCCCCGGCAGCATCTCCAGGGTGGAGGGGAGCTAGGAAAGGGTCCAGCCTGAAACCGGGGGGGGGGGCAGCCGCTGCCGCCAGTCTGTGTTGACAGTGCTGGGCCAAAGGGACCAAGCGGAATGTATTATAAATAAATAAGACTCTCCCCCCCCCCTTTTGCTGCAACAGGCTAACAAGGCTGCCGCCCTTCTGGAAATGAGCTACTTTGTCCAGTTTGTACCCAGAGGGGTTAAACGGTGCAGGGGGTGGGGGGGGAGAGCAGGGTCTTTGGGTCCATTTTCAATGTTCTGCTACGGCTGGTATTGGGTAGTTGAATCCATGTTAGAAATAGGAAACCAAAGAGGCAAAGCTGACCCCACGAGTCCCTATTAAAATCAATGGTTTTTTTCCCCAACAAAATAAGGCTACTTCAGATGTGTGGCTTAAATAAATTCTAGGCACAAGTGTGCCTTTTTATTTCAAAACTCTGCCACTGATTTTGACAAGAACAGACCAGGCAGACAAACTCAAAATAACCAGGCAGGCAGAGGAGGCAGGGAACCCCAAAGCAGGCAGGCAGAAGCATTTGTCTTGGACAATTCAAACTGTGGAACTGGTTAAGAAGAGACCAGGCAGGCAGAGGAGGCTGAACCCATTTTCACCCCACCTCAGTTCACGCATCCACTGGAAGCCACACCCACCCACTCCAGGTCCACCTTGCTTCTTTTTACTGCAGAACAAACAGTACCCTGCTACCTTTGGGGGGGGGAGGGTCTGTGTCACGAAATGGAGCAAGTTACCTTGCACAAAATGGAGCAAGTTACCCCCAATTAACTCCTGAAGGAGCACTAAAGGTGGATTCCCACAAATTAAGGAATTGGGGTGGGGGGAACAATAAAGCATGGCTGGGAAAGCATGGCCCTGCAGAAGTTGTTGGCCTCCAACTCCCATCAGCCCCAGCTGGCATGGCCAATGGACAGGGCTGATGGGAATTGTAGTCCAACTCCATCTGGAGGACAGCACATCCCCCACACTTGCTATAAAAGAAACTGAGGGAGGAATAGGACTTCCCCCCCTTTTTGTTCAGAGGGGAGGTCATTTTGTAACCTCACAAAAGATGGGGGGCTTGTTGGGGGGCACAGAAGGGGAAGCAAAGAGAACACATGTTTCTTTTGTTTAAGCAATGCAAGGAAGAATTGCCTGTCAGAGTCGGAAGAGGGGTTTTTGACCTCTCTCCCCTGCCCTGGCAGTTGAAAATGGCTCAACCCCAACAGGTTTAGGAACTGCCCCTTTGGCAGTGTAGCTCTTGGCTTCTCCAGGTGAGGGCAACAGCGAGTGACCCCAAACAGGTATAACCACCACAGGGGGGGGGGAGAGACAGGCCCTCACTCTTACATTCTTAACCCCCCCCAATATAATAAGTTGCAGCTGAAAAACAGACCAGACCAAACTGATTATTATAAAGGGGCAAAACGTAAAGGCATGGCAGGAAACCGAGAACTGGACCGGGGTGTGGGTGGGTGTGGGGAGGGCATACGACCCACAGATGTTCAGTTATGAGGGCGGGTGAATGGTGGTAATCGTAATCTCCCCCTGCTCAATTCCCCCATCCGCAGTAACGTTCTTATAGAACAATTGCATATGATGGGCGCTGCGGGGGGGGGGAGGGGGAGAAACTCACCTGCTTTGAGACACACACACACCCCTCCCCCGTGTTGTTTCGCCAGCTATCAGCACCCCCTTCTGCTACAGCCCTTGGGGCTTGCAGGTCCCCGGCGGGAAGAGCCGCCGCCGCCGTTGCTGCGCCGCCGCCGCGAGGGAGCCGCTGCCTGGCGTCTCGATGCAAGGGCAAGTGCGGCAGCGGCAGCAGGTGGCGGCGTGGCTCGGGTGAGTGGGCGCTGCCAGGCCAGCCCTCCCAACTCTGGAAACTCCAGAAGCTGTTTTGGCAAGAAGATCCGTCCGCTCGCCCCTCTTCCAGCGCGTTTATTCTTGGAACTGGGCGAGAGCCGCTCCTCCTTCGCCTAGTCTCTCCCCCCCCTCTTTCCCCGTTATATACAGTATTTTTCCATGTATAAGACTATACTTTTTCCTAAAATTGTTACACTAAAAATTGAGGGTCGTCTTATACACGGAAGTAAGCGGAGGAGAGAACCGCACGGTTGCAAAACTGCCCAGTGGGGGTGTCTTATACATGGGGGCGTCTTATACACGGAAAAATACGGTATTCCCCCTGTGGGCGATATGGGGAATGTGAGAGGTGTGCGTCGTCCCTTGAAGAATCGAGGAGCAGCCCTGCGTGGGAATGGGGGGGAGTGATCCTCGCCTTTGGAGAGGAGGGGCGAAACCGCGCCTTTCTCTGCTCACGCGCGGGCCTGTGGGCCTATTTTGTGGTAGGGGCCTGGAGCTGCAGCTCCAATAGCCCCTATCTTAATCCGGCCCTGATCCTCTTCCTGCTCTGCCTGGCTCTTGCTTAGAGCCCTCTGTCTATCCGGAGTGCAACCCACAGGATTGCACCCTTAATGTGTGAAGGGGGAGCCGTTTCACATGTGTTCGTTATAAGGTGCAAAAGTGCCCCGAAACACAAGTGTGCAAGTGATGGAGTAGAGCTCTCTTCATGTGAATGCTGCTAGTACTCTCCAGATGTTCAAAGTAGGTTTTCCAAACACAGTGGGGAGGCGGGGGGGGGGGGAGCATGGCAGCTGACTCTGCCCTGATCTACATGCATCCATTCCAACACTGGAAGAAATTCTAAACTGCATGTGTTTAGTCACATCTAAAGTGAATTGTGACCAAGTCCCATTGAAAACAAAGTTGGACTTTGGTTGCATTTAGTAGGACTCCTTTATGTTCCTATCTTCTTAAGAAGTCTTTATGTGGCAAAGAGCCAGTCCCATTTTCTTTTATTGTCTTGCACAGGTTCTTTCCTCCTTCTGCTTCTTAAACTAGATTGCCTCCCTCTTTTGCCCTCTTGCTTCAGATTTCATTTGAACAATCTGCAACATATACATGCTGGATGGAAAACTCCTAGAAAAAGCCTTTAGCCTTTTGCATTCATTACCAAGACAAGCTTGCAAACAGATATGAATTTAACTAGAAATTATCTGGGCTGTTTCACATCAGCGATATTAATTCTCATGATTTCATCACCTTCTCCAGGGAGCCATGACAAATTTAGGAAGAGAGAGAGAGAGAGAGAGAATTGGACAGAAGATGCTACAAAACTTGTAAATGAACCTCCAAAATCATTCATGCCTGACAATACTGGTTGTGAAGAAGACCATAACTCTCAGGATGTTCTCATCTTTATTTTGAGACAAAAAGTTCAGAAAGGAAGAACACACATTTGCCCAGATAGTGAAGCTGAGACACCATTTTGGGGGGGAAACTTTGCTTCAACGCCTGGGTTTTGAAGCTGAGCTATGCAGTGCTAAGCAGCACTAGAAGAAAGAAGCACGTCTGTTAAATCATAGCCACCAATCAGACTTGTTCTTGAGAAGCCAGAGGGAAATTCAAAATCACAAGAGAGTCTTGTAATATGTTTTGAGGAACGAGCTCTATTAAATTGAACACAGGTCTACGCAATGTCAGATTCTTGCCCAGAATAAAACCACAACATATAAATAATATGTGATTCTACATGAACTTGCCCACCAGTTAAGACCATTTATTTAAATCTATTTATTTAAAATTATTTAAGGGTGGAACCCTTCCATGGCAGTGTACAAGATTAAAAAACAACGAAACAGGTAGTATAAGATGTTCTTTTTAATGTTTATTTTACTACATTTCCTGTTTTTTAGCCTGTTTTATATTTATGGATGTTTCTTTCCATGCTGGTTCTGTTTTTACTGTTGTTTTAGTTTCATTTTTGTAAGCTGTTTACAGAGCAATCCCGTGGTTCCTGGAGGGTGTCCTAGGGACCATAGGATTTCTTGGATCCCCACTTCCGAAGCAGTAGACAGTGCTACAACCAGGAGGGGGGGCTAATCACCATGATCCAATCGCCACCCCCTCGCAGCCAGCGTGGAAAGAACCCTGGCACCTGCTTTCCAAGGTCGCAAAAGCAGTCTCAGCGGACCTCATAGAGGTCAAACAAACGCTGTTTGCAGCCTTGGAATAAGTCTGGACATCTCACCATTTTTGTTGGGGATGAGCGGTGGAGGGCCCATCTACCACCAGCTTCTAAATGGGCCCTTAGTATGTGGACCTCTTTGACAGATCAAGAATATTAATATCAGGGGCTAGATACAAAAAAAGGGGGAGAGACTGGATACTAACTAAATGGAGAGGGAAATTGTTGGTAGTTTTTTTGGTTTCTTTGTTTTTTAAGATGCATGAAATTTGAAAGAATGATTAAAAGCTTAAAAAAAAAAAGAGTACAGACACTGGAAATAAGAGTAAGGAAAGAGTAAACAAGGAAATGGATGCGAGAAGACATGATGCAATGGGGTCAATGAATGATAATATTTAATACATAATAACAACAATAACAACTATGAATAATAATAATAATAATAATAATAATAATAATAATAATAATAATAATAATATATTTCTTTTCCACAATCACAGACGCTTTGTGGTATAGAATGCATCTCTGCTACTGGATGTTAAATGTGCTTTTTAATTTCTTCTGATGTTTGTAAGCTGTTTCCAGTCTTCTGACATTTTTAAATGCAAAGGTTTTTCTTTATGTATAAATAGCACAAGGAAATGATGGAAGTTATCTAAATTACAACCACCCAAATGTGCAATTCTATTACCTACCGTGTCAACCCTTTCCCTTAGGTTGAGGAATAGTTTTGAAAATTGAATCTAACACTTGGCATTCTGATGAGAGACAGGAACTGTTCATTCGTCCTTGGGGGTGGCTGCAAAGAAACGTGTGTGTGTGTGTGTGTGTGTGTGTGTGTGTGTGTTGAAGTTTAGAGTAATTCTCTTGTATCTTATCTAGAGCTTTAGAAGTCAGGTGAGAAACACCGATGTTTATAAGTGGGTTAAAAACCATCCTTCTTTTGTAACAATCCATACAGAGCAACCAGGAATTATAGCCTACAGGGTCAAAGTAAATTGTATGTATCAAGAGGGGGGGGGGGGGAAGGGCTAACACACTTTGTGAATGCAAATAATAATCAGACAGATGTGATGTTCTGCTAACTCTGTGGTAGCCTCCACCTGAATCAGTTTCTTAATCCCTGGGCGTTCTTTTTATGAAAGAAAGGCTGGTGGTTTTGTAGACTCACAAGTATTCCAAACTTTTGTAAACATCAGCAGTTGTGTTTATTGCATGACTTTGCCAAATAATGGCTTAACGTGAGAGTTGTAGAATTAATGCATCCTTTACCCTCAATCTCTGCCAACGAGGGCATGTTTTGTCCTCCAATTTTCCTTCAGCAACTATGTGATGTTATCCATAAAGGTTTCCCAGAATGGTTCCTGTTGTAGCCAAACCTGAGCAATTTGAGAAAGGCTGACTGCCTTTTTAATGTAACAAATACACTTAGAATGATGGATCTTGTACTCTCTATATTTTATGTGGGCAGGCCCTCACTTTACTTTTATGAGAGGGACAGGATTGACTAGCTACAGATCAATTATTTCTATTAATCTATTTATTAGGCAGAATTCTCTTTGAAAGTAAAGCACCATGTTCACCTAATTTTAATCAGATGCTCATTAAGGTTGGGTCACAATTTAGGGATTGGTGAGAGTTTCATTCAGTTCACATTTTGATGCAAACACACCTAATTTGCACTCCCCAAACCAAAAGATGAACCAGAATGCAATTGCATTCCAAAATCTTCACTTTCCTGAATGTTGAGCTCAAGTTCGGCAATCAAAAAATATGCACCAAAAAGGCAGATATTAAGAAAAGGTGAGCACAAAATGCACATATTAGGGGAAAGTGTGCACAAATTTACTTGAGCCTATGGGTGGAAATGTGCACATTTTAAAAATGCACATAAATGCATACATTTAGGAAATTGCATACCAAAAAATCTGTATATTTGAAGAAATGTGCATGAAAATGTACAAATTTTCATGTGGATTTTTTTTTTTTTTTTTTTAGCATAGGGCTAGTGAGAAACTGATTCAATCAAATTTTTGTGAAATTGTCCCAGTAATTCAAGGAGAAGCTGCTTTGTGAAATGGCCGTTCCCCTAACTTTGTTTCTCCAAATCATTTTGTTGATTCTTCAGCATATATTTATTGGAAGTAAGACTTACTTGGAGATAAGTCCCACTGAATTCAATGGGGCTTACTTCTGATTAGACATGCATAGGATTGCATTGCTGATCTCATATTCCTCTCCCTGGAAAAGCAGAATGGGACACCTTTTAAACCTTTGGGTGTGCTTTTGAATAAACATAAAATATATATAGATATTTTCTCAGGTTTAAAAATAGGATTGAATGTAATGGCACTGTGAGTTTATATATATATTTTTAACAAGCGCAATTACTGTGCTTTCTTTGGAGGGATATTTAACTATGCTGCACCTGTTGAATAAAATAAGCTGCTGGAGGAACGATTTGCCCACTCTGTAAAAGCATGTGTTTTTCTATAGATATTCAACAGCTGCCCACTATAATGACTGCCCCAGTGAGAGGTAAACAAGGCAGCCATTTTTTTTTCTGGGGACAGCCATTTTCCAAAATTGAAAAAGCACCTCAGAACAGAGGTTTCTGGGAAAAACAAAGTTGCAGGTTCTCTTCCACACACAAAAGAATTTCACCTCACTCCTGAAATATAACAAAAGAAAACAACTGAATTTGAGGTAGGTGAAATGGCTGAGAAATGGCCTTGTCAACTTGGTACAGCCCTAAATTCTTCTCCCCATCTAGGATCAGCAAGCTATTCTTAGACAAGATAAGGTCACACACACACACACACACACAGAATGCTCACACATCAGTGTCAACATAGTTCATCTGTAAGGCAAATAAATAGATAAAATTTAGGAAGCTGTAGATTGTTCCAGATTAAAGGATCTGAGTGCAATTTGTGAGTTTTCATGCCATACTTACTTGAGAATGGTGGCCATGACACATCAGGACTTGGGACAAGGTGGTGGTTTGTTTTGACTGTTAACACTTTTCTCTGAGTATGCATACTTATACTGCTGAAAGATAATAGCCAAGTCAAGTTTATTTATAGTATGACCTAAAAGGTGGTCATAACAACAACAACAACAACATATTATATCTTATCAAACCCTTTAAAAGTCTTATATAGAGGATCTACTGTACCAAAATTGACAAATGTAAATACAGAATTCCAAATTAATCTTAGATGAAAAATCTACTAAAAAAGCACCATTCTATGTGGAAAAAATATTATTTATTTATTAAATTTATATACCACCCAACTGGCAGATGCCCTAAGCATGAAGCTGCTATGTCTATAGATAAATGAGATGTCCTGCCTCCCAAGAAAGAATTTTCAGTGCTATCATAGGAACGTTACTGAATGTTGTTAATACAGGCTCCATATTATTAGAGCTCTTCTATACAAGGCTGTTAATCTGCCATATCTACTTTTGGTTTTGTTGCAGAATTGAAATCCAAGCTCTATATAAAGAGCTTTTCCTTTCCTGCTTTTCCACTACATAATCTCTAGGTGGTGCAGTCTTATAGCAGAATTTTGCAGTTACACAAGTAGGAAAATATGTTTTCGTTCACTTTCATAAATAATACTCCATTTTGCCCATTCCTGAAAAAAAGGGAACATGCTCTTAAACAGAAGTGAAACTGGAGGGTCATGACATCATCTAAAGAACCCATAAACCACCCTAAGAGATTAAATGCCTTATGTAGAAAAGCTCTTAGAAACAAAGAACTATGCTAATGACTATAAACAAAATGCTCATCTTACATGCCTTTACAACCTTTCTTAAAACATTTCTGTTATTGTTATGCCCAAAAATCTACCACTCTAAATCAACAAACATGTACCAAGCCTGACATAAGCTATTTAGCTTGTCTCAGAATCCCGAACAACATTGCAAGAGGCATAAAATGGATCATTTTGTTACCATGACTGTAACTAACACCAGTAGCTAGATCACTTTTACCATGCATATGAAAGCCCAGCAAATTTAACACGGGGAGAAAAGATAAATCAGAGCCCTCAAAAAGCCATTAAGCTGTAAGTGTTAATTTCTTTGGTTAAATCTTTGCTCTATCACCTTGTTATATATGAATCATTACCTAAACGTAAGAAAGTGGTGCTTTAGAAATATTAGAGTCATACCATTATGCCTTCCTGAATAGGTCAGCTTCTTATGCTTTCAGTAAAAGCTGCCTAAATGCAGTTGCTATCTTAGGAATGGCTAAAAAAAGACAACCATACAGAGAAGAGGGAGGGGGAAGAGTGGATAGGAGAGGGATTATTTGGAAATCAAAAATCCCAACATATTTCAAATGGATCTCATTGACTTTTTAGAAACACTTTGAACAATTGCTGTGGCCACTGGAGTACCATAATGATATACCCCATTATAAAATGTAGCACTAAGTAAATGTAGGAGTGGAAATTTAACAATTGGTCGTTTAATGGCTGCAATTATGGCAAAAGAATAATGAACCTATTAGAGAAGAGAACTGGCAATTACTCTAAGGCTTATTGCAATACAGCTGTGGAAAAAAGGAATACAGAAGCATGCTTAAAAATGGTTATTAAAGAGGGATAATGCATTCTGTTTACCCTGACAGAAGGGATTCTTCTTCTTCTTTTTGCTTTTCAGAAATGAAATGGGGCTTTTTGATGATCGGACATAGAAGTTTAGAAGTGATGAATCCTACTATTTAAAGATAATATATTTTCAAATATTCCTTTCCAGGTTTAAATTATCTCAGCCCTATAAAAGGGAAAGATTTACAAACAAATACAGATAGCAGAGATGTAAAGGCAGCGGCAAAAGCCACCAAATGGTATGCAGAAATTCAGGGATTCCCCCCCCCTCAAATGGGCCACATGGCTGTTGTTCATTAACAAAAATGTTAAATGCCCCCAGCTTCTTGTCTCAAACAAAGATAAATGAGAAGCCCCAAACCATTATGAAGCCTACCAATGTTCCAAATTCGTGATCCAAATAATTTTTTATCTAGCCTATTAAATATATGAATGATATTTGTGTCCTGCTCTTAAGATTTGCAATGACAGCAAACAGGTCCTTAGAACAGGCACAAGGATTTATGAGCTGTTTTGCTGGATTAGACCAAGATCTCTGGCAAGGGCATGTGGGCAAGTCCCAGCGCTGTCTTGAGCTGCCCCTGTAGTTCCCCTTCTCCAGGTTCTGTCTCCCTTCTCTGTCTTCCTTTGGCCACCATTTGCTTCTCTCTCCATCTGCCTCCACCTCTGTCTCTCACAATCGCTCTCCTCTTGTCCTCCCACTGGCTTCCTCCATGGACTGTTAAAATGGCCCCACCTTACTGGCTGACATCACCCCCTCATCCTCAGCTGCCCTCTCTCATAGTACTGGAACCCAATGGGGTCATCCCATGAAGCTGACTAGTGGGAGACTCAGGACATATAAAAGGAAGTTCTTCTTCACACAGTGCATAGCTAAACGATGGAATTTGCCACCACAAGGTGTAGTGGTGGCCACCAATTTGGATGGTTTTAAAAGGGGATTGGGCAAATTCATGGAGGAGAAGGCTTGCTATTATTATTATTATTATTATTATTATTATTATTATTATTATTATTAACATTTATTTATCACCCATCTGGCCAGCAAACCGGCCACCCTGGGCGATGTACATAAGATAAAAACAGGATAAAATACATTTAAAATGGTATAAAATTTTAAAATCTTAGCCCACCCCATATTCCCGCCTGAACAGCCAAGTTTTTAGTGAGCGGCGGAAGCTCAGCAGAGAGGGTGCATGGCAGAGGTCACTCGGGAGAGAGTTCCACAGTACGGGGGCTGCCACAGAAAAGGCCCTCTTCCTCGTCCCCACCAGTCTAGCTGCTCTGGCTGAAGGGACAAGGAGAAGGCCGTTTGTGGCAGATCTTGTTGAGCGGCCTACTTGGTGTTGGTGGCTTGGTGGCTACTACTAGTCCTGTTGGTGGCTACTACTTGGTGGCTACTACTAGTCCTGTTAAGTTATATGCTACCTATGTACACCAGTTGCTGGGGAACATGAGTGGGACAGTGCTATTGCATTCATGTCCTACTTGTGGGTTTCCCACAGGCAGCTGATTGGCCACTGTGTGAACAGAATCGTGGATGAGATGGACCATTGGTCTGATCCAGCATGGCTCTTCTTATGTTGTTATGTTCTTACCTGCTGCCCCTGTTAGCTGTCAGACAGTAAGCACACAATACCCACATATGACATCAGCAGCAGGTGCCAGTGTTTAGGCCAGCCTGACCGCCGCGCCATCCCTGCAGCTGTGGGAATGAGGATGACATGCTGGCAAATCCCAGTGGCCTGCTATATGCAAAGGGAATATACAGTAGACTTAAAATGGTGACGTATGAACAAGGCAGAAAGTTGCTTAAAATATGCTTACACTCGGAGCACTTTAGCTGGCTCCCTGCGGAATGTACCATGGGGGTTGGATCCAAATTTGTTACTATGTAATGTGTGGAACCATCTTCAGTCTCCTGGCACAAGTGACACAATTTGCTTTCATGTCAGTTTTTTAAAGCATGATATGCTCACGTTTATGCTGCCGGTTTAAATCTAACCACTTGGTTTTTTCTGGAAGGATACATTCTTTTTACATATTCAGGACAGGTTTGCCTGTTTGGAGACATAGCCCTGAGTATTCTTAAGAGGCATAACCTGTTTGATTAGTAATGATGTGTGCATCGGAAACCAGCAACAAACAGAAAATCCAGGAGGGCGATTAATAAGGTAAAGTGAAAAGAAACTATGCCATGAAAATTTCCATTAAGGCAGGATGTTAGTTTCTGTTGTCATCTGCTGGGGATAGATTTGTGCTCAAAGTAGTAAATAAACATAGCCTCAGGTTCTCAGCTTTGAAACAAGAGCTGTCAAAAAGAAAGAAAAGAGAGAGAGAGAGAGAGAGAGAGAGACAGAGAGCATTGCTCCTGTAATCAGGTTTAGAATATCTACTCATTTATCGCTAATAAAGAGTATTAGCTAAATATCACTTGAAGGAATGATTTATGGTATTCAGGGAAAGGAATCATTCCAAGAGACCCCTCAAACTTGCTGGTTTCCCAGAGCTGAAGCGTGTTATGGAGATTAGAGATGAATGAGTGTTGTCTTTGAAGTAGCATTTGTATGCAGCCCCATTTAAAAAATGTTTTAATGGCAAGGATTCAGCTGTGGAATTAACAGTGAATTCTAGCAGTTGGGGGGGAGGGAGAACATTTAGAATGTTTCCCCTGGATTTTTGTGCAGTATTTATCTCAATCGGTGATAGAGGGGGAATAAAGACTGATCTTTTTAGTCAGCCAGAATGAGTGGTTGGGCTAATGTGGTGGTTGCTGTAATGTGATTCGTTACTGTAAGTGTTTGGTGTTGTTTATTTTGTGTAATGTTATGTTTACTGCATATGTTATTTGTCCCGCCCTTTGGTGTAAGGTACGTTATAAATAAATGTATTATATTATCATCATCATCATCATCATCCACCACCACCACCACTACTGTTGTGAATATTCAAGCTGCAGCAGGCAGTCACTGCTGCTTATCAAGATGTGCAAACCTGGGCAGTGTAGTAACAAGTCACCAAGAACCCATGGGCTGCAGTAGGGTTCTGCGGTGACTTATTAACCATGGTAACAAGCCACCCTGCCCAGGTTCGCACGTCATGCTAAGCTGGTGGCAATTTATTTTATTTTATTTATTTATTATATGTATACCCCGCCTTTTTTCCTGCAAGGAACCCAAGGCGGCTTATATAATCCTCCTCTCCATTTTATCCTCACAACAACCCTGTGAGGTAGGTTAGGCTGAGAGTCAGTGACTGGCCCAAAGTCACCCAGTGAGCTTCATGGCCGAGCCAGGACTAGAACCCAGATCTCCCGAGTCCCAGTTCAACACTCTCGCCACTACGCCACACTGGCTCTTGAATATTGCCCACTGTGGCTTGAATATTCACAATGGGCGGGTCTGCATGTCACTTTAAGCCCACAGAGCCTCTAAAGCCTCTGTGGGCCTAAAGTTGCCCTGGGCCCCAGCTGTGCTGGGGCACAGCAGGGGTCCAGAGGCACCACCTCTCCCCTTGTCTTCCCACAGTCCTCCCATCCAATATCCCAGGGGACACCACATGGGAGCACTGAGGGCAGCGAGAGGGGATGACTGCTGGCAAAAAGCACTCCCCGACTTACCTTACTCTTTGGCAGTGGTGGCGGCAAGGCTCTGGCGGCATGGGCAGTGAGGCTTGGAGGCAGTCGCCACCACCACACACCTCTTCCTCACCAAGCCCTGAGTGGGGCTGGGTGAGGTAGAGGTGCGTGGCGGCAGCAGCAGTGTCTGCCAGGCACACTCTTCCCAAGCAGGAGGAGGGCGTGTGGCAGACCTCTGCCTTGCCCCCTCCTACCACTCATTGTGGTGCCCGCAGGTGCCAGTCAGCGATACGGAGAGCTCAGGCTGATTGGCCCCGCATGTGGCCAATTGGCCTAAGCACCACCCCTGACGTTACCAGCATTAGTGACGTTGGGTGGTGTGCTTAGGCTGATTGGCCACACACACTGTCAGTTGGCCTAAGTGCCACCCCCCGATGTCACCAGCGTTAGCGACTCTATGACCTGGTTTCACATGACACGACAACACACAATGGGCAGTGAGCCATGGTGGGTTGTCATGTCATCTGAACCCAGAGCACTTTCCTCATGGTGGCTTGTTTTTTCCCTCCAGCAAGCCAACCTGAGAACTCATGGTCTGTAGTAGGGTTTGTCTCTCTCATGGTGGGTTGACGTTTTTCCAAACCCGGATGAATGCATATGTCCCTCTGAATGAATGCATATGTCCCTCTGAATGAATGCCTATGTCCCTCTGAATATGTCCCTCCTTTTGACATGGGGAGCCCTCTTAAAAATCCCTTTTAAAAGGAACCAGAGTTTTGACTGTTAGCTGTCAAATCTCTGTGCTCCAGTAAAAGGGGGTGGGCTACACTTTTCCATCTTCGAAAGTATCTAGAGTCTTGGGAAAAGTTTGGGGCACTGGGACCTATCAGGGGAACACAAAAAACCCTGAGGATCCCAGTGCCAAGGGGGGATAAATCCCTCCACCCCCTCTTCAGGAGCAAAGATCACTCACATCTTTGTTTTGAATTGACTGCTTTCCTTTTGACAGCTGTCAGGACAAAGCAAAGTGCAAAAAAAACCCCTATTTGGAGCCTCTGGATCAATGTCCATAGTTGGTACCTGCTGAATTTTGACAGCAGGTACCCCCTAGGACATTACCCAGGCAAGGCTACCCATTTTTGCGCCTGTGGAAATGAGCACAACTGCACCTCCGGAATTGTGTAATTCTGGCTAAAAATATATATATTTTAAAAATAAACTAACGAAACTATTCATGCACATTTGGGGTGCATTTTTTTAAGGGTGGTGGTGAACCACTGACATCCCCTCCAATGTGCCGCTTGGGCTCTTTAGAGGAGCTGTCAGTGGCTGTCAAAATGGATATCGCAAAAAGCAATTCCCCCCCCCCCAAGAAAAATAGTAAAAAGGGGGGAAAGGCTGTAATGAGCCAAAATGGCTCCTGATCATGGTGGGGAGAGCAACTTAAGCCACAAAGTTCCCTGGGATACTGGCTGGCGGACCAAGTGGGAAGGAGGGAGATGACAACTCATGGTGAGCCCAATCATCTGTCGGGCTCGCTGTGGGTTGCTCTCGCAACAACCAACCCACTGTGGCTTATTGCCATGGTGGGTTGGTATGATGTGCAAACACACCCTATAAAGGGGTATTCTTTAGCTAGTCAGCTCAGAGCAAGATTCCTGCAGCAAATATACTTTGAGATAGGTTGAAGATCTTAGAAGACATGGTCAACAACTTCTCTCGGTTGACAGTATGGGTAATTTAGGAAGCAGTTATAAGAGGTTACAAGGGAAGCCTTTAGCTATAAAACAGGAGACTAATTAGAACCACAAGTCCAGAACATATTTCTTTATCAAAGTATAAGGTTGTCAGTTAATGAGTTTTACAGCAGTTTTCCTGAATGATGCTAGGATTGAAGCAAAGTGCGAGAGTTAAATTCCCTAAAGATGCCACTCCAAAAGTTCACTGATAGAGTGTCTATAAATATGAATGGAAGTTGCTGTTTATGCTGTCTCTTTCTAATGCTCATGCATACACACATACTCAGAACAAGCCATACCAGCCTACACAATCAGGAGGAAATAAAAATTCATATACAACAACAAAGTTTCCATCCATCAGTATTCATCTTGCCTGCACCACTTCTCTGTTTCTGAATATTTCAGAATAATACTTCCCTCTGCAGAAACAGATAAATGGAAGTTGTCACACCCACTTCTAGAGCAGTAGCAGAACTGAGCTGAAACATTTATCAAGACAAGCTGGTTTCAAGGTTCAAGCTCAGGTCTCTCAGGTTGTCTGATGTATCACTGATACGCTGTTCAAAGAAATAGTTTGTGTTGCTCAAGGCACTTTTCCTAGACTACAGTTAGACAGATTAATTTTCATAACAAGCATCAGTTGTGACACTTCTAGCTGGCTTGTAAGCATCTTTAGGCTTTCCTATTCTCATGTTACAAAGACACTCATGTAACTAACCTTCTTGACCTTGAATATATTACTCAAACATGTTGCTGTATTCAGGTAATCTGATGTTACCTGCATCCCCTGGTATCTAATATTAACTTGTAGGCCATGCTACAATTGGCTCGTCTGGCATAAACAACAATGCTTCCTCCCCATCCAATCATCTAGTCTCACCTGAAATTGCTACTGCAAGATTGTTAATCATAGCAACAAGAAAACTACTGAATATCAAAATATTTTGATGGAAAGCTACACATTTATGGCATATGACTTTCATAACGTTTTCCATCCTACAATGCAGCCTTCCTCAGCCTGGTGCCCTCTGGATGTTTTGGACTTCAACTCCCATCAGTCCAAGCATGGGACTAGCATGGCCAATGGTCAGGAGTGCTGGGAGTTGTCGGCTAAAACATCTAGAGTTGTAAGACTTCTGTCTAAACATGCATAGGATTGTGCCTTCAGTGGCTTTGGACCAGTCACTATATCTCAGCTTAACCCCATAAGTAATCTGTTGTGGAGATAAACTGGGACAACTCCCTAAAGAATGGTGGGATACAAATGTAATAATAATAATAATAATAATAATAATAATAATATAATGATAATGATAATGATAATGATAATGATAATGATAATGATGGTGATGGTGATGGTGATGGTGATGGTGATGACAAGAACAAGCCAGCACAGACAGTTCAATCCTATGCATGTTTACTTGGAAAGAAGTACTACAGTACTGGCTTACTCTCAGATAAGTGTACACAGGACTGCAGCCTTCAGAGTTCCTTTGACACCACATGCTAAAAAGGCAGTCTATTTGTCAATTTATGCTGGAATTTTGAAACTGAAAAGCAACTTGTGTAGTGCAGAAACTCCAAAGAATGCCTGGCTGTGTACCCAGTCCTGCCCATGCTCACATTCAGCACTCATCCATCTATCCAGCTGCTTTCGGATGAGCATTCCCTCATCATCCTCACCCCCTGATAAGCTTGCCAAAGAAGCCTATCTATCTACCCATCCATCCATCCATCCATCTATCCATCCATCTAAAGCCACAATATAAATATTATAGTAAAAAAAATAAAACAAGCAGGAGAGATCCAGAAAACATTGGGTGTTGGATACTAGCCTAGTAATTTAGATGGGGCAAGTTTCTTGGATTACCATGAACTTGTACCATGCTGGAATGTACGTTTCTTTAGAAGCATCCAGTCAAAATTAAATCTACAGAAGACATAAAGCAAGAAACTAGAGTTGTGATTTACCTGATAGATGAAGCACCCTGCAAGGGAAGCATTTTATTCAGCATACATTGGGTCAATGTGACTAATAGTAAAGCATCCACAACTGCAGGAACAGAACCACATTGTGAAGCTCCTGTGGCAGGAAATGAAATTCAATTAGGCACTAATTAAAAATACAAATAATAGACATTTCGATGCAGTCCAATATTATGTGTGTTCACTCAGAAACAATTCCACTGAGTACAGTTAGATTTACTGCCAAGGAAGTGTACATATTACTGGTTCACATGCAACAGCAACCCATGCAGGGTTTTTTAATGCCCAGGGCTGCCATGAATGAGCCAGCATGCTGGTCACTGCAGCTCAATCGCTCCTGCTTGGCTCTTTCTGCCAGTGGGAGTGGCTAAACACTGGGTGGGATTACTCCCAGCTGTGCCCCACTGGGTACTCGGTGCAGTACCAGCATTGACTCGAGGGTCAGGGAGGGTGTGTTGCTGTGGTCTATAGGAATTCTATCTCCCTCTCTAGGCTTCCTGTTCATTTGAGAGCAGGTCTTGAGTGTCTGTATCTTGTGTTGGGTACTCGGGACAGATTGGGGATTCTGCTGGTGTACCGCCCACCCCGCTGCCCAGCAGACTCCCTGCCTGAGCTGATGGAGGTGATCTCGGACTTGGTGTTGAGGACCCCTAGGATGATGGTTCTGGGGGATTTCAACTTCCATGCCGAGACTGCTGTGTCTGGGGCGGTTCAGGACTTCATGGCTGCCATGACAACTATGGGGCTGTCTCAACATGTCATTGGCCCAACACATGTAAGAGGATACACACTTGATCTGGTTTTCTCGACTGGGCAAGAGGATGGTGATCTGAAAGTGGGGGAATTGACATCTGTTCCTCTGTCATGGTCAGATCACTTCCTATTGAGGTTTAGACTTTCAGCAGCCTTTCCCCTCTGCAAGGGTGGGGGGGGGGCTATTAAAATGGTCCGCCCCCGGAGGTTTATGGATTCCGATGGATTCCAGAGTTCTCTGGGGGACTTTCCTGCTGGTATGGCTGGTGGTCCTGTTGAAGCCCGGATGATGTTAATAACTACAGGCTGGTAGTTTATATCCTATTCCTGGGCAAGGTGCTTGAGAGAGGGTGGTTGCTGGTCAACTCCAGGCACTCTTGGATGAAACGGACTATCTAGATCCATTTCAATCTGGCTTTAGGCCTGGTTTTGGAACAGAAACTGCTTTGGTCGCCCTGTGGGATGACCTTTGCTGGGAGAGGGACAGGGGGAGTGTGACCCTGTTGATTCTCTTGGACCTCTCAATGGCTTTTGATACCATCAACCATGGTATCCTTCTGGATAGGTTGTCTGGGTTGGGAGTTGGAGGCACTGCGCTTCAGTGGTTCCAATCCTACTTGGGTGGCCGATTCCAGAAGGTGGTGCTGGGGGATTACTGCTCTTCCCCTTGGCAGTTATGCCATGGGGTGCCACAGGGCTCTATTTTATCCCCCATGCTGTTTAACATCTACATGAAACCACTGGGAGAGGTTATCTGGAGGTGTGGGCTGAGGTGTCATCAATATGCAGATGACACCCAGCTCTATTTCTCCTTTTCATTTAATCCAGGTGAGGCAGTGGCTGTTCTGAATCAGTGTCTTGGCATGGTAATGGACTAGATGAGGGCTAATAAACTGAGACTCAATCTAGATAAGACGGAGGTACTGTTAGTAGGTGGTTTGTCTGCCCATCTAAGTGATATTCACCCAGTTCTGGATGGGGTTGCACTCCCCCTGAAGGATCAGCTTCGTTGTTTGGGGGTGCTCTTGGATCCCCAACTGTCACTCGAGGCACAGGTGAACTCGGTGGCACGGAGCACCTTTTATCAGCTTAGGCTGATATACCAACCACATCCTTATCTAGACAGAGATAGCCTAGCTACAGTTATCCATGCTCTGGTAACCTCTCGTTTGGATTACTGCAATGCGTTATACATGGGACTGCCTTTGAAAACAGTCTGGAAACTTCAGCTGGTCCAAAATAGGGCAACGAGATTATTAATGGGGACTGGCCGACGATAACATATTATGCCAGTGCTTTCTCATCTGCACTGGCTGCCAGTCTGTTTCCGGGCCCGATTCAAAGTGCTGGTGCTAACATTCAAAGCCCTAAATGGCTTGGGGCCAGGGCATCTGAAGGATCGTCTCCTCCTATATGTACCTGCCTAGACACTAAGATCTTCTTCAGTGGTCCTTCTCCGAGAGCCCCTGCCAAAGGAAGTGAGGCAGGTGTCTACCAGGAGGCACCCCGGTTGTAGAATGAGCCCCCCTACATTGTACTCTTTTCGGCCCCAGGTGAAGACCTTTCTATTCTCCCAGGCATTTTAATCATTTTAATCTTGTAATTGTTTTTAACTCTGTTATTGTAATTTGAACTGCTGCTGCTAGCTTTGCTGTTTGTTTTTTAATCTGTGGTTTTAAATCTTATATTTATATTATATTATGTTTTATGGTTTCAACTGTTGTAAACCGCCCAGAGAGCTTCGGCTATTGGGCGGTATTAAAATGTATTAAATAAATAAATAAATAAATAAAATAAACAATCCAGGGACGCTCCGTCACTGGGTTGTTTATCGTGATGTCCAAACACAGAAATCTGGCTTGTTTCTTCCTGGGTTCCAACTCTAGCTTGTCAGGGGAAAAACAAGCCAAAATTCCAGCTTTGGACGTCACACATGACAACTCAGGGATGGAATGTCCCTGGGTTGTTTAGCCACTCCTGCTGGCAAGAGCAGCCAAGCAGGAGCACTCGAGCCATTGTGATTAGCATGCTGGTTCATTCCTAACAACCCAGGGTTTAAAAAACAACAACCCTAGTGTTGTCACTGTGTGCAAACCAGGCCCATTGCAGCCGTAGTAGATTCTTAAATTTGACGACTTCATATTCCTGTAGGCTGTATACATCAGATGCTGGCTCCAGTGGAGATGCTTGTTTTGTTTCAAGCGTGTAGTTCCTGATGTACTTGTTGAATTTTATAAATGTAGTAAGCCACTTTTTGAGGACTCTAGTTGAAAAGCGGAATATAACAGCACAATCCTGTATATGTCTATTCAGAAGAATGTCCCACTGTTATTTCCAGGTACCATTGCATAGGTTTGCATCCTAAATCTACAACAAGAACAGCAACAAAAAATATGAACACATATTTCAGTTTTCATTCTGTCAATTATGAAGGGATCCTCAGAGAGGGAGAAAGGAGCAAGATAATGATCCCCATCAAACATAGATGCACCTTTAAAAAAGGTACAAAATTGTATGATTTCATGAAAAATATATCTAGCAAAATATCCCCCTGAACACACTACTGCTGGCATCCTTTTTTTTTTTTTTAAGAGTTGACTTTAAAGCCTATTTGCAGATTGCATGCTCAAGAATAATGAAATTTGAATATAAAAGCTGCAGAGCATTTGCTCTTCAGCTTTCCACAAAATAAACACATCACTTTTTGAAATGCTAATCCATTCAAAGTACAAAGGTGATTGTGATGAAGTGAATGTGTGACACTGTTATGATTTAATGCCAGGAAGTAGGGTGGAACAATGCTGATTCCAGAAAACTCAACCCACCTGTTTCCTTCCCTATAATCTCTGCTCTCAATAGCCACAGCTGCAACAGAATAATTATTCTGAAATAAAGTATCAGCTGCTCTAGTATCATGTGGCCTACACAGATTAAGGCCCAGGTATTTTTCTTTTCTTTTCATACAGGACTAATGCTGCAATCCTTATGTACACTTACTCACAAGTAAATCTAACTGAACTCAATGGGACTTACTGCCATGTATATCTACCTAAACTTGGGCTCTCCATATGCTTGGCTAAATTCCTACTTCACTTCGGCAGAGGCTTGCTAGTTTACATGAGCCGAGGAACTAGCCGCCTATTTTTCAAAAGTACTGTACCGAAGTTAAAAAAAGAAAAGAAAAAGAGGTTTGTCTCCCGATTAATTTAAAAGCCTGTTATAGTTAGGCAACATTTTTCACTTTGAAAAATGGATGTGCTTAGGAGACATACAGTCCAACAAAATGAGCTTTCCATCATTCTCTAGGCTTAACAAATTTCGTCTCAGTCTCTATGGACCAATGGAGTGTGCAAAGTCAAATGCCTTCACTACCCATTGCTCTCAGTGTGTCTTCCTCATGTGCAGCCTTCCCTGGATTCTCCTGATAAACATACTAAAATTTCAGAGTGCAAAGGACCAGTTTCATATTTAATAACACCGGGTTTTCATTTCATAGCACAGCTCCTTCCCTTGAGATATTACCGACACCCAAAATGTAATTTTCCAACTCCTTTCTTCAAGCATCAAGTATTTAACTGGCAGAATAAATGCTCTGTCAGCTGGATCTCTGAGTCATGCTGGTGATATTTAGTAGCTGATTGGAGAGGTCTTAACGCTACATCTCATTTGGATTTCCCTTGAGTGCATCCCAACCTAGCACATTCTACACAATAGGCTGTAACCCAGATAAATTCAAATTTTCATTCTATTTGTCATTTCACAACTTCCTTTTCCTCCTTATTGTTTTGATAGCTTAGTATTCTTCAGGGGCTTTCAAACTTTTTTCTGCTGTGTGCCCTTGGGTTCAGACAGAACCTGTACAAACCTTTCCAGGAAGGATATATGCTTTTGTGGGCTGCTATCATCATCATCATCATCATCATCATCATCATCATCATCATCATCATCATCATCTATTTATATCCTGCTTTTCCTTTCAAAAGGAAACCCAAAGCTGTCTAACAACATCATGTAAAATACAATGGTATCAGATAAAATATCAAAAGACAATATGGAAAAGAATCTAACAATAAAAATACTACAATAAACTTATAAACAAACTTTTAATTCACAACCTAAACATCGAGTCAATTAATGAATACAAAATGCATAAATATATTAAACAAAAAAGGAGATAATAAAACACAACTCACGTTTTAACCGAAAATATACACTTTGACCTCACTACAGCAGGCAATATTATGAATTGTTGTGGACATGCCATTAAAAGAACACCACCACCCCCAACACACACACCCAAAACCAGCAGGAAAAAACCTAGGCACAACCAATTAATACAATAAATATACAATATATACCTTGAAATCTCCACATATCAAATCTGCCCTCTCACTATACCAAGGGAGAAAAAGGGAAGGCAGTAAGGAATACTTTTGTGCTGAACACTGGTGGTAATCACTTTACAGCTCAGTTGCTGATGATACTTGCTCCAGGTTGCGGGGTGGGCACAACAGTCTCAGCCACTCACCAGGCATGATGTTCCAGGCAGGCCTACTTGAGAGTTACCTGGTCTCCTCAGGAGTCAAGAGTAGAGAAAGTCAGAGCCTGTGTGTGTGTGTGTGTGTGTGTGTGTGTATGCAGGTGGGAGTGGGGTGAGGTGGGGTGACAGATGCAAGAGCCCTTCACCTCACTCCTTTGTTGCCGCCGCCTCTGCTGGCTGTGTATCCTTCTTTTCAGAACCCAACCTTCATCACTCATATATGCCATCCCCCTAATATCCCGCTGCCATACCCAAACACTTGCACTAGCAACCTAGACTTCCACTGGTATCAGGCTTTGTATCTGAAGGTCAGTATTTACACTGTAGGTTATAGTTCTTTTCCTGTATCAATCAATATTAATGGGCATCCAATCAGAATATACATTTACATTTTTAAAACACCGTAATTTGTAAAAAACATTGCATTTGGAAAGCTTGGCCAGCATTTTGATGAAACTAGTCTGATTTAAACAAACAATCTAATGATCCTATGTACTCATATTACAATATTGGTTTGGAACATTTTCGCAACAATTCTCTACAGTGTACTCAGCTCAAGCAAATATCTACGTGGAGATAAGCTCCCTTTGGTTCAATGAGACTCACACCCAGATACATTTGTACAGGATTGCAAGTCTAATTTACTTTGCCTTTAATTAATGCAGATGTTGGCAGTTGCACAATAATATGAGCTTGTTTGTAATATGTAATAAATGGAAATATATGTACAGTCATGTCTTGGATTGAGAGCATAATTCGTTCCGGAAACATGCTTGTAATCCAAAACACTCTTATATCAAAACGAAATCCCCCCTAAAAAAATTGTACAGATTTTTTAATTTAAACCGTACTACAGTACTTGTATTGCAAGATGTCACTTGTATATCAAGTAAAAATAATAATAATAAATATTTAAAAATTTGCTTGTCTTGCAAAATGCTCTCAAACCAAGTTACTTGCAATCCAAGGCATTACTGTATAACATAATGGTTTTCATAGATCATAGAGTTGGAAAGAGCCTATAAGAAGGGTACATACTTTCTACTTGTTTACAGAAACTTGACATCAGTAGCATTTTTCATGACTTAATAATTTATTGTTTTAAAATTATAATGATCCAAGGGCCAAATTACAAATGTCTTTAGTCATGTAGCTCTGCTCTTAAGTGCCAGGATGTTTGTTTTAGACATTCCCCCAGTGTGGAGGGCCTGATCTGGATTGGGACCCTAGTGTGAGGGGTTGAGGATACTTTAACTCTTTAATCCTGGATGTGGTTCCTATCTGGATCACCCCCACCTTCACACACACACCTTTGTCATTTACATTGTCAAAAAAAAAAAAGGTCCCATTGAAATGTGGGGAGGCACAGTCCAGATCAAGACTTTGGTGGGGAGGACATGGTTAACCCCCACCCCACCCCACCCCACCCACTAGGCTACCACTCTGGATTGGAGCTCCCTTGCTGGCACTTTCTAAAGAAAAACCTTGCTCTTAAAGGCAGAGCTATGTGACTAATCTCATGTGTAGTTTGGTCCTTATTTGTATAGATATCACTTTGAAAATGTCTGCTTGAATCTGCCACTGAGTCAATTCTACTAAAGTTTTCTTTCGGCTAAAAAAGACAAAACAACTCTGTTTGTCTGGGCGTAAATTGATCATAAAAGTGATAAACACATTCAATCTGGCCTGCAAAGCAACAAACGATGCCAGCTACTGCAGTCAGGAACAATACCCAGAAATGCTCATGAGTTTTAATGACAGAAATAATTTGAATATAATTAGCTTGCACCACTTTGAGGCCTTCAAAGAAAACAACAATGTTGCTCACTGCAGTCAGTATAATTCCTAGAGGTATTCATGTTGGTTACTTAGAGAAATAATTTTGAATGTAATGAACCTATGCCGCCCATTTTATGGCACATTCGATACATGAAGCTGAAAGTTAGCCTCCTTTAAAACATGCCATTCCACAAATGAGAATTTTCAAATATTAGGACATTCTAACTAATAGTTTAGGGATGAGTTAACTCCCCAATCTGCACTGGAATTAAACTAGATCTCCCAGATTAATTCCAGATCTGGCTGCTTGTTTGGAGACACCTGGGCCGCTGTACTGGGATCTGCTTAGGGGCTTCTGATGCTGCTCCACATGGATCCACATGCTCCCTCTCACATGGATCAGGCTCTTCCTTCCACTCCAGCTTTATCCTGCAGTCATAATTTAGGGTGGCTCCCTTCATGAAGACATTTGGGAGCTAAGGACACAGGGAGACTCCATTTACTTGCAAAAAAACAACCCAGGGGCGGGAACTGTTATCAAATTTGTTATAGTCCTTTCAGTACTTTCCTAGCGCTACCAATGAGTTGTCAATGGAATGGAATACAATTGGGACAGCATGCACAAGAAGGTCATATTTCATTAGAACACTGTTTCTGACATGTTGTATTCTTCATTGATTTAATTAGTAATTAAATTTCACTTTGTAAAATGGGCGCACTAACTAGGGTGCTTTTTGTCTTGGCTTCAGTTCAGTAACTAATTGTCAGATATAGGGGCGTAGATGTTAATTGAGTACTCCAAGTGTATACTCCTGATGTTGTTCCTTCTATTTATCTAGCCCTTTCCAAGACCAGCATTTTCACCTACCTATAGGAAAGTATAAAACCAAGGATCTCATCCCAGATCCCATTATAGGCCATCGGGTTATTGCACTCCAGATGTCCTTTTACTCAGCTTCCTGTGCTTCTGGACAACAATATATGAGGTCACAGGGCATAGTCTGAAGGCACACAATCAGTTAGCACCTGGCATCCTAGGGAAGCTGCTGAGGCCCAGCACTCTGGCTGGACCCACCAGCACTGATGTCTCTCCCCCCCCCCCATGCCTGCTAGCTGGGTCTGCAAGCAGCCATTTGAATTTCCCTCAATACACTAGAGTAATACTATGTCAGGTGCTCAGGAGCATTGCAGGAGATTAGAATGGTAGCCCCTAGCAGCCCTGAGACTGCTTAAGGGAGTCCACTGATGTAGAAATGGGCTCACCAGAGGACATTTTGCCCAACAACACCCCCCCCAAACATGGAACTGGTCCTTCACATGATACATCAACTTCCCTGAACCTAAAGAGTTCTAGAACTTGATGGGAGACCTCCTTGGAATCTCATGGATGCCACCATGTGCTCCTCTATGTGTAATATGTGTGTAATAAATAAGATATAGATCTAAATATATAACTTACATTTTATTTTTTATAAATATCAGAGTCCATTATCCTGTTTCTCCCCTGGCTTAGCCATCTCCTTGAATGTCAACAAAGAAACATGTCTGTTCAGGCATCTCTCTATTTATGATTAACTTTTTATTTAGCCTTTCTGCCACACAATCCAACTTGGCTTACAGTGCTTAAAATCAATGTATAAAACAGAATAATTACAATTGTCAATTGAAACTGCAAAAGACACAACCTAAAAACAGCAGCAACAATAAACCATGTGAACCTGCTCATAGTTCAAGACCTTCTTTGGATGCTCTTCTGTGTATCCCGACACAATGACCAGGTTCCCATGTCACACTGCAATTCCTGGGTTGTTTAATCCAGGAATTGCTAGGGATGGGTGAAGTGATGAGCACGCTGCCTCCCATGTGCTCTTTGTTTCTGCTTTCATTTAACAAACCAGGATTACCCTGTTCCTGGCTTGTTTGGTGACGTACGAACCTGGAAGCTCTGGGCTGTTTATGGATGAGACGAACATGGAATTGGTGGGACTCATCGCTTCTGGAAAGGAATTCTGCCGCTATGCATGTTCGACAGAAAGAAGTCCTACACTTGATACGGGATATGGGTTGATATGTGAACAGGACATCCTTCAGATGCCTTTGTACCAAGCCATTTAGGGCTTTATAGGTTGAAAACAGTATTTTGAATTGTACTGGAAACAAAATGGAAGCCAGTGCAGAACTTTCAGCACAGGTGAAATATGTTCATTATGACAAACCCCTGTTAACAATCTGGGTGCCATATTCTGAACCAGTTGAAGTTTCTGGTCATGTTAAAAGACAGTCCCATGTGCAGCACATTAAGGTAATATAAGCTAGACCACGGGTAGTCAACCTGGTGCCCTCCAGATGTTTTGGACTACCATTCCTTTAATCCTTGACCACTGGCCATGCTGGCTGATGGTGGGAGTTGTAGGGCAAAACATCTGGAGGGCCACAAATTGCCCACTCCTGATCTGGACATTGTCAGAGCATGGATCTACTACTGATGGATCTCGCTTATCATCTTATCAAGTTGTAAGGTGTAAGATGCCATCTTGATTAACACTAGCAACATAAAATGAAATTGTAAACCTGTAGTCCGTTTGGTCATGTCGCAATTAAAAGTTCTTTTAGCAAAAGCTGATAGAAGTGACAAGATGCCTCAGCCCATATAAAATCTAGGCCAAATATCAATAATCTGCAATGAAATATAACACCACACGTTCTACAGCTGTCCACCCCAGCTGAAATCTTTTCTGGGAAGAGTGTAATGTGCTGCCCAGGTAAAGCCTTCATAATGTGATGTCTTTCCAAGTTCCAGTGGTAAAATCAACATGACTTTTCCCAAGTCCTCTATATTGGCAAGTTATTCCTAGGAAATTTAACCACTGCTGCCTGCTTAAAGGATCATAAATCACCTGTAAAAATAATCGAGGGAAGATTATTATTTTTTTGTAGATACCACTGTTTCGAGTCAGCCAGAGCCTTGGAAATGATATCCTTATTAACTCAAACATTTTCTGATTAAGAGATTTTAGTACCCTCATTAACATCTATAGTGTAGAAGAAAAATCTTTCATTAAGATGATATTCAGTAACTGAGCAAGGAAAGCTCTAGAGATGGAGATTCTCAAAGTTCCACAGTTACAAACCTGTGTGACCTTTCAAATCTTGTTAAGGAAAATGTGCAATTAAAAGAAGAAGTATCCAGTGCTCCAGTTCAATAAAATAGGATCTTCAGTCAGAGTCTGAAGATCTTGAGTCACAACCTCTAGTGCCGAGGATATGTGGATGTTGCATAAGCAATGCAAACAACCACTCTATACTTAGTCTTACCATTGGCACTTGACCCTTTCTTAGCCAGACGTGTAGTGGATCTAGGGCTTGCCATGGATGGGCTGGAACTTCTTTATTAGCAGGGATGCTGACATCATCTCTCTCCCCCCCCCATTCCCTATTTCCTATGAGCTTAGCTTCACAGTAGCTGTGAAGGGAGGGGAGGCCCCAATCAGGATTGGGACTGCAGTGGGAGGGAAAGTGTTAAATTCCCCCCCCCCCTACCCTGACAAGTTAGGGTCTCAATCCAGATTGGGTCCTCCAGACTTACTTTTGCATTAGGAAAAAGAGATCTAGCTGCTAGCTATGTCTCTAAAGTAACGTGCAGTTGTGCTGTTAGGTTTGGGAGGGGGTCCTCAGTCCCTGGCTCTTAGGTTTTGCATAGGCAGAACGAGATTACCACCTGACATCGGGATTATCACCTGACCTGGTGGGTGTTACTTGAGTTCAAGTATACAAGGCCTTTGGTCGGGAGACATGGTCTCGAGGTGACATGACTCAGCAGCCTTGAACAGGTTTGAAGCAGTAAACATGTTGATGAGTAAGTTGTGCAACTGGGTGAGTAATATCCTATTCATAGATGCAGGGTCTGGGGTATATAAGCTGGCACACTTGCTGATAGCTTTCTTCCCTTCCGTCACTTGCTTGCTTGCTCTCTCTGCTGCTTGTTCGTCTCGACATGTATTGTCTTGGACTTCACTTCATCTAGCCTTACCACTGGGGTATAGGTTTTGAGTCTGCTATGATGTAGTGAGTAGAGATGCATTGATTGCCTTAATCCCATGTAATTGGGTCTTACAAATAAACTCTTTAATCTTTATTAACTGCTGTTATCTCCTCCTTCCGCTTGCGTGACTGGGACTGAGGGTCATTGGCTAGGGGAGCTTTTGAACCCGGGTCAGTCCAACTCTCACATCGGTTATGGGCCCAGATTACGATCTGATGGTTATCTGATGGGCAGATAAGCCACAGAGACGCAGTTTGGAAAAATTCAGCAGTTATAGAGTTAAAGGAATTTGTTTACTATTTGTAAGAAAGGTTTGTAAACAAACCGGGGAAGGCGATGCAGTGTTGCTAAAGCTGTGAGCTGATAACAGCGGCTTGGAATGCAGCACAACAGAAAAATGCAGACAGAGAGACGGAGGATTTTTCGTTTTGGAAGCAGCTGAAACGGAGGTGCCAGGCTTGGCAAAATCCGAGTTTCGGGCAGCTACTAGGCTGAACAGTGAACATTGCTGGACACAAGGATTCGTTTTTCCACAGCTTGCTGGAGTGATTGTAAAGGAGCTGTATCGGGCAAAGAAATAATCTTCAGGAGGTTCTGTGTCATCTCATTCGAGTCAAGGCTACAGGCAGGAGGATCATATTTCTTTTACAGTTTTCTTCACACAGCAGCGGATCAGCTATCTTTTGCATTGTATCAACAAGTGGCTTGGATTACAAATGCGTGGATTACGTCTGACGTGGGCAAAGCGTCTGGAGCGTCATGTCGCAGCAAAGCAAGGTCACGTGTGACAGGAACGTATCTGTGAAACTTGATACTACACGGGAGGCTGTATCAAAACAGCAGGGGAACAGCGCGGCAGTTTTGAACAGAGAAAGCTGTGCTTAAAATGAGAAGCTGTTCTTCATTTTCTTCATGTGGGATCACAGAAGAAGGAGCTTGAAATCAGCAGGGGTGCTGCTGAAGGAAAACCTTTGTGTTTTAATCCAGGACATAATAAAATGGACATTATTTTGTTCTGAGCAGAAAACAGTGGATTGTTTAAACGAAGCTTTCTGTGTTGGACATAAATAAACAGGAAGAGGACTATGCAAATGGTCAGAGGTTTAACAGTCATGTTTTTTGAAACTGTATTTCTTGAAAGTTGGATAACTTGGACTCAAGAAAGTGTAATGTATGCTCTTGAAATGTCAGGAAATGTACTGAATGTATATATGACTTGAGTATATTGTGGATTTTTCTGTAGCAAAATGTAAAATACTGAATAAGTAGGTATGTTTATATGGCAAAGCTAAGAGATGGATTATTTCTTTCATACTGTAATGGTGTAATAAAGAAATGGAAAGTTGTACTGTTGCAACTATAAAAAAAGGTTAAATGCTTATATGTATGACATGTACATGCATGCATATCACATGATTGTTTGATCATTTAGATTCACAGGCCTGTGAAAGAAAATGCAAACTGTGTTGTGGGGAAAGCATGGGAAAGTGGTAATTTTCACATGAAAGGTAATTTTGTGCACATAAACAAGGGATGCTAGCTTTAACAGGTAAACTGGAAGGCAAGCTGAAAAAAACAGTTCATTTCATTCAATTTGTTCTTGGTGATCTTGTGGATATTCTGATAGTCTTTAGAGGAAAGGCACGTTATTTCATGATGTTAATTGATCAATACACGAGGTACAGGTTGTGTACATGTTAGATAGAAAGCTGGAGTATTGAACAAAGTCAAGGTGTTTTGTGCTTGGATGGGAAACAAGCATATTACCCATGTTACCTATTTCTTTTCAGATATGGGGAAGTTCAATTCAGTGCATGTTTTGATGCATTTCTAACAGGATGTGATATTGAACACATGGATTGTGTGGAAGAGTAAACAAACACTCAGAAGAGGTGATACTAATTTGGATAATGAGGTTTGGGTAGAAGCTCTTAAATGTTTTTGATTATGTACATGATAGAAGTTTTAGTTCTGTGTGATGAACTGTACACCTTATAGAAAGTAGTGTAGAAGGAAGAATCTTCTGGAGAAACATTTCAGGATCTTAGATCTGATATGTAGGTACATACACCTCAAAGTTAGAAGAAATCTGTAAGGGAGCTTACATGAGATTTTTCTAGAAATGAGAATATTGTGTTTTACATGAACAACACTTGGATAGTGACATTATCTAGAAGTGTTAAGTATAATGCTGATTGAAAAGGTGAGATCATTTTTCAAAATTAATTCTGTTAATGCAGGAGATGCATCAAGCTCAGAGTCAGAATAGAAAAGCATTTGCTGAAGGACAGTCAGTGAAATTTGACAAACTCTGATACACATTTGGTTTAGTGGAGACTAAACAAATGATTGTTCATCATTGGTGCAAGTTTATTGGAACAGGAACCTGATAACTGATGAGGTAAGGAACAGGTGAGTCAAACAACCTGTGAGATATCAGGATGAATTTGCAAGAAAAGCCATTTGAAACTCAAAATTTCAAAGAGGTGAAAAATTGTCTGTTAAGGAAGCTGAACCATAGCTTCAGGCTATGCAAGCTGAGTTGAATTCTTTGGATAAAGAACAAAACATGGAAGCTGGTGAAACAAACAGCAGTCCATGGAACTCATTGTTACCAGATAGATTTTTAGTTGAAAACTAACCAGATTGGAAAAGGTTAAGTATGACAAAATAGCAAGATTGGTTGCTTGTGATTTTTGCTCAAGTTAAAAAGGAGCAGGATAATCATAAGATGAGTGCAACAACAATTTGCTTTGGAAACAGTTAGACTGATGTTTAAGAATGTGAAGATGTAAGAATATTTCACAAGTTGAAATATTGGAACATAAGCATTTTAAATGAGAGGAAGTCTTTGGAAAACTGTCTGAGAATAATTTTCTGTAAGAAAAGCTAGAAATCAGCTGGAGGCTGGAATTCTGTTTTGAACTCAAACATTGCTGAATTGTGATTTGCACAGAGAGGCAGATCAATGTTTGTTTGTTAAACAGAAGGAACAGGGACATAGACTGTATGTACTTTGTTTAGATGGGTGATCTATTGTTTTTTCTGGACAGATAAAAGCAATATGATATAATTGATCCAGGGTTTGGAATTTCATTGAATTGAAACTGCTTGGTGGTGGATCAACTGTTTATTTGTAAATAGAGGTTGAGGGAGAACCAAGAGGGCAGTATCTTACTGCAACAAACCAGAGAAATATCATGGATGTGATTGAGAATTTTGGAGATAGTTAACTCAGTGAGAGACTCCAAATAATTGAGGATTTTCAAGCACATGCTGATGGAAAAGCAGTTTGAATGCTACACAGAAGCATTGGGCTGTTGAGCTTTACTGTACAAGCAACAAGGCCAGGTATTGCTGTCAGTGTAATGGGCAGACTGTTAGACCAACAGGACATGCTTGGAGAGCTCTGAAAAGGAGTTGAGTGTTATCTGGAGGGAACATCACACTTCAGACTAAGATTTACAAGTCAGAGCACAGGTGGCTTACAGATTCACAGAAATGCCAGTTGTGGTTGTGATAGTAAGAACAACAAGAACACACCTGAAGTTTGTTATTTTTATAACCATACTTTGTTTGATTGATTTTGTAGAAACAATCATTTAAAAGTTAGAGTTCAACTGAAGCTGAACTGATTGCATTTGTTTTAATAGTTTAAATTGTAAAAATGTTTAAAATGATGCTGAGATTGATGTGAAAAACCTATTACAGTTTTTTCAGGAAACCAAGGCAGGATTGCTATGCTGCAGGCAGATAGCAATACACAACGTTTTGGGTTTGCAAATAAAACTGTGTCATAAGGAGGGATACATCAGAAGTGATTTGATGGTGGTTCAAATTTCTGGCAGGTAAAGTAATTCCTGCAGAAGTTTTTTTTATCAAAGTCCATAGATGAAGGAACAGCATCAGATGTCAACAACGCTGTTGCTGTTGTATGAGGTAAATAACCACGTTCTACGCAAATGCAAAAGCAGGGGGATGTTAGGTTTTGCATAGGCAGAACGAGATTACCACCTGACATCGGGATTATCACCTGACCTGGTGGGTGTTACTTGAGTTCAAGTATACAAGGCCTTTGGTCGGGAGACATGGTCTCGAGGTGACATGACTCAGCAGCCTTGAACAGGTTTGAAGCAGTAAACATGTTGATGAGTAAGTTGTGCAACTGGGTGAGTAATATCCTATTCATAGATGCAGGGTCTGGGGTATATAAGCTGGCACACTTGCTGATAGCTTTCTTCCCTTCCGTCACTTGCTTGCTTGCTCTCTCTGCTGCTTGTTCGTCTCGACATGTATTGTCTTGGACTTCATCTAGCCTTACCACTGGGGTATAGGTTTTGAGTCTGCTATGATGTAGTGAGTAGAGATGCATTGATTGCCTTAATCCCATGTAATTGGGTCTTACAAATAAACTCTTTAATCTTTATTAACTGCTGTTATCTCCTCCTTCCGCTTGCGTGACTGGGACTGAGGGTCATTGGCTAGGGGAGCTTTTGAACCCGGGTCAGTCCAACTCTCACAAGCCAGAGCCTTGGAAATGATATCCTTATTAACTCAAACATTTTCTGATTAAGAGATTTTAGTACCCTCATTAACATCTATAGTGTAGAAGAAAAATCTTTCATTAAGATGATATTCAGTAACTGAGCAAGGAAAGCTCTAGAGATGGAGATTCTCAAAGTTCTACAGTTACAAACCTGTGTGACCTTTCAAATCTTGTTAAGGAAAATGTGCAATTAAAAGAAGAAGTATCCAATGCTCCAGTTCAATAAAATAGGATCTTCAGTCAGAGTCTGAAGATCTTGAGTCACAACCTCTAGTGCCGAGGATATGTGGATGTTGCATAAGCAATGCAAACAACCACTCTATACTTAGTCTTACCATTGGCACTTGACCCTTTCTTAGCCAGACGTGTAGTGGATCTAGGGCTTGCCATGGATGGGCTGGAACTTCTTTATTAGCAGGGATGCTGACATCATCTCTCTCCCCCCCCCCATTCCCTATTTCCTATGAGCTTAGCTTCACAGTAGCTGTGAAGGGAGGGGAGGCCCCAATCAGGATTGGGACTGCAGTGGGAGGGAAAGTGTTAAATTCCCCCCCCCTACCCTGACAAGTTAGGGTCTCAATCCAGATTGGGTCCTCCAGACTTACTTTTGCATTAGGAAAAAGAGATCTAGCTGCTAGCTATGTCTCTAAAGTAACGTGCAGTTGTGCTGTTAGGTTTGGGAGGGGGTCCTCAGTCCCTGGCTCCTCCACAGCCACTGCCCTATTTTGCCAGCCTGCTGCCCAGCTTTCTCTTGCTCCCCCGTTGCTCCGGTCATTCTGTTCTGCAATACCCCTCCCCACAATTTACCAGGTGGCATTAGGAAGGAGTTCATTTTTTCTTGTTGTTTTAAAGAAGCTGAGCAGCAGGTGGGCATGGCTTGTGAAGCAGCCTGGGCTGGCACTTTGTTGAGCAGCATAACTGCTGCTGTGGAGCTGTTTTTTAAATGATACAAAAGGAAGATAAAAGGAACCACTTCCTGAGCCTCACTGGTAAGCTGGGAGGGACTGCAGTGGTTGGGCAAATGCTGGGACCACCTTAGTCTCTCTGCTCTTCTTCTGCTCCTGTCTCCACTTACCAGAAGGCATTGGGAATGGGAATGAGTCCTTTTTCTTTTAGAAAGGTAGTGGTGGCAGCATTCTTCTCAGCATGTGGGACCCAGAGGCACTCTGGGAAATGAAGATGGTGTCTGGGGCTGTGGAAATGTCTTTTTAAGGAATGCTGCTGCCTGACTCTGGCAGTTGTTTGGAAGTCCCCCTGGCTTCAGGGCTCTGATCTTCTGCCCCAAACTCCAGGGAAGCCCGAGTGCAAGGTGAACGGGAGAAACGTGCTAAGTGAAAAGCACGTCAAACGAATCCTTTACAGGACCATCTTCCATTTGGTAACCTGTGTCCTCACTGTGGGAAGCTGTGTGGATCTAGAATTGGCCTCCACAGTCACTTACGGACCCATCACTAGAGTCTACACAATGCTGTGTGGATCTAGAGTTGGCCTCCACAGTCACTTATGGACCCATCTCTAGAGTCTACACAATTTTTTAGAATTTCCTCTTTTTATAATTTTCTTTTTGTAATTTTATCCTGGAAGACAATCTTACTCGGTCATGAGTGATTGCCTACTGTACTGTACTACTGGTATGAGTAGTTTAACCCTCAGGTAGAAGGTTACAGGCTCATCCATTGTGGCACAGTGATGCTTGATACTACAATAACAAAATGAAGTTCTAGTAATTTAACCATTATTGGGTTAAATGTATCATTATGGTCTGGAGCAAGATTCTACCCTTATGCTTTTCTTTCCAGTTCCAGTGCTATTGCAATAAACAGCCTGTTTTGTTAGCTTGCAAATAAAGTGAGTATGAGTTCTATTTATATCTAAAAAGGTGTTAAGATACAGAAGTGCTAACAAGACTATCCCTTCTGCTTACATCAATCTCCCACTACATTATGAATCTTTTAAAAGTGTTTCCCTTTTTAATTAAAGAAATATATTATTTGAAGTCTCTGCACCTCTCTGCTCTCTCATACTGGGGTGCGTATCTCTCCCCTTTTTAAAAGGTAGCAAAAGACTGTCTCCTTATAATGAGGCTACCTTCCTTCCCATCATAAAGAACATGGGGAGAGAATATTGTACTACTGGTCCCTGATCAAGACTATAATGCTAAGTGTTCAGCAGGAAAGTCCTTTTGCTTTTAGTGGTGTGTTCAGCTTCATGTTTACCTTTTTCAAAAAAGTATCTTTATTAACTTCCTCCTTTCTTTTTCTTTTTGAAGATGTCATGCAGAAAGATGCACAGGCAAACTTCATACCATCAAAGTGGTGAGGAGAAAAGACAAGTTTAATCTTTCTTTGAGGTTTTCCTGCAAGCTTACAGGGAAGACATCCCCACCAAATGGGACAGATGGGGTGTTTCCCCCATGTATCCCCACTGCCTGTTCTCTGCATACATATGCAGGTAGTTCTTTTTAAAAGATATTATTCTGGGTTCAGACAGAGATGTGGCACTAGGGAGATTGAGCTGTTTCTTTTATGTCTGTTCAGCAAATACCTTTTATCTGGTGAACTTCCAGGCTGATTGCAAGAAGGGAGATTTAATACTTAGTGATGGTGGAACACCAGTGCCTTCAGCTGCTCAGAAGAAGAGTAGATTATGTTGAGAGAGTTGCTGCTGTTTAATTATGCATTTTGTTTCGTGATGCATATAATCAGTCACCCCCTTCCGCAAATTCAAGATTTCCCTCATGGCAAAAGTGTTAAAGATGGGGTTTTTTGTTTGTTTGTTTTTTATTGCTTTCCTTCCTTATCAAAATGGAAGCACAGAGAGCAGTGATTTCAGCAGCAAATAGCCTGGGAAACATAATTGAGATCTGAGCATGCTTTCCCTCAAATTGTACAGCTGCATGTAGGAAATAGTTTACCTTCACAAATTGGCACCAGATTGGCTGCCTGGTGGCTAATCTTGCAACATTCAAGTGTAGCAGGAAAGGGCAGTATAGCAGTTTGATGGGAGTGGATGGTGATATTTTTTAGGTCAATGTACGAGGTTTTGCTTCTTGGATATGAAGCTCCCAAAAGCTGCCCCTGAGTTCGTGCGCCAGCCACATCAACCTCACAACAGGCCTCCATGAAGCCAGTGCTCAGCTGAGATGGGCACAACTGTCCCTGCCGGTGGAGAGCCTAGTCCTTCCGATAATATTCATGGCTAAACTTGATAATATCATAGACTGGAGGAAAGAAAGAAACCAAATCCAAGCCACAGTGTTCCCAATGTTATATTCTTCTTTTAAAATGGACAGTTTAGTGCTTTTATCCCATCCACATTTCCAAATAGTCAGTGTTCTACAATATCGATCCTGGGGATATTTGTATTACTTACATAGATGTTTATCTAAAAGCACTTTCATAAGGGGGATGGGACCCCTATTGCAAGATAGTGAAATATTTTATCAGGACATTATCTGTTTTCTCTGTAGGTTTGGTTTTTGTCCCCCCCCCCCATCCTGTTTTCATCATTTTAAATGCTATTCAATTGTAGTTTAAGTCTGAATTTAATAACTTTATGTAAAATACACCGAGGGCTCACTTGAGCCAAAATTGAATAAATACGTGTTTCCAAAGTTCTTCTATAGCATCTTGATTGGTTCTGATTAGACGCAGTAATCCAGCCACTAATCCTAGGCATGGGAGATCTGAAAATTATGCAGGGTACCCCCATCTGCAGTCAGATACACATTATACAGTTCAATGGAGGGTACTGTTCCAGGCAAGTAAAAGAGTAGACACATGGAGTGGTCTTTTCCTTTGCAATGAATAGGGCAAGCTCATTCACATCATGAATGCCATGCAATGTGCATACAGAACCCTTTATCAGAATGAGAATGGATGTGCTAAAATAGCTTCATTTAAAATTTCAGTTGTTATTGCTTCAATATTTATTGTCATAGTACTATTTCCAGAATTGTATTGGTAAATGACACCATGGATAACAATGGGAAGATCGTAGGGATGTGAGGACTTTGTTAAATCTGTTCCATCTGTGTTTCACAGATTGTCAGACACCTTTCGTTTCACCATCTGCTCTTTGACGGAATCGGATTTTGCACAAATGCGTTTGTATGCATTTGCACAAATTTGCACTTGCTTACATTTGCACTTCTGAAAATGTGCAAATCCACCCAAAATATGCAAATCTCCCCACATTTTCACTTTAGTCTAGGGGGGGGGGATGCTCATTTTCACTCAGTGTTGTTTATTTTTTCATATTTTCTATGACTAAATCTGCATAAAATTACAGAAAGTTTTTTTAAAAAAAAATGGCCTGCAAGACCACGGAATCTGTGTGATTCAGGAAAAGCCAGGCCTCTGTGGAATCTGCAGGTCAGGTTCATAGAAATCCAAGCTGATTTGAATCTGTTGCGGATTTCTCCGACATCCTGCCCAACAATGAATTATATAGAACCTCCTACATTCATTCTACCTATATGAAGTAGGATACTGTCACTAATATATTTCTTCAGCATCTAGCCTGAGGACTGTATAGGATTCAGGTACTGATATTTCATTCAGTTAGAAATATGCTTAGAAAGCCTATTAAACTGAGTGAAAGGTCAAATATCCATTTGGATAATGATATTGCTTTCAGGCTATGGCCAGGGCTAGAAGACTCTTTTGTTCTCTGGATTCCTCTTTCTTTAACTCATCCTGATATGATGATGTTTCCTTTCCATGACATTTGGGTAATCACAGTTCTTAGTCCATAACCTCCCTTACCCATTTCTGCCTGATAAAGGCATCAACAATGCTGCCAGCTTGTTTCCTGGTTGTTTGCTAGTGGGACGAATACCAGCAGAGAGCAAAACATATACTTATTTAAATTGAATTGCACAACTCTGCCTTGAAGATGCATGATTTAATACAATAGCTGAGGTATGACTCAGACAGAAACTTCATAACTCTACCCCCAAATGAACAGATATTTAAATAAAACAGTTCTAAAGCACAAACACAGGAACAATGACATTTAAATACTGTGCCATCTATCCACCTTATTATTCCGATTCCATTCCACAAATCTAAAAAACACGCAGAAAAGTAATGAGCAGTATTTCCTTAAAACACATTAAACAACACTGTCAAGATGCATAATTCTTCATTAAGAATAAATGAGAGTGTTAAATATTCATGAATTGTTGCTCACGATATATAATTAATCCCATGGTCTATGTGTCCAAAAGCATTTAGAAGATAAAGAGTTGAGGAAATGCTGCTGTGGAATGATAATACAGGGCGCATCTGCACATCATGCTAAGCCATCCTGCGAATAAGCCTTGATGGGTTGTTTGTTTCCTGAACAACCCACAGTATGCCAAACACACCATAGAGACAATCGGGCCTTCTGTGGGTTGTTCTTCTCCTCCATCCCCCTTTGACTTCCTCCCAGCGTCCTTCACAGCAGGTCTTGTCTCCCCCTTCCCTCTCTGATCGCTACCTCTTTTTGTTTGCTGCCGTTTTGGGGTTTTTTTTGGAGCCTCAAAAAAGTGCAGTTGGGGGGGTCATATTTTTATTTTTTTGGCCCCTGAAAATTGGGCAACTGTGTTTATAATTTTATTAATTGTGGGGTGTTTTTTTTTAGTCAGTCTTTCACAAGTGCGCAAGTGTGGTCTTACAGCTGTCTGATATGTGTAGTCTTGTGTGGTCAATTTCCTTGTCTGCTTCAGCTGTCAAAGGGAGCAGTGAAGTGGAGTAGGGAACAGACTGACAAGGCGAGACTGCATAGGCTAATTTGTGCACAGTTGCCAGAGACCAGTTGCCAAGCTGTCAACTGAAAAGCACCTAAAAGGGGGGGGGGGAGGCAGCAAAAGGGGGGGCAATATCTCCCCCTTAGCAAAGTGATCCTCTCAGTTTTAAGTGTTGCACTGGCAGTTCTCAGTACCCTCCACCTTTTCAACGCTTCCCTGAGTCTCCTGCTAGTCCAGAAAGGGAAGAGATTAACTTCTTCCTCTTTTCACAGCTCCTTTTTGGAGCGCTTACTGCTGTGGTTACTGCAGTTCCCTGACAGTTTTTGCTGTTGTTTTTTTTAAATGCAGAAATGTACTAAAATGTAATGACTGGGAAGTAAATGGAGGGGAAATTTGTGCCAATTTAAGGGCTGGGAAGTAAATGGAGGGGAAATTTGTGCACCTGCAGTAACAGAGCAGTTAATGCAGGTGTGCAAATTTCCCCTCCACTTACTTCCCAGCCATTAAGTTTGTGTATATTTTGCCTCCATTTAGTCCATTTACTTTTGTGAACTTTCTGGAGTAGTTGGAGAGCCGGGGAAGTGCTGAAAAGGTGGAAGACACTGAAGTGTCAGTCCAACGCTTAAAACCAAGAGGTTCACGTCACCAAGGGGGGGATATTGGCCTCCCCTTTTGGTGCACTTACTCCTTTGGCTCCCACCCCCCACCCCCACCCCATTTTCAGTGCTTCTGACTTGTGCTACCGGGTCCCTCCTTTCTCTTACTGCTATTTCTCCCCCCGGTCCTTCACAAGTTGTGCACAAATTAACCGATAGGCAACCTCATCTTGTCAATACTCTTATCAGATAGCCGTAAGCGCGCCCTTGCAAAAGACCACCACCACCACCAAAAATAATTTAAAAATTACAACCCTAATTGTGCATTTTTGAGGCACTGAAAAATAGAATTAAAAAGCCGGGAAACATGTTCTTGGAATATGCAACGAGAAGATGTCAATTCTGTAGGGAGGGTTTTTAAGTTGAGTGCCCAGTCAAGGGTTAAGATCGACTGTTATAGTCTAGTTGAAGGGCAAAGGCAGAAACCAAGCGTCTCTTAGAAGTCAGGGGGCAGGGTTCAGTGGAGCAAACCACTTAGTGGTATCAGGGGAGGGAATGCATGGACGTTGCCTAGCAACAGGTGGGAATTCTATTCTACCACTTCTCTGACAGACTAGTTCTACAGTTAACTGACAACTGATGCTTGCTAGGGTTTAGCAAGGGATTTGACCTGCGGTTTTCCTTACCTCACAGTATGAATAACATATAAGAAACTGCACTTACAAAGTATGTAACCATCAAGCTTAAAGTACCTAAGAAATCTTATGTTCCTGTTATTTACTTTAAAAGCATTTAGAAACAAGTCCTGTGTGTGCATGTGTTGATTGGGTGAAGTCTGCTGCTGCTGTTGTGCTCTGCCATCAAAGCAATGATGATCCTTCCAAAGTGCCATTTTGGCATTGGAGGAAGGGCAGTCGCTTGTGAGATTGCGAAAAGTGAGTGGCATGGGCTTTTTTGCTGCTCTTGCCAAGCAGTTCTCTGTAGCTGATCATGGCAACCCACAATAAAATTGGTCTCCCAGGTTCGGACAACACAAAAACCCAGTGTGGGCAAGAACAATCCTAAAACAAGCTATGGGTTCTCAGGGTGGCTTGTCTGTGAAAAATAAGCCACCCTGCAGAAACTGTGCTTGGTTTACATGACGACAACCCACCATGGCTGATCACCCATAGTGGGTTGCTGTGTCATGTGAACTGGGTCATGTTGGGTACCCGCGGGTGCCTGGCTTGCTGTGGCTTGTCTTGTCATGCGAACCAGGTGGCAGGGCTTCATTGAGAGTTAGACAACCCTCAAATAACCCTGAAACAAGCCATGGGTTCTTTGAGGGTTGCCTAACTCTCGAAGAACCTTGCTGCCTTGGTTTGCACAACATGACAAGCCACGACAAGCTGGGTGGTCATGGGCACCGTGCAAAAATGGTGCCCGCAGGTGCCTGGCACAACACAACAGCCCGTGTGGGTAAATTACGCCACGGTGGGCTGTTATGCCATGTGAACCAGGTCAGTAACGCTTTAATTTGTTCCTCTGGAAATAAATGTGTGACCAATAGAGATGACGACGACGATGATTTCTTACCGTTCATGAATTTTGATGTAGCATCTTGATGGTGACCACACATTCCTCAGTGATCATATTCACATGCAGTATTTTGGCTGGGTTCCCTTGCTATACCTAGCAATAAGGTAGCCTTCATATAAACTAGGGTGAGCAACTTGTGGCCCTCCAGATGTTTTGGCCTACAACTCCCATCGTGCCTCACCATTGGCTATACTGACTAGGGCTGATGGGAACTGTAAGCCAAAGCTATTTGTCCATCCCTGATATAAACCAATTCAGGGCTACTGCCCATAATGCTAAGTACCAGGGCAGAACTGGTACTCTTTGCAGGAGCAGAGCCTGACAAAAACAAAGGAATTTCTGCACAGATCTAGACTGGTCCACTGTCAGTGGTCCCAATCATGATATCTAAGAATAACAATCCATAAACAGAGCCAGAGAGATGTTAAACATCTGGATGAGCAGTTGAAGAAAGCACAGAGCAGACTTCACCACAGACCAGCATGCTTGCAGCTTCTTCCTGCTTACTTAAGGAGGGCTGCAAGACAGCTGGAACCAATTGGGTGCAGCTGGGGCTCATTACCATGGCAACTCTCCCAGTAGATGTGTAATAAAGCATAGCTGGGAGAGAGTCCTGACACACTTGGTTCTTTGAGGTCCCTATTCAAACTGAGTTGTTTCATTTGTCAAACCAATTGGGAAACTACATAGCACACACCAGCCCTTTCCTGACACGTATAGTATGATGAACACCCATAGAGGAGGGGAAAGTGGCAGGCTTAATCCTCGGTAAACATTAATTCATTGTATTGCCTGAAAAGCACCCTACATGCAAAGGGCTCTTCTCCACATCCTTGGGAAGCCCGGAAAAACAGGGCTCCCAGATGCAGAGAAAACCCATCTGCATGTACAGCTGTCCATACAGAAATCTTTTCAGACGGTACTATAACATACATACATCAGGGGTGGAGCCTACTGTTATGATTAATGAGTGTTAATTGTACATGTGTTATTTTATTACATTTTATTGTATTTGTATTGTTGTTAGCCACCTTGAGTACCACGGTGGAAAGGCAGGGTATACATTTAACAAATAAATAATAAGAAAATAGTTACAATCCAAGAAGCTAAGTAATGAAATATTGAGCTCAAAATGATAAATAGTTCAAAACCCATATGTGCTGGAACTACGGGAGTCACACTCTTTCTCCCATGAGAACACTTTCCAATGGAAATGCAAAATATTGCAAAAGGAGCTCCCCCTCTGTAGTGGTTAGAGCCCCCTTCCCCAACCTGGAGCCTTTTCTCTCCTTCCTTACAGTGAACAAGGGAGTAGGGTCAACAACACTGCAAAAATGCAAGCCAAGTATCAAGCTCAAAGACTGGAATTGTGTAAAGTCTTTGGAAAATACACAGTTTTTTCCTTCATGTTCAGCCTCAGGATTTGAGCCTTCAGATAAGATCCAGGAATACACCTTCAATAAAACACATCAGTGCAGTGTTGTCTGGATTTCTGTATATGCAAAGTTTGCGGGATATGGGTGAAGAGAAAATCTGGTCAAATTCCTGAATGGCATGAGCATGTTCAAAACCAGCATTAAAAAAAATAGGGGTTTTAATGAGTTGCAGTGATGCATGCACAGGAACCTCTGCACATGCTTATATAAGGCTTGCCTTTCTACCAGCATGAAACTATTTAAATGATTAAGCTTTATTACACAAATAACAGGTGGATCCATAAGGCATGGTAGTGTGGAAGAAAATTTATACTGCTGCTGTACAGGAAGAGTACAGATGAAGAATAACATACCAATCTAACTGATCAGCACGGAAATGGGGAGCATGTAATTTACCCAGAAGACTGTATCATGCTATTAGTATTCATTCCTGCTCACTCTAATGACCCTGAAGAGAACTTAAAGGAAAACATTTGAAAAGCAACACATATTCTTAACAGATCCCTTGGTTGGATGTAGTTTGAAGGATCCTCAGAGCTGTGGTAATATACAAGAGTGCCTAGAGAGTGACTTGCGTTGAATCAGAGCAGACTGAAGATTGTTATGTTGTATTTATCTGGCATTTTGGAGGGAACCTTGACTTACTTAAAGGAACAGGCGAAAAGATGCAGTTATTTAGTTAGCTGGGCTCCTTAAAAGCTGTATGCTACAATTTCCCTCTATGAACTGGTTCTTACAGACATGCACACCAGAAATGGCCACTGTGTTGACTTAAACTGCAGCTGTAACATGTACTGCCTGCCCTAGTTATTATTCTGTTCTTCTACCAAATATGAACAGTTTCTATTGCCGTCATAAATGAGTCCACATGGAGTGGAAAAATCACATGCTGACCAGTGCTGCACATTATGGTGGGAGCATGGGTAAGCCAATAAGCCATCTGGTGGAAGACTTTCCAACTTTCTCCGCATGATAAATGTAACATGTAGAAGGACCCTTTTGAGTACAGTAATCCTATTGTTTTGCAAACCATTCTGTACATTAACACCTGACAAACTACTAGCAGGAAATGTTGCATAATGTTCTTGATTTAAAGAATACAAAGAGAGAAAATCTGGGGGGGAAACCCTAGTATACATTTATTGTTTAAGCTTTAAAATATCCCAGGCACATTTTTCTCAAATACAACCCCCCCGCCCCCACAAAACATACAAATGTTGAAATGGAAAATGAAAGGCAAAATAACTTAGTTAGAAAACAGACAAATGGCAAAATGTCAAAAGTACATTTTAAAATGCCGAAGGTAAAAGTGACTCCAAACTCTAGAGGGAAATCTATTATGCGTACATCTGTCAGCCCTAGCAAAACTTCAAAGAAATGTAGGAACATAATTGAGACTTGTAAATAATTTCTGTTAACAATGCATATTAGCAATTTAAAAACACACAAACTGGATTGGATATATAATACACACACACACACAAAGAAGAAGAAGAAGAAGAAGAAGAAGAAGAAGAAGAAGAAGAAGAAGAAGAAGAAGAAGAAGAAGAAAAAGAAGCAATAAAGCCTAATCCTGGAAAGTAATGAGTGAGAAAATGCCTATTACACAGCGTGGCTAACAGGGTAATCCTAAACATGTTAACTCCAAAGTAAGGCCCTCTGATTTCAGTGGGACCTACTCCCCTGTACGTGTGGATAGGATTGCAGCATATGTCAGTAAAACAGTCACCTTGAATGCCTATTGAGCTCAATTCACTTTGTGCCCCATATAGCTCCTTCATGTTAACCCTGGAAATTCAAGGTTCCAAACCACTGGAGAGCCTCCATGGATGGAGGAGGCTCTCCACTTTAGAAAGTCACCCTCCACAGAGGGTGACAAAATGAGGACAGAGGGGACGGGGATAGCATGCTCCTGTGTTGCACTCCTGGATCGGCAATTATCTGTCATCTATCTTATCTATCTATCTATCTCTTGCAGGCAAGCCTGTTTATGATACAGGCTTGTGCTGGAGTCTTTATGACCTGTTGACCACAACCAATCTGTAGCCCATGCTGTAAGCCTCATGAGCATTCAAGCAGGATTGAGCCAAGTACTGCTCTGCAAGCACAGCTATGCTCACTTGATCTTTGTCACTGCTGCCTCTGTCCCTTATTATAATCCCAAATCCGAGAACGTACCTTTGGGGCAGGGGAAGGGTAAAGCAGTGAAAGTGGCAGGCATTCCCCGAACCCCATGAGAGCATGTATTCACACTAAGAATGTGAAAGGATGGGCCCGTCACTGATATTGGAAGTGAACCGCTCTGAGAGAAAGGTATCCGGGGCAGGACCTTTTAAAGACTGAGCTGGAGTGTACTTTTGATGACTGTAAGGTCCAGGGCAATTGCCCCCATTGTCTTCCCCGAAAAAGGCCTCATCTGGAGTGGTGGGTTGCCAGGAGATAAGGCATGGAAGAAGGGGATTTTTGGCTCCATAATTTAAGTTAAAATCAGTCCAACCTGCTACATATATGAATGGGGTGAACATCTCCCACTTTCTTGTGGGATACTTTTGCAGGAAAGGGCAATGCCACCACAGGGGAGGATAGCTGTTTGGGTAACAACCAGCCACAAGGTATATTCCCCCTTGGAAAACATCATGTAAATACAACCGTAATGCCATTCCTACTCCACTTGCTG
Organism: Shinisaurus crocodilurus; assembly: GCA_021292165.1. NCBI lineage: Eukaryota > Metazoa > Chordata > Lepidosauria > Squamata > Shinisauridae > Shinisaurus > Shinisaurus crocodilurus. Next base: position 172,549,896 of record CM037877.1, read on the forward strand.
CTTCACATTTATTTAGCACAGTGTTGAAATAGTGAAACAACTTTAGGACAGATGGGAGAAAGATAAAAGGAGGCAACAGGGCTTCATAGAGCATCAAGGATGGGACAGGAAGCAAACAGACTTTAGCTATTTATTCATCAAGAGATTCTTCAGGATGTTCAGAAGTCACTTTAGCTTTGCATCCTTCAAGAAATAAAAGATAAGAAACAGCTAGATCTGCTGAAAAGGCAATGCTTCCTACTCTGAAGTCAAATAAGGGGGTGGGGGAAGAACTCCTTTTAAAGTAGGTGTTGTATGTAGCAATGCCTAAGGATACTTTTTACTGGATTTGTAGGGCAACAAATGCAAATTCTATCCGATGCTATCAGGTTGAGAACAATCAAATAACCAGAACATTTTTCACATCAACTGTATAGTATTTACGAGGTACCATCGGAAACTATTTTAGACCGAGGATACACATCTATAATTCATGGGAGGTTCCCCCGCCCCACAACTTTAAAGGACATTTCTCTTTGATGAGCATCTGTATTCTCACATAATTTGTTTCCTGCATTTCTTCCTGACTTCCCTTGGGCCACAGTCCAACATGGATTGAAATAATTTGGCTTATTTGTCTTTGTTGCATTGTGGCCTAAGCAACTGAAATATGGCTGAAATCCTAAGCAACCTTACCTGGGAGTGACAGTCCAATCCTATGCAAGTTTACTGAGAAGTAAGTGCCAGTATTCCGATACAATTGACTATTAGAAGTTGGAGACAAAAAAACAGAGGAATGGTGTTGCCTCCGTGTCTCGGCGTCTCGCGAGGCTGGCCACTCTTGGAAAGAGGAAGCTGGGCTAGATGGAGGTAAGTGACTTGCCCAAGCTCACAAACTAGATATAAAGCAGAGATGAGCTTCTAAGCCCCAAACATTAAACTATGCATTTGACTGCAGATTTGCTGCCACAATATCCAGAAGGCAAACTAGTGAGGCTGATACACAAAACACATCCCACAAATTGAGTCCAATGCAGAGGTGGGGTTTGAGCCCCGAACATCAAATACTCCCAAATAATTTCCTCTTCAACCCACCCAATGTGCTCCCCTCCCCACCATTTCAATACTCTCCACCAAATCAATTCTTAAATTATCTGAAAACACTTATTTTTCTCCAGATCTCCCTAAATCAATTCCCTTTCAATTAATCTACCTTAAAACAGTAATTTGGCCTCAGATCCCTCCAAATCAATTCCCATTCAATTAATTTCCCTTCCAAATTAATTTCCACTCAGATCCTCACAAATCAATTTCCCTTCCATTAATTTATGCTTAAACAGTCATTCCCTCTCTGCTGCCCTCAGAAAGCAAAATCCTATTTTTTCTTTCATTCATGCCTCTCCAGAATTGTCCTTCAGGGCAGCTCACTCCTAATAGAAGCCTGAACATAAGGTTGCGAAAGAGGTCCAGATACAACTTCATTTCAAAATAAAATTTCATGTTAAAAAAGAAGCTTGATCATCTGTTTGCCTGTCTCCAGCTTAAAGGGGTGGAACACAGGGAAGGAAAAAAGGCACAACATTTAGACAGCAGCTGTTTTATCACTACCCGCCACATGTGCTAACCAGCTTCCCTTCACTATACTAGTCCTCTAGCCTTCTCCATCTAACAAAAGTGCAGGTACCAGTGTAGCCATTCCACCATAGGAGCAGGCAGAAGGTGAACCCTGCAAATGCCATTTATGCTCCTCAGCCAGCATGCTGGTACTAAAACCTTGGAGCCTTACAAACCTTGCCATCTTAAGGGCAAAGGAAGATGTGACCAGCTGTGTTTTTCTTCTTCAGATGATAGTTTGGTGTGCTCTGTGTTCTTTATAAAGAGCTACAGGTGACAATAACTGTGTGAAACTTGCAATCACAGATCCCCAGGTGGATCATTCTCATTTGCCATACAGTATTAATCCCTAGAATACGTTAAACCATATGCCCCAATATTCTTGAATAGGGAACTGTGCCTGTGGGAATGCCTAGACATGTGGCTACCACATGCAAGCCATATGCATAAATATAGTATCAGGACCGGTGCAAGGCAGTTTGGACGCCCTAGGCCAAGCAGGGGGGGGGCAGGCTCCGGAGCAAAGAAGCCTAAAACGCCTGCTCGCCCACGCCCCCCCCGCGGCCAGCAGCCCTATGGGGCCTGGAGCAGCGGCAGAATCTCGGCCAGAGTCGGCCGGCAGCCGCGTGTGCGCTCTGGAGCGAGGTGAGGCGAAGCGGAACGCCCCTGAAGGCAGGGTCCCGAGCGGCGGCGGCTGCCCCAACCTCCTCTAGCCGGGCTCGGGCCGGCCTAGCCGCATGGCCCGCACCCGCCGAGCACCGCTTGGGCATCCCCGGGGAGCGCCGTGGAGGAAGGGACGGAGCCTCCGCCTTCCTACCGCCCCGCTGTCGGCTGCGCTGGCCTGCGCTGCCGGGGACGGAGGCGTAGAATGGCGAGCGACGGGAGAGCCGGTGGGAGAGCGGATGGGACGGCGAGCCGGAGGAGAAGAGGGCGGAGGACGCCCTGGCCATGATGGCGGGCGGAGGCGCCCCCCCCCCCCGCCGAGAAAGCGACACCGAGTCTGCCCGCAATCCCCCTCGCTGACCTGGTGTGACTCCGGCTCCGCAGCGTCCCGCCGGCCGCCTCGCCAACAGATCAAGGCTCGCGGAGCGCAGGCGGGCAGCTGGTTGCCACAGGTCCGGTGGACGGCAGGAGCAGAGTGGCCACCTACAGCCACCGCCCTAGGCAGCGCCTAGATGGCTAGTGGTTGCGCCGGGCCCTGTATAGTATGCAAAGTGACCAGGTTGCTGTCTTTCATAAAGACATGCAATACCAGCCTCTGTTGCAATCACATGATGTTACTCTGTTCCATATACTTAATAACATCCCCACACACACACACACACACAGCATTTTTTTAATTAAATCATTTTGCACACATGCAGAACAGTGTTCTTGTTCAAGTAATATGAATCATGCAATATGCGTTGATTTTATGCTAAAGTTTGGCTAATTTAAATAAACGCTCATATTTTCCCCTCTGAATGAAGCTTGGCACAATGTTTTTAAATGTGGTTTTCCTTCAATAGATACACCAAGGAGCCTATGGGAAGCTCGCAACATTCATTTCACTGTTTTAATGAGGTTCACAGTTCAACTGCTACTCTTTCTCCAACATCCTCTCATGCAGCTATTAAAGAAAAGGTTGCATCAGGATCTTTTTGGTAACTGGTTATCACAATGACACTTCCGCTCAGCATGCCCATCTATTAGAAAGGCCTAAATGATTCAAATCATTCTATGCTTAATCAATTCCTTTTTCAAAAAGAATGTCTTACAATGTTTTGAAACAAATGTCTGGTGTATTCTTTAATTATTTTATAACTGACTACAACATCTTCAGTCAATCATTGCTAATGTCAATCATACCCCCATACTGTATGTTAGCATACCTTACAGAAAGCAGTCAAATTCAAAGCTATGATCTGTCTCATCCAAACGCAAAGCCCATGCCTAAGACTACCTTTCATATATGGGGATTCCACCAGGATATTTTGTAAGATGCTTATTACTTCAGTTTACACCAATGTTATATCCCTCAGCTTAAGTCAATTGCCTCTTGTCCTAGCTTGAATAGTCATGAAAAACAATCACGTAACATCCTTTTTAGAATAGCCGTTTAAATACAACTTCTTTCAGTTTTGTTGCAAACTCTTAATCACCTGTGTGATTCCATTGAGAGCCTAGCCAATTGTTAACAACTTTAACTGAAATGATGGCCAAAGATGTTAGATGGGATGCATTCTTCTTTGTCAGTTTTGTATCGGAGACTAAGGCTTGAATTCCAACTTTGTTCCAACTGGCAGGAACATCCCCTAACAGAGTTCCGCATGCTGACTCCCCCTGCAGCCCTTCACACCCTCTGAAAATATGCTCCGGAGGGTTGGGGAACCCTCTGGAACAGTGGAGGCTGCGAGGGGAGGGGAGAATTAGAAAAGGTTGCCCCCCTCCCCCTTTCCAGTGGCATCCTCTACTGGATCAATTGTCTTCTGTGGATGGGAGGAGTCCTTCAGTTCATTGATGGTTAACTTATGATCCAAGCCTATGTAAACTGTCACATATCATAAAGAACCACCCAGAGAGCTTTGGCTGTTGGGCGATATATTCATCATCATCATCATCATCATCATCATCATCATCATCATCATGGAGACTGAGGGGAGATATGATAGCACTCTTCCAGTACTTGAAGGGTTGTCACACAGAGGAGGGCCAGGATCTCTTCTCGATCATCCGAGTTTGCAGGACATAGAATAATGGGCTCAAGTTACAGGAACCCAGATTCCACCTGAACATCAGGAAAAATTTCCTGACTGTTAGAGCAATAAGGCAATGGAACCAATTACCTAGGGAGGTGGTGAGCTCTCCCACTCTGGAGGCATTCAAGGTGAAGCTGGATAGCCATCTGTCAGGGATGCTTTGACCTGGATTCCTGCATTGAGCAGGGGGTTGGACTCAATGGCCTTGTAGGCCCTTCCAACTCTACTTTTCTATGATTCTATCATCATCATCATCATCATCATCATCATCATCATCATCATCATCATAAAAAATAAAGAAATAGTTATATCCAGGAGCACTCATAAAGAGTTATATCCAGGGACACTCATAAAGAGACATTTTCCATTACTTTAATCCTATTGTAATACAAAATGAAAGGTTGCCAAATATCTGTAAATATCCATATTGAAAATGTCATAAATGCCTATACAGGCATTCCAAACCCTTGGATTGAGAGCATAATTTGTTCCGGAAACGTGCTTGTAATCCAAAACACTCTTATATCAAAATGAAATCCCCCCAAAAAAATCTGTACAGAGATTTTTAACTTAAGCCGTACTACAGTACTTGTATTGCAAGACGTCGCTTGTATATCAAGTAATAAATAAATAAATAAATATTTAAAAATTTGCTTGTCTTGCAAAACACTCTCAAACCAAGTTACTTGCAATCCAAGGTATTACTGTAATAGATTATTTCATTTTTAAGCATAATATGTGAAATGTTTCCCAGTTACTTTTCCAATGTAGGCAATGGGTCTAAAGGTGCTCTCTTGGATGTGCCATAGAAGTAGTGTTTTACACCTCACACTGGAATGTTGTAATAGAAAAGTGAAACTCAACCCATGTTCTTCTGCCTGTTCAACAGGTTGTTCATGAACTTCCTCTTGCAGAAGAATGAGAACACAATATGAACTGTTGTGCAAGCTTTCAAGTGCTTGTGGAACAGCACTAGTAGCTATTTTCCTTCTGCTCATCGGGATACAAACGGTTATCTTTTCTTACCAATATTTGGCAACCAATTTTTCCCATTATTATAAGTTAGGAATGTGTGCACACTATAACTTTAAATTCTTTCTGTCATTATTCCTAAAGTATCCTAACAGAGTAATGAATGGACAATTAATATCTCATTAGCACTTATTTCTTTTGTATGTTATACAGCACAATTCTAAGCATGTTTACTCAGAAGTAAATTCTACTGTGTCCAATGGCACTTACTCCCAGTTAAATGTGCATAGGATTGCAGGTTTAATATATTTTGCAAATAGTTTTAGCCAAATTATGATACCACCAAATATATCTCAAATCAGCATTACCTTTTTCACAACACCAGAATCTGCATAATTATCTGAAGAGGAATATTTTGTAGTCACAGTCCTGATATTGGAGGAGATAATTGATCTTACATTTCTGTAGATATAGTATTAGATCCAAAGTTTTTGTTCCATGAAAAAGGAGCCTCTGTGAGCATTCATGGAGCAAAATCTTTGGATGCAACCCATATGGTTGGATCCAGACTTAGTGATATTTAGAGTAGTTGCACTGATTTCAGTGGGTCTAATTTCAGTATGACTTAAGTCTGGATCCAACCCATAGTCTTGCTAGTACATAACTTTTCCATTAGTCACTTAGGGTGCAATCCTATGCATGTTTAGAAGAAAGAATCCTTTTGTGATGATGTTTTGCAAATGTTTTATTATTTTATTATTATAATAAAACATTTGCATCACTAGAAGAAAGAATCCTATAACTCCCAGCATCGCCCAGCGAGCATGGCTGGCTGGGACATGCTGGGAGTTATAGGACTTTTTTCTGTTGAAATATGCATAGGATTGCACCTTTATTACTTAAGTATCTAAACTCCCTATAATGCATTGTTGAGGCTAATTGTGACCATAATAGTGACAGTTCTTGTCTAGATCTACTGTGGACCTTTATTATGGTGTAGGATAATGTTAATACTCATTAAAAACATTTTTTGGCTTTATATTGCTCCTACTTACCCATCTAGACCCATGAAGTTAAATGAAGGTCTATATGGTGCTGAATACACCAATGATACTTCCAGATGGAGGGCTTCTTGCCAATAAACCTGGGCAGGGCCACCACTTTCTTTCTCGCTCTGGGTGCTGCTGGTCGCTGACTGTAATAAATATATTAATTCATTCATTCATTTCTCGCTCTGTCACTCTTTCCAGAGAGGTCTGAACTGACTGCTTACAGTTCAGACCTCTGAAATTAGGCTGAGAGCCACAGGGCTACATGTTGCTCACCTCTGAACTAGCCTAAATAGCAGACCAGGAAACTAGTAAGGTCAGAGAAGTCTGTAGAGCACAATAAGGTTGAATAAAATGCAGCACTCTTTTTTGCAGATAACTATGATTGCACTTCTTGTTGAATACTAAAATGTCCAGCTAACACTTTGGGAAGCTTGTCTGGACACATTCTACCAATTTCATGGAGTATCTGCCCTATAGACTTAAAAGTGATTAAACAGTCAGTGACCTGGTTCGCACAATCAAAATAGCCCACAGTGGGCTATTTGATCGTGCAAACTGTCCTCTTCTGTCATCCCAAGGAACCCTGGAACTGTGAGGATGGCTAGAGATCTCTAACAGAGTATTCTTAGCACCCTCACCAAATTATAATTCTGAAGGTTCTTTGGGGGAAGCCATATCCCCAAACTGGTATAAAATGGATGGATATACTATACATTTACTCATAGTTTTCTAAATTCCAGCTTAGTATTTTAATGGAATCCTCATCATGCTATGCCTACGAAGTACAATACATACCTATATGGAGCTGTACAAAGAATAAAAAAGGAAAATACTATGCTTTTTAAAAGATAGAGCAATTCTAACAATCTGCAAGCAAGGACACAGTCACAGGAGAAAGAAAAGCAGTGAGACTAATAAGTAAAACAGCAACGACAGCACCAAAAAGTAGGGTACTCAAGAGCACTGTTGGTGAATGATGTTTTCCTTACAAGGTTTGTGCACACATTCTGTTATAACCCTTGGTTACTGAACCAAGAGGAACCTTTTGTGTTTACTGTGAGGTAGTTACAAGCCCACAAATAAAGCAGAGGCTTGAGGTAATTTACTAGAGGTAAGTGAGAATCTACCTGGGGGTGTGGAAGAGAGCTTAACCTCTAGTATACTGTGGGGAAAGAAGACAACTGTCCAGGGGTAAAATCACACAACAGTATGGTGTACACAAATTCCCAGTGTAGGAGGGTGGCACTTAATAATGGTGATGATGGAATGAGAATGTATCCACTGTGGACATATAAAATATAGACCTCTATATACAAATATACAATAGGAAATACAATCCTTATACAAATACTTACATGTAAAATATGACTTTGCTACTGCCTTTTCATGATTCAGCAAGGCATTACAAAATCTCTGGTGGTTTCAATGCTTAAGCTCTTTGAGAGTATTACATGTGAAAGGGTAAAAAAACCTTTTTTTCAAGTTTTAACAGTATTATTACAGTGTTGTAATTCTGATATCCAGATATTCCGCCATTTTTAGGGAATCATTTGAAATGGTATGGAATATAAGATTTAATTTAAACAGTTAAAAACAAACAAAACCCTCTTTTGATGTAAATTGAAATAATTCCATAATGGGACATTGTACCATAGAAACCTCATTATCGAAACTTTGATTCAATGTCTTTCCCATCCTAATCCCTTACTTCTTATATCCTTGTCTCTGTTATGAACCAATGTAACTGCTCTTGTTGACCTAATTATCCAATCTTTTGTATGCTCCCCATGCCAATGGATACATTAGGGTGTACAGTACCTCAATTAGAAATGGGCAAGTACTAAACATTCCAGAGCTCTACCCCAATAAAGGGATAATTTTGTGAGGTAAAGAACCTTCAGAAGAAGTCAATGCACACTGAGAGATTGGAGTAGGTGTGAAGAGACTCAGAATTTCACAGAACTGATTTCACATCTTGGGTTCAATATTCCTCAAGTACCAGACATGGAGGAATGTGTGCCAAGGTCCCATGGGTAGGTAAAAGAAATACAAATAAAGCATAACTTACTGAAAAAGCTCTGTAGATGCATTCACTTATTTTCACAATGTCCTCATGAGGTAGGTATCATCTCCATTTTAAAACATGGAGAATTTGAGGCAGAGAGTTGAGCCAAACTGCTCAAGATCACAAAGGATTCATTGTCCAAAACCATAATTTAGAGGTATGACCTACAGACCTTCCTTCAGATCTCATACAACAGCTATGAATGTTCTGCTCTAAAAAGGGAATATAACTGAGAGCAGAAGACAGCTGTCTTCCATGCTAGGAAAAATTGAGGCAATGTTCAGAAAACCTGGATTGTTGACTGCTATGGAAGCAGGTTGTCATTCACAGCATATGATTTACCCCTAGGATTCAGACATACAATCCTCATGTGTAGATATTAAGAGGAGTTCAGGAATCTTTTTTAGCCCATCTCTAATTTTCTCATATGCAGTGAATTTGAAGCCATGTATATATTTTAAAAACTCACATACATAGCTGGCTCTTAACAATTTGTCTGGTTGTTCCTAAGACAAAGCTAAGGTTGCCTTGACAATGGGGAAAAAACCCCTACAATCTAATTTCAAGTACTTATAGAAATTTCCCAAAACATCCGGAATATTGAGATTGCATGGGATTGCGTATTTCCCTCCTTAAAAACATTATTATTTTGAAACCAAACTGCGGCCATGTTGAACTTTTAAAAAATCCAGTTAAAAAGTAAAGTGCATTATTCTATCTTGACCCTAAGAGACAGAATAAGCATCTTGTATATCTTCCACAGATTGGTAGGTTCCCCCACCCCCAGTTCCATGGTGGAGCCATCTTGTTTATCTATCTCCTATGCCACTACCTAAGTTGAGAAGATCAAGTCACTTGCAAATATCAGTGTAAATCAAGGCATGTCTTATATGGAACATTATACTACTAGTGGAAGACTGTGAGAACCAGCATCAAGACAATGTCCAGTTAGGGTGTGTAAATATTATTGTATTCTCCTTAGCCCACTCAGCAAATACTTTCTTTTCTGTGATAAACCTGTGGCCTCCATAGGGTGCATTTTCATGCAGAAAATACTCATCACATTCATCTCTTCCAGGTTCATAGTAGTGATAAGGAACCTTCCTAAAGTCCTTCTGACCTAGAACAAAGACAAAACATGGAACTCTATGAAATACATTTTCTGTACCACCTAAATGAATTCACCATCTGTATACCTTACATACAAGACACAGTAAAAACTGATGGACCAAAAAAAAGAAGAAAAAGAGAAGAAAAGAAAAAAAGGGAGAAGATCTCGTTATGGAACATAAAGAAGTCAACATAAATATATTAACATGTCTTAGGGTGCAATCCTATGCATGTTTAGATAGAGAAAAGTCCTATAACTCCAAGCATTGCCCAGCTAGCCATGATGGCTGGGCAGTGCTGGGAGTTGTAGGACTCTTTTCTGTTTAAGCATGCATAGGATTTCACCCTTAATAACGAAGCTTAAGTCTATAAACTGCTTACACAGTCACAGGGCTGTTTTATCCTTTAGGTTATTCATACCTAAAATGTTTTCTCTGTAAACCAGAACATGTAAAATTTGAATGCAGCAAACACAAGTCACATGTAGGTATGTCCATCAAATTTCCTGCCATGTAATATGTAAGGTCCCATAGCACTTTATTAACTTGGGAGAAAGAATCAAGATTTCAACATGAATGCACCGAGCACGGCCATTGCTACATTGGTTCTTGCCACATTGGCTCGGTTTGCTTCCCCACAGACAACTATTTCATTGTGGTTTCAAAAGTGGCTGTGTATTGTGTCATCCATGAATGTTAAAAGGATCATGTGAATAGGCTCTGAGTAAGCAATTGCAGTGCAGAAAAAGCTGGTGCCAACATGAATTTCCTTATGGTTGTGACCTAATTATATCTGATCCTAGGGTGCTACTGAGCTGACATACACCAAAAGTATAATGCTGCCAAGAACTTTTGCAAAAACAAACAAGCATTCACAAAACTCCTGTGGGTACTTCTAACATCGACTACATTTTCTGCTATTGTGGTTGAGACGAGTAAAACAATGTTGGCACTAAATTTCTAACAGAAAGAATTTATACCACACACATTTTGACTAAAATCAGCAAATTTAATTCATTGGGGTGGATCCAGCTTCAGGCACATGCAGCTGGGCTGGTGGACCGTGGAAGCAGACTTGCCCATCTCTCCTTCCCATGGCATCTTCTCCAGCCCCCTGAAAATGCTACACTGAGGATCTGGGGGCTCTGATGAAGGGGGGGAACTGTGGTATGGGGAGCAGGAATCCCTAAAATCGGCTGGAGGCACCTTCCACGAGTGGAACCCTTCTGTTTATGGAAGGCAGTTCTTGGATCCAATACATTCGGTCTAATACCAGACATACCAGTCAGTGAAATGGACCATCTACTGACAAGACAGGAGTTTCTGCATACTTGGAGTATGCTCCAGGTATACAGAAAAATATTCATCTATAAATTAAAAGGAAAAAAAGAAAAGAAAGGAAACCCCTCCCCCCCACACACAAATGGTCTGAAAAAGGACACTTGCTCAGTGAGGGGGATTTGGCTTGCCCTAGAGGGGGTGATAAGTGTTGGAGGATGTCCACCATGAAGTTAAAAAGCCTCCAACCCTTCCCCACACTATATGGGGAGGATTCAGGATGAGGAAAATGCATATTTTAAAAAAATATCCCTGCTCCCACATTATATCAACAAAGCCTTCAGGTTGGGGGGTTGACAGCCAGTTCTGAACCTGAGCCCTTTATTGCTATATGTAGCATGGCAGGGGAAAGGATTCAGAAGGGTGGGAAAGTTTTTTAAAAAAGGGGGGGTAATTTCTCCTCCCCCCCCCTCCTCTGAAACCTCCCCACTACAAATCTACTGACTTCTGTTCTAGACTAACTGGTGCCCTACAGTGGAGCACTCCTGTTAGGGCCTGGGTACATCCCCATATTTTGCTATGGCTGCCTACTTGTTACTGTCTAATTGCAAACATCCCCCTTCTCTCTGCTATGTTATATCCAAAGAGAGATATTTTAAATACATTTTTATTCTTTATTCTTGGCGAGATACAATTTCAAGTAACTATCCTTAGATAATTGCCCTGGTTCACCTCTAGCACACTTTTCAAAGGCATTTAGTTGCTCACACAACTAGCTGTGTTGGAACTTTGATGGCATCCAGTTGAAAGCAATGCAATGCAAAAAGAAATCGTCAACACTTAGCCTGTACATTCCATTGTGCATTTTAATGTGCATCTGGTTTATGCCTGTGGCCCCTGATCCAGTATGTGATATGTGTACACACAAGCCCACGTGTACAGGTGCATCTCCTGAGCTGGATCTGGATGAATCAGTTCATATTATTCCCAATAGCTTGCTGGATTCTGGGAGATAAATAGATTTGTGCTTCTTACACTGTACTGTCTTCCACTACAAGAGCTGTAAAAAGCAAACAGAAATGTTTCCTGTTTCCCCAGTTTCATTTTGATTTGGCAGAAAGTCTTTGATTTTAAAAAGTTCTTCATGGCATTTGACATTAAACTTTTGTAAATGCTTTTATTTAATCAATACCACATGCCATATGGGGACTAAATACACTGACAATAAAGTGCCACATCAATACAGGCTGCTGGGGGATGCCTGCCTAATCCGTTTCTTGGATTTATGGTATTAAAATGAATTGTGAAATTTTGACAAGGCATCAGAATGGTAGATGCATGAAAATAATTTCCTTTGATCTTACTTGCAGTAGGTGTCATTTATCATCCCATAGACGTGTATTCTGTAGCAAGCATCCATAGCCAGAATTAAGGTAAACCAACCAGTGCTGAGATAGGATCCTGACTGGATTCTGTAAAAGATACAACACACACCAAAACACATTGAGAAATTGCTAACACTTTCTCAAAGACATATCATCTGTTACATGACACAAAGGGCATTCAGCAACTTGACAAATTGACAAAGATATATATTTTCTTTAAAGTTATGTATAGTTGTCCTCTCAGTCCGGCATGCTTAGGCTCCCTGGGCTAGGCTGCAAAAGAAATGTTATATGTGAAGGCTGCAATGTTATGTACACTCACCTGGGAGCAAGTCCCACTCACCATAGCTGGACTTAGTTTTGAGTAAAAATGCATAAGACTGGGCATTCTTCTGAAATCTGGAAATGTAACACTGTGCGATGTAGGAAGTTATTTATTTACAACAAGGTTGCGGAACCTCCAGCCTAATCCAACCCGTGTAGGTTCTGCATCTGTCCCACAGAGCCTCCTTGGGTTCCTCCAGGGAGTGGAGTTTGGCCTCCAGGCCCCGCCCCTGGAAGAATCTCTGTGGTTATCGCCAGTCTCAGATTGCAAATAACAGCGGGGATGCAGGCAGTTAGTGACCAGTGCTGGGAGGAGGGGCCACTCTTCCCAGTGCTGGTCATGTCTTTTTGCACAGTGCAAAAAGCTGCTCTTCCCAATGCAGCCAAAGTCATTTTGTGCTGCGCACCGTGCCCCCATGGGGATGTTGCATGCTGCATGAAGCTAGGGACTCAGCCAGTGTTGATACCGGCCAAGTCCCTTCCTTCTATGCTGAAAGAGGCATGGAACTCCATGCTTCTTTCAGCACAGAGAAAGGCAACGTGGGTGGGGGCGGGGCAATGATGTCAGTGGGCGTAGCCACATTGACTGATATCATCCAGCCGAAGGAGAGCCCAGGGAGTGGGGGGGGGGCTATTCGTCCCGCCCTAACCAAAAATTGTGCAGCATCCCTGATTTACAAGTCTACTTTGATGGTGTAACCGAATATTAAAATGACAAACATACATACTCCCTCACCTCCAAACATGGAATGTCTGGGAATATAACTCCACTCTTGCTAGCCAATTCCCATTTTACTTCATCGCTGATCAGGCATTTGGTACCTGTGGGTACTGAATGTATGAAGGAGGCCCACACCCCAGCCAACGTCTGATCAGCATCAGCCTAAAGATGGGCCTTCTGTGCAGACAGGGCTTCCTTCATTGGGGTGAGAAGCCTGGTCAATCAATCTTCTTAGTGGCCCCTTCACGTATTCTGTACCCATGGGTACAAAAATGATTGAACAGGACTTCTGTCTCCTGCACAGCTCAGTTGCAAACCCAGAGTTGCTGCATAATGCATAGAATGGCCCAAATTCACCAAAGCATCATATCTAGCTCTAACTGGATTCTTAGCTTTCCTGCTCATCAATATCTTCTTTATTTGGCTATTCTTTATTTGCTACTTCATTCTATTTCTTACTCTTTGTAAAAAAAAAAAAGTATTATAATCATTATGGATCTTGCTGTAATATGAGGCTTATTGTGGTCCATGGGATCAATCGCACCTTCTTAGCTTCAGCAAGAGCATCAGGTGTTCCCAGAGCATTTACTGGGTCTGTCTCCTTATCTTTCTTAATATCAAGTGCTCACTTATTTTTTCATGCCCATTGTATTTGAGAATAATATGCGCTAATACTGATATGGGGAATGGATTTTGTCACTCCTGCAAAAATGCTATCCCCTGCCATAAACAACGGCCTCAGATAATTCTGTACTTAAGCTCATGCTAGCCCTGTTTGAGCACTCACGCATGCAATGAACAACAATCCCATTAACAATCCCCACCTGCTAGTCTGCTCCCGCATCTCCACTGGCTCCACTCCCCCCATTCACACATTGGGGGGGAAGTCTGTAGATGGGAGCCTGCTGTGTGTTCAGAGGCTCCCTGTGATCATACAGGTTTACCAATCAGAGGGGAGCCTATGCATATATGCCACCCTCCCCTCTACAGATGTTCCCTCCCTCGCATGGGCAGTAGTGGTGGGGATGCCTTGCCAAGGCGGGCACGCCCTGCTCTCCACATATACATGATTGTTAACCGTGTGAGCAAATGCCTGAATTATTGTGGCCCCACATGGGAGGCTGCTGGAGCATGTCTGCATGGCAATGTCTCCGTTTTTAAGGGTCATGGGCTTCTGGCCAATGCAATGTGAGCACAAGGATGCTCATGTGAAAGGGATTCCCAGACCCATCCTCTCCTCTGCAGTCCTCTCTGCCTCCGACTTCCTTTTAGGAAATGAACTTGTGCAAAGCAGCCATTATTCTTCTTCAACAGGATGGGCTTGTTTCTATCTATTTATTTGAACAACAGCAACAGCAACAGCAACATTTATATTCTGCCTTTTTCCCTCTTGCAAGGAACCCAAGGTGGCTCACAAGGTCGTCCTCCTCCTCTCCATTTTATCCTCACAATAACCCTGTGAGGTAGGTTAGGCTGAAAGTCAGTCACTGGCACATAGTCACCCAGTGAGCTTCATGGCTGAGTGGGGACTAGAACTCAGATCTCCCGAGTCCCAGTCCAACACTCTCACCACTATGCCACACTGGCCCTTGCAAGGTGGTTTACATAAAAAATAAAACTGCAACACACAATTTCAATAAAATGCCATAATTTAACCCCCCTCCACATTAGTTTTGATAGCCTATGTGTTATTGCCATATTCCCTGTTTAATCCTAACCATTGGTATCTCCCTCTTTATTTCCTTCTCTTCCTCTGAAACAACTGTTATTCCTTCATTTTCTGCTCTTTTGAGACTTATGCAGGCTACAATCCTACAAACACCAAGAACTACGTCCTATCGAACTCAGTGGGACTTGCTTCCAAGAAAGCCTGCGAGAGATTAAGCTATAAAAGTCCTTCACTTCGATGTGAGACCTACTAATAAAGCCGCACGGAGGCTGAGCTTTTTTGTACTGCTTGCAACTGCCAGCTTTGTGCCATTCTCTCAGTCCTTTTATTTATTCCCCAAGTTTCTTCAGCCGCTCAGAAAAACACTCTGTCCAGCCACCTGGAATACTTACTGCTAACTACACTCACCGTTCTCAGCCAACTCCTGGAGAGAGAACGTAAAGCAGTTGCTGCCTGACACAACTTTATTTAGCTGCATTCTCCTTAACCAGCTTCCTGTCTTAGCCGCAGAAAGAAACATGCTACCTTGGGCTTTTAAAGCTACCAATTTAGGATGATAATAGCCATTTCACCAAAGTACTATGAAGAAAGGGGATCCTTCTGATGATGGAGGTTTATTGGAAAGTACTATATTGACACTAGTGTCTAAAAACCTCTACACTCAGAAGCAAAAGGGAATTTTTAAAAAGAATCAATATTTCATGTCTTGTTTTAACACCATTGGACCTTAAGTCTTCTCATCAATATACTTGACTGGCAAGATAAATAAAAACAGACAAGTAAGTTCTCAGATACCTTCCCTGGGAGATGGAAGGCCTGACAGAATACAGATTCTGTTTAAAGCAAAACGTCACTTTCTACTTTTCCTTTCTCCTAAAGATATTCAGCTAATGAAGCAATACAACGATGGATGATTTGTAACACCTTAGAATTCAGTCCGATACTGTAAACATATTTATGACAAACTAAAAAAGTGCTGGAAAGTGTGAAAAACAATTTTAAACTTCCCCCAAAAGTCATAAGCCTCTAAGTGTCATGGATAATATCCTCCAAAAACATATGTAGAATGGAGAAACAATAGCTATGCCTCTGTTCTAAGCTGTAATAGTGGTAGTAGTAGTAGTAGTAGTAGTAATATGTCTGCTTTGCTCAAGTTAATGTCCTAAAAGGAAGTCATATCGTTGGGAAAAGCTGTGTGAAATTCACTTGAAGTTCACACCATATAACAAAATGCACATGTATCTATTTTTTTGCGAGTGCATTCATCACACATGATAAATTACATGCAGGATTTATCCAATTGCCTACATGGAAATTTGATCTTCTGTTAAGGAGCCTGTACACTGTGCAGTTAACTTGTTTTTCCAGAGATGTCCTCTCATGAAGTATAATATGCATAATGGGACTGAAAACATTGCTCAGGTTGCTATGATCATTTTCAGGTTGGTGGAGAAAAAGTGAAATGCATCATCAAATCTATATGAACCATGTTATCAGCTGGTTTTGCGTATGAGGGCAGGAACTTCAACCTATATCTGTTCAGCTCAACTATTAGTATGCAGTTTGTGCAGCCATTCTGCTGGATAAACTGTGGGCGGAAAAAGGTGACAGACAGGACAAGGGGAGCTTGTATCACAGTTGCAGAAATCAAGACATCATTTTCAGTTATTCATAGCTGAAAACCAGACATCATGGTTTGGTCTATTCACAGGAGGCCATACATAGCCCATTTATGTTTTTTGAGTCTTACTCAGACTCTCCGCTCATTTCAAAGTTGTTCCACACAACCATGAGATCTAGAAACATGGTCTTTTAAAAAGCAAAATCCGAGAGCCCTAGAATGCCAAATTCTGTATTACAGATTAATCTCTCTGTTAGTTTACCAAATCCACTATGTATGGGACACCTACATAATAGTACCTTTATTACACCGTAAAACAAACAAAGACAGGATCATAGCTCAGTGATAGAACACATGTTGTATCAGGTTCAATCCCTGACATTTCCAGTCAATCAGGTATCAGATGATGGGAAAGATCTTTTATCAGATGCCTTGGAGAGCAACTGCCAACCAGAGTAGACAATATTGTAGCCATCATGTAGAATCCAGCAGAAAAAGAGAAGAGCCAGTGTGGCGTAGTGGTGAGAGCATTGGACTGGGACTCGGGAGATCTGGGTTCTAGTCCCCGCTCGACCATGAAACTCACTGGGTGACTTTGGGCCAGTCACTGACTCTCAGCCTAACCTACCTCACAGGGTTGTTGTGAGGATAAAATGGAGAGGAGGAGGAGGATTATGTAAGCCGCCTTGGGTTCCTTGCAGGAAAAAAGGCGGGGCATAAATATAATAAATAAATAAATAAATAAATAAATATTGGGCTTGATTGATTGATTGATTGATTGCATTTATACCCCGCTCTTCAGCCAGAAAAGGCTCCCAGAATGGCTTACAAAGATTAATAATAAGACAGTCCCTGCCCTCAGGCTCACAATCTAAAAGACATGACACAAAAGGAAAAGGAATTGGGAGGGAGGAGGAAGAAGGCATCTGATCTGGTATCAAGCAGCTTCCTATATTTCAAAAGGAGAAGTGCTGAACACCTGATTATGCTTGACAAGGCGACTGTCCTTGTACATTAACCAAATTCCACTTTGGAAAGTCAGCAAAGCAGAGCCAGTCCTTTTTAAAAATATATGTATACATACAGACACACCCACAGAGACACTTTTTATTGTCTTAATGCATGATATACTGATTTGTTACATTTCTTTTGTGTAATTCTATATGTCTGCCATCGTGAATGGCTTGTCATAATTTCTCCCCTTACCAGGCCCTCCTTGGAACTCAACTGTGTATTCTGTTTAGACTAACTTTCTCACCTGCCATTCCCAAGTTAAATGTTAATCTATGTTGTTACTTGGTGGAGGTGTGGAGCTTGGCACTTGATATCATTTATGACCTGTCTAGCTCTGATTGACCTCGAGCCCTGGGGGTCTGATTAGGTAGAATATTGTAGGCTTAAAAAGAGGGGGATGGAAAAAGATCTTTATTTATTATATTTATACCCCGCCTTTTTTCCTGCAAGGAACCCAAGGTGGCTTACATAATCCTCCTCTCCATTTTATCCTCACAACAACCCTGTGAGGTAGGTTAGGCTGAGAGTCAGTGACTGGCCCAAAGTCTCCCAGTGAGTTTCATGGCCGAGCGGGGACCAGAACCCGGATCTCCCGAGTCACAGTCCAACACTCTCACCACTACGCCACACTGGCTCTTCTCCTTTTCTGCTGGATTCTACATGATGGCTGCATAGGAGAAAGGTGAATCTGGAGTAGCCTAGCGTCCCTGAGGTCGGTGACATTTCAGACATTGAAAAAGAACTTTCAGAATTTGAATGCTTTGAGCTTTGCATGGTAATCCCATTTTAGCCAAGCGATGGAGAAAGGCATCATGCCAAACTACTGTACTCCTTTATTTGCTAGTTCCATCACCCCTTTCACTACAGTAAAAACGATTTTTCTAATAGATTATGTCTAAATGGATATCTGTTTGCATTTATGTTTTATGCAAAAGTTTGCCTAAGGGTGCAATCCTATGCATGTCTAGACAGCAAAAAGTCCTACAACTCCCAGTATCCCCCAGCCAGCACGGCTGGCTGGGGGATGCTGGGAGTTGTAGGACTTTTTCCTGACTAAACATGCATAGGATTGTGCCCTCGCTCTCTTAGTGGAGAAGCCTGAATATGTTCACATTCTCAGGAGTGCATGATTATTCCAGGCTTTCACAGTTGCCTCTTTTTAAGTCTCTGAATCCAGGATTGAGTTCATTTCCCTGATAGTTGTGGTGCCAATTAAGAAATGGTGCTTGCCAGCAAGTTGTAACACTGTATTGGCTCAACCTGAGTATTTTCCCTCCCTGTGCAAACACAGTGAAGTAAAATACAGGTAAGATGTGAGAAAAACCATGACAGGGAGAGCAAACTGCAACAATGAAGAAAATATGGATTTGTCAAGATTAACTTGCCAAAAATCCATAGGCAAAGCTGTCAAAATATATGCTAGCATTTTACCAATAACAATAGCTTCGAGTTTGAGAGCAGAGATAGTCTGTTCTGAAATAAATGAAACTCTATATTTATTGGAGAAAGTATCTCAATACAACAAAAGAAAATGGGGTATACTTTTTCAAAAGCTCACTTTTTTTCTATTCCCTTGAGATTTAGAACTCCACAAAGAGATGAATGGGTGACTTTAGTTGAATCTAAAGCCTTTTCTTTAGTAAAATGTATAAGGCACCTCCCCCAAAGCAAAACTCTATATTTACTGGAGAAAGTATCTCAACACAACAAAAGAAAATGGGGTATACTTTTTCAAAAGCTCACTTTTTTCTGTTCTGTTGAGATTTAGAATTCCACAAAGAGATGAATGGGTGACTTTAGTTGAATCTAAAGCCTTTTCTTTAGTAAAATGTATAAGGCACTTCCCCCAAAACAAAAGGATCAGCATAATCACCTCAGAAAAGCAGATCTTGTGAACAGCCTACAAAGAGAGTGAGGGCTATGTTTAAGTGATTTACTTCAGAGTAACATGCTTAAAAGTCAACAGCATCATACCCTCCAATTGCCCTGAATTTGCCTGGACAGTCCTGCAAACACATAAGCCATCACGGCTTCATACTTTGTTATGCAGATTCCCGATTTATTATGTAGAGCCACGAATTCCCTTGCCTCCTCCCGCAAGCTATTTAGCTTATCTGTGATTTTGCCCATGGCACCTTTAAGCAGGAAGGGAACAGAACAAGGATTTGTGTGTGTGCGTATGTGCCTGTGTGCACACTCCCTCGCTCTATCTGCTGCCTCTGACCTGGCCCCAGGGGTAAGTAAGACCCATTGAAGACATTTGTACTTACTTCTGAGTAAATGTGTATAGGATTGCACTGTTTGTTTTAGCTCAATTCAAGTTAGTTAAATTCTGTAAGATTATTCCAGTGTTTCTTTAAATCTAAACTGTGTGAATAGAACACAAAAAGTGCTTTAAACAGGCCTTTCCACAATAACAAACAACAACGTTGTTCAGCCTCTCAAAGTTACTCCTTGTGCTTAAAAACCAGAGCTGTAGAGGTGTTGGAGCAAAACTCTGAAAAGGGGCTCAAAACCCCAATATGTCTTTTTGTATTTTCCCCCACCCAAAAGCTCCCCCATCTCCGCATCTCCTTTTCTTCTCCTTCACCAACTGCCCTGAAAATGCGGGACCAATCCTGACAATTTTAAAACAAAAAGAAAGAGATTGTCCTGAAAGCACTGACCCCGCCCCCCTCATGAAAAACACCAGATACCAACAATTAAGGGTTTAAGTAAGGTTTTAAAAAAATACAAAAGGAACTAATAAAATATTATAAAATAATGTATAATATAATAATGTAATAATTATAATATATAAGATTTTGTGTGTTTCCTGCAATAACTTTTGTATTTGACCATGCCCTTTGGTTGCCTGGCCATGCCCCCATGTTGCCTTGATCACACCTTCATGTTGCTTAACCATACCTCTTACAAATTCACAAGTGTGTCCCTATTTTCATCTGTGAAATGCTGGAGGGTCTGCTGAGCATACAACACAACAAATGGTCGAAAAGTTGCAATGTTGTGGCTTAACAGTGAGGGCTGTTTGAAATGTTCAGTTACTAATACACTAGTCCTCTTACAGGATTGTTCCACCTCAGTTTTTAATAGAAGGGGTTCTGGGTTGCTTGTTTGAAAGCATGGCCATGTAAAAATGGTGCCCCAGGAAATCAAGCTAATCATTTCAGGCCGTCTATCTGGGATGACCTTAAGGTGGGTGTGTTCCCATTCTACCAATTCCATATGGGTGACACATGTACTTTGGGAGATGTTTATTCAAAATGGTTCACCTCCTTATTTGAGATCTGCTTTTGTGTCCATTAAAAAAAAAAAACTGAAATAAGAAATTGATTTCATGGTTATGTCCAGTGCTTCTTTACTAGCAGTTCCGCTCTGACAGCTGCTATATAAAATCTCATATTGCATTAGCTTTATGATACAGACAAAAATCTTATATTCCTCAAACCCCTTCTAAAAAGATGAATAAATTATTGTTGAATAAATAATGATCCAGCTGTGTGCTTAATTGTCCCATGGAAATGAATGGGCAGGTGCTTAACTTTAGCTGGAATGTATGCAAAATGTTGAATGTTGTGCTGAATGTTCGCTGGTGACAGTAGCGATTTTGAGAGCTTTCGGGAGAGGCCCTTTTTCCGAGAGGACAGTCTTCAGAGGGGCATTTGAGGCGATGTGAAATAGGACCTCCTCAGTGGCCATTCCCAGACTCTGGAACTCTCTTCCGAGGAAAGCTAGGTTGGCTGGCTCCCTCTCTGCTGTCCTTCTGCTGGCAGGAAAAAACCTTTTTTAGTTAAGCAGGCCTATGGCGTATAAGTGGGTCTGTTGTGCTGGATTCTGGTTTTTATTCTGTTATTGTTGTGTTTTTAATTGTGTTTTAATGCATTTGTTTTATTATTGTTTTAATCAAGTTTTATTTATGATCATAAGCCACACTGAGTGCCATTCTTCTTGGTAGAAAGGTGGGGTACAAATCAAATCAATAAATAAATGCCTCTCAGAAAAATACCTTTACATGTACCCCCCCCCCCCATTTTGTTGCTTATGGCCTGTTTGCAGCCGCTGCAGTTCCCTCTCTCTTCTGTTCAGCACCATAAAGAACATTATGACATCAGAGTGCCACACAGCCAACCAGATTTGGTTATGTCGTGACATCACTGAGGGTAAATGTAAATGCATTGCTCTCCACTGGAGGGGAATGGGATCATGTTGTTGCTGGGCTGCAGTGAAACCACTGCAGTGGAGTGCAGCAAAACAGAGAGCCAGTGTGGCGTAGTAGTGAGGGTGTTGACTGGGACTCGGGAGATCCAGGTTCTAGTCCCCACTCTGCCATGAAACCCACTGGGTGACTTTGGGCCACTGTGTTTCTCAGCCTAACCTACCTCACAGGGTTGTTGATGTGAGGATAAAATGGAGAGGAGGAGGAGGAGGATTATGTAAGCTGCCTTGGGTTCCTTGCAGGAAAAAAGGCGGGGTATAAATATAATAAATAAATAAATAAATAGTGTCAACCTGGTTGCTATGGCAGTAGGGATGCATTTCGACTCGGTCCTCACATGATATACAAACAGTTGTGCACCCTTTCAAGCCCCCATGTAAAAACTGGCCAAACGCAGTAATGTTTTTTTCAGGCAGGGCAAAGATCTTCATGAGTAAGGGGTGGACTCGTTGGAAGAGTCTAAGATTTTGTATAGTGTAGAGAAAGAGGATAGGGATAAGTTTTTCTCACTCTCTCATAATAGTAAAACCCGGGGTCATTCCAGGAAGCTGAATAGTGGGAGATTCAGGATAGATTAGCCAAATTCATGAAGGATGAAACTATCAGTGGCTAGTTATGATGGCTATATATTGCTTTCAGTATCAGAAGCTGTTTGCACGGGTAAAGGGGGAAATGAAGAGACGAGACAACAGTAATGGATTCAAATCAGGGCCACATTTATTAATTCGAAGGTTTGTGAAGGGAGAAGTGCGGGATTAACTAAGGCCGGCCCAAAGGCCAGTGGAGCATATATGGGCGAAAACATCCCAAACTCGAGGGTGATGCAGTGACTCGCCACTCTCGAATTCCGCACACGGGGTGCTGGGGGATCTACCCTGAGTCACCGCCCCCCGGTGCCGCAGGACAACCGAGGAGGGTGAGAAGGATGGGGTGGACCCCAAAGGCGGCCCAATCTCCCATCAATGGAGCCCCAAGGCATCAACATTGGTGAGGCTCGGGTTCTTGCCCATCACCTTCAAAGGTGCCATGGGATGCACACCGAAAGCCTAACCCCCACTGCCTATTCTCCGCACTTACCGCCTAACCTAAAACCAATGTGACCGAAACAAACCAGTAACCCAAAACAACAAACCCACCTCCGATTCCACAGTATGGAGTAGGCGAAACACGCACACTGCCCCGAGCCAATTAGGACAATGAGCCAAAATTCCTACTCGGCCCCATAAAAGGCGACCAGAGGAGCTCACACACACCAGCTTCATCGGGTGTGGAGGGAGGGAGCTGCGAAGAGAAAGAGGCACTGGGTGGGGTCAACTGTGCCTAAATACAGCCTCCGGGCCCCACCCCTTGTGCCAATCCCTATCGGGCAAGCAATTTGCTCAGACCCTGATTGGGAGGTGAAGTCACCTCATTTTGGCTTCGTCCTCCACTCCCCCCCTCCATGCAAACTCTCCCCCCCCACAGAAGCGTGGGGGGGGGAAGGGAAATGTCTGTGAAAACCAGTTGCTGGGGAACATGAGTGGAAGGGTGCTATTGCTCTCATGTCCTAATTGTGGGCTTCCCACAGGCACCTCTTTGGCCACTGTGTGAACAGAATCCTGGACTACATAGGCCTTTGGTCTGATACAGCAGGGCTGTTCTTATGAAAACTGCCTCCCCACTTTTGGCTCAATTTTATAAAAGAAGCATCAATCCTTTTTGTAACTTGGGTTATATATAGGCTAAAGAATGTTAATACTGTAACTGCAGATCCTGAAGGAACACATCAAATGTTATTTAATTATTGGAACTGAGAGAGTCCATATGAGGTAAAACTGCTTCACCTAAATTCAGTTTCTAAGAGTCACAAGTAATAATTCCTTGGCCTTGTCAAAGCAGAATTCAGGATTCAATACCCTTGTCTTCCATTTCTCAGTGTGCTTCTCTCAGTACTATGAAGTAGGCACATTACAGAAATTCTGAAAATATATCATTGATATCTCTCTGAGAAATCAAATAGCTTCTCTATGAGCTTTCAAAAAGCACCTGGGAAAAATCTACAGCAGCTAAATAGACACAATACATTCCAGAACATATTTAAATATCTCAATATTCCATTGCATTTTTGCATATATAAATTCTTCTATTAATTTTAGCACTGTCATTTTTCTTTGTTCTAATGTGCTGAATATAATATCCTCCCTCCCACCTCAAAGCAACCACAAATCCAGACGAAAGAGCTGGCTCCTGCTTTGTATGGTTGTATAGTTCCCTCATTTCTGATTCCTTGACCTAACTTTGATGCATTCCTGCTCATTCATGAACTCAAGTGACAAGAGGACACAGTTATTTTATCCAAGTGCAGTGGGGCTGCTTAAAAGGACTCTAGTGCTCTCACAGAGAAGTAAACAATCTTGTTTACCAAGAGCAGCCACAGAAGCCTGGCTTTAAAAGCAGAACACAAAGAAAGGAAGGCTTAAATATATCTTAAAAGGCTGCCATGTTATTGATGCAAGTCCATATTTCATACCCTCCAACATTTCACAGATGAAAATAGGGACACACATGTGAATTTGTAAGAGGTATGGTTAAACAATATGGTGTGATCAAGAGGGTGTGGCCAGGCAACATGAGGGTGTGGCCAAGGGTATGGTCAGGCAACCAAAGTGGTCAAGTACAAAAGTTATTAGAGGAAACACACAAAACTGCAGTATTTTCTCCCTCTCACCTAGAACCTGGGGTTATCCACTAAAGCTAAATGGTGTCACATTTGGGACAAACAAAATGAAGTATTTCTTTGCATAGTTAAACTGTGGAATTCACTGCCACAAGATGTAGAGATGGCTGCCAACTTGGAGTAGACAAATTCATGGTTAGTATCTAGTTTCCCTTCTCAAGGTATTATATTACTGATAAGGCTATCAATGGATTAGTCATGATGGCTACATAACACCTCCAGGATTGGAGACACCATGCCTCTGAATACCAGTTGCTGTGGAACATTAGTGGGAGTGTATTGTTACCTTCATGTCCTGCTTGAGAGCTTTCCAGAGCATCTGGTTTGTCACTGTGGGAAACAGGATGCTGGACCAGATAGACCTTTCCAGTAGGGCTCTTTTTATGGTTTTATGGTCTTAGTCTAGCACAGAGAGGAAGGCATGAACACCTTCTCTTACAAGAAGATGCAAGCCCAGTCCCTATATACAAACCCAGGTTGCTTTTAAGTGTAATGCAGGAACTTGGTTTGCATGAAGATGTCCTTCCTTTTGTCTGTTAGACTTATGGGTTGAATAAGACAATCTGGAGGTTAATTTTTGACAGCCAAGTTCAGAGCACAAGCCTTTTAAGGGCACAAATTGTGCCAGTCTTCAGAATAAATTCATGAGAAGCTGCCCATTATAAGTCTCTGACCATCAAGGGCTATTCCTGGAGTTCCGATAGCAGCAAAGTCTAGTTTTACAGCCTGATGCTATAAATGTTCATTGAAAAGCTACTCCCACTTCTTTCAATGTGCCTTTACTCTTAAGGAAGTGGCCAGAATACTGCTGTCTTATAGCACAATCCTAGGCATGATCACTCAGAAGTATGTCCCATGGAATTCAATAGGGCTTACTCCCAAGTAACTGTACAATTGAATCACACTATTAGATTTAGGTAAATTCAATAATAAGTTGTCAAGGTGGGCCACCGGTATTGACTATGCTTTGTTAAATGACTCAGAAGGCCTAACAGGTTTTTTTTTTATTATGGAGAAAATTTACCTTCAATTTACATTTACCTTAAATGTAAATGTATTCTGGGACAAAATATTTCAACCTTTATTCTTTAAAAAAAATTCATGGTTAGAGGTTAATAAATATTTTCCTTCCCACAATTCATGTATCTTGCATTTGAGCACATATATCCAGTATTAAACACTGAAGCTCCATGTTTTAAAGCAATCTACAACACTGACCATCACATCTTATGGCAGCAAATTGATTATGCATTGTGTGAAGAAGTATTGTATAACTAAGGGATAATTGTGAAATGCTGCTCCTTGCTAGAAGAAGGGGCAGCAGCAGCAGCAGCACCTGTGCTAGGATGACTTTTCCAGAATTATATTATTATGTAATATCTTATATATTATAATTACTACATTATTATATTATATATTATAATATTTTATAAGGGGCTTTTTTAATATTTATTTTACCTTGCTCAGACCCTTAATTGTTGATATCTGGTGTTTTGGGTGTGTGTGTTTCAGTGTATGCAGGGCAATCCCTTTCTTTTTGTTTTAAAATTGTCAGGATTGGCACAAATTCAGCAGGTGAAGTTTACCCACCCACCCCCCAGACATGGAGCTTCAGAGAGAACGGGAAGTTTCTTGCATTTCCTTCTGACACTATATCTTACCTGTTAGAGGCACAGAGTCAAGCTCTGTTAGGAAATAAACTCTTTGGCAATATAGAGATATATTTGTGATAAATTCCCTCATTCACCTCTCCCTCAGTCCAGGCCAGTGGGTGCAGCCTCCACCTCCCTTTCTTTTCACCCAGCTAATCCCTACCAACGGGGAACAGGTAGAGTGTGTGTGTGTGAGCGTGTGAGTGCGCGCGTGCGCACGCGCGCGCGCACACACACACACACACACACCCTTGCCTGGCCCTCTTAGCTTAGTAGCGTCTGTCTCTCCATGGAGACCCTGCTGCTGTTTCAGCCTAAGCAGAGCTACTCTTAAAGGGGCCATGGGCAAAATTCAACTGCAGCTAAGCTAAAACAGCAAGCTTAACTGCAATTGCCCATGGCCCCTTTAAGAGCAGTTTAAAGTAGCTTGGAATTTGGGACTCTGCATGACAAAGTGAGAAGCCGTGATGGCTTAAGGGTTCTCCTGAAGGTCCAGGCATTTTCATGGCAGTTGGAGACTATGATATTTTCACTGGGGACATTTTCACTGGGGATGTCACACAGAGGAGGGCAAAGATCTCTTCTCGATCATCCCAGTTTGCAGGACACGGAATAATGGGCTCAAGTTACAGGAACCTAGATTCCACCTAAACATCAGGAAAAATTTCCTGACTGTCAGAGCAATAAGACAATGGAATCAACTACCTAGGGAGGTTGTGGGCTCTCCCACTCTGGAGGCATTCAAGGTGCAGCTGGACAGCCATCTGTCAGGGATGCTTTGACCTAGATTCCTGCATTGAGCAGGGGGTTGGACTCGATGGCCTTGTAGGCCCCTTCCAACTCTACTTTTCTATGATTCTATGATTCTATGATTATGAATTTATTACAGAGAGTAAAATATAGGATGCAGTTGAGGCGTCCATTTCATCTTCAGAAGCTTCTTACTACAGCTGTCATGCTTTTGGCATTTTCAAACATAAATACTGAACCAACAACAGACGATCACATTATAACAGCAAAGGAACTTCAGTTTTTCGAAAACTGCCCATGCAAAGTCTGTGTTTCTTATTTCCACAGTGTGGGAGACTTTGATTCTAGGCAGCTTTTACACAAGCAATCTCTCTCTCTCTCTCTCTCTCTCTGGCAGACTATAACATGAGAAGACTATAAGAAGACTGTATCATGTGAGCACCTACATTTTTTAGTTGGCACATAGCAATCCCATAAATATTTACTATGAAGTAAGTTCCTCTATGTTCAGAGGGATTATTCCCAGTTACGTGTGAGTAGGACAGCAGCTTTATGATGCAATGTTAAACCTACTTACTAGAGAGTAAGTCCCACTGACCATTCTGGGATTTATTTCTGAGTAAATCTGCAGAGGATTGCACCGTTAGTGAATGAAGTGCAAAGGTCTCAGTGTTATGCAGTGCACTCCAGCCGCACAATAATTACCACAAAAAAGGCCCCCTATGCCAAACAAAAATGGTGACAATTTATCATAGATGGAAATGAATAAAAGTATCCCAAGGGCATCCACCTGTTGTATCAGATAAATGTTGGTGCTGCTAAGGTAGGCAGCAGAATGTGAATTTCCTAGGCAAGGGTTATGGAAGGTGTGTGTGTGTGTGTGTGTGAGGAAGATGCATGGGAGACCATAGAGAGAAACCAGAGAGGAGCCAAGGGGCAGGGCAAGAAAAGTGATAATCCAGAGGGGTGGGGGAAAGAAAAATGAGGCTCCAGAGAGGAAGGGCAAGAAAAGTGAGAATATGGGGAGCGGGGAGAAAAGTGATAATCCATAGAGGAGGGGCGAGAAAAGTGATAATCTAGGGGGCGGCAAGAAAAGTGAGGATACAGAATGGGGCAAGACAAGTGAGAATCCAGATAGTAGGCGGGGGGAATGAGTATACAGAGTGGAGGGGCAAAAAAGTGAGTATTGGGGGGGCAGGAAAAGAGAAGATCCAGGGGGTTACTCCCAAACTTTTACTCCCCATGGTAATTTGTGATGGAGCCCGGTACACTTTTTTGAAATGTCAGATGTGCCCGTGGACCTGAGCAGGGGGTTGGACTCGATAGCCTTGTAGGCTCCTTCTAACTCTATGATCTATGAAATCTATGGAGAAGATAAAGTATGTGGAATAGTGTGAGTGGTGTAAGAACATGCACTAAATATATCCAGACTACTTGAAGATCTTGGCTATGATTCATATGGAGGATAAAGAAGGTTAAAGTTAGCTTAAATCTCGGTTACAAGGATTTTGTTGAGGAATTCAGAGGAAATGAGAATAGTGCATTTAGTTATGCTCTTGTGGAGTTGGTATTTTAATCTAATTTTGTTAATGAGAAAAAAGTGTCATGGGACTAAGTTTGGGCTGATCCACACATGTGTATTCATAACTGGATTACTACAGCACCAGTGGTAACTTGCTTGCATAAATGAGCCATATCAGATCTAGTGCTACATATAGAACTTCCACACCGCCCCAGGCTATGTTTTTCAACTGACTCAGTTCATACACAGATGAGCTGAGTGTCATCAAGCGCTGAGTAATGAAGTGGTGTGCATATCTGTGTGAACTGCTGCTTCACAGTGTTCTATCAGGCAAATAGAGAAACTGAGGGAAATACGCATGTGGGGACCATGGCTAGATCCATTTGCAAGTTGTCTTCAGTCTCCACCCAACAATCTGGATGACACCACAGGCAGGACAGGTACAACCTCAGTGACAGAATGATCTGGAGAATTTTAAGACTTGGCAATCATCATTCTCATCCAAAAAACGGAACAAGGAAAAGCAGGTTGTGTGAAGCCCTCCAGTGAAAAATAAAAATATGAAACTCCTGCAGTACATTGCCTCAGTACTGGTGCATTGGATAATCTCGTATATCTAGCATAATGTTCTTTTAAAAATGCTGTAAGGAAAAGCCACGTATATTCTTCAAATATTTTTTTGTAACAAATATATAAAAAAGAGTCTCGGTTCAAAATCGTATTAAGATGAGAAAGAATCAGATACACAAGTACATGTACCGGTAATACTTTCTCCAAATACACATTCTAGTCGATACTTGCTTTTTTGTGCATTGTTGAGAATGTAAACTAAACAGAGCTCAGGTTAATCCAGGATCCCCTGAGAGAATTAATTAGGCAGCTTGCCTCACCTCTTTCACTCTTCTTTTCCCCTTCAAAATTAGAAGTACATTCACTATACAGCTGCTAGCAGCATATTTTATTGAAGTATATGGTAGGTGAACACAGGAGAAATGTCAAAGCTAGCCATTGAAAAGGGTTCCTATTCTCATGGGTGGTAACTAGGGATCGTATCCATCCATTTTATTTTATTTTTCATATGAAGTACTTTAATTAAATAGGTGAGCAAATGAACAGGCAGGAAACAAGGTTCAAATGGTTCTCAGCACACTTTTCTAAGACAGGGTTTGGCTGGTATGAAACAGCTTTCCTCAGCCCGTTGCCCTTCAGTTGTCTTAGACTACAACTCCCAACATCCCCAGTCAGCATGGCCATTGGCCATGCTGGCTGGTAGCAGTGGGAGTTGTAGTCCAACACATCTGGAGGGCACCAGGTTGGGGAAGGCTGGTATGGAGAATGAGAAATTGCTGAAATATTTGGATAATCAGAAACAGAATCAGCAAGAATAAGAATAAAAATTTAATTAACAATAAAGTGTCCAAAATGCTTAACATGCTGTATCTTAATAATCTCTTCAACAACCCAGGGAATGGTCTGAAGGCAAGTGAGGCAGCCACCTTGCTGAAGCTAAGCAGGTCTGGGTCTGGTCAGTGCTTGGAGGGGAGACCACCTGGGAACCGCAGGTAGTCACCTTGAGTTCCACAATGGAAGAAAGGTGGGATATAAATGTAATCAATCAATAAACCCCTTAATGTAGGACACTGGTATTAATCTATAGCATTCTCACCATACTCTACCTCCAAGGTATTGACAGTGGCTTATATAGCCCCCCCCCCCACCTCTTGTCCTCACAACATTGAGAGGTAGGCCAGGCTGAAGGAAACCATAATTGGCCCAAAGTCACCCAAAGTTTCATGGCTGTATCAGAGGCACTTTGCCTCTGCATACCAGTTGCTAGGGAACTCACGCTGGCTCAGCTTGTCTGAGTGTGGAAAGCTAAGCAGGGTCAGGCCTGGTTGTTACTTGGATGGGAGACCCCTCCTCTAGTTCCCTGCATTGAGCAGGGGGTTGGACTCGATGGCCTTGTAGGCCCCTTCCAACTCTATAATCTATGAATCTATGAGCAGGGGGTACATGCAATTGCACTCATGTACTACTTGTGGGCTTCTTTCAGGCAGCTGGCTGGCCACTGTGTGGACAGAATGCTGGGCTAGAAATAGGATAACTAATGACTAGGATTCCAAAATCCATACTAGGGCAATACCTTTATTAGGCCAACCAAAATGATACAGAAATACTGTGCAAGTTTTTGAGTTCTCCAGAACTCTTCATCAGATGAAGCAAGAGGGGGGGGGGGGACGACGACAGGAAAAATGCTGGCTGATGTTGAAACAATGGAGTCTGCATTTAGCCACAGTCTTAAGATAAGATGGAATGTGGGGGACTTTATTGTAAAAAAGTTATGCACTGCTATTTTTGTTGTTTCCCCTATTGAATAATGTGCATCTGCAGGGTAAAACTAAATTCTGCTGCAGACAGTGAAGGTGGAGGATGGTCCAATGTTTACATTGGACATGCCTAGATCAAACTATTCTGTTTTGTTTTATTTTAATTGTCACTTTGTATCATATCTAGTGGGAGGGAGGAGGGAGGATTCATGTGGGCATGGCACCCTTTCTCCTGTCTAAATGTGTAAGTCAGAATGAGGCCATGCATTTCCAAATCCAAAGTTAAACCACTACAGCTTTTGTCGAGCACTCACATCAAAAAGCTTCCCTTGGCTTCAGAGTCCTTACTTATCTACAGAGGGAAAGAGATGAAAGGAAACTTATTGTGTCACGTAGGGCTCGGAAAAAGGAACAGGGAATTCTTGAGGAAAGTCACTGGTTATTGGTCAAACGTTAAGGGCATGTTGGGAATGGGAGAGATGAAAGTAACAGAAGCATCAATCATGCATTCTGTAGTTACTTTGTACTCATGTACATATACAATAAGAGAAATCCACGTGCAGGGGCAGTGCTAGGTACCGAAAAGATCCAGGGCTCAGGCCCACAGGACGAAAAAAAATGTACACATTTGTTTATGCTAATTTATATATGCTCTAAAGTCTCTCTCTGTGTATTTGCCTTTAAAGGACCCTGTCTCCTAAGGACACCCCCAATTTGTAAAAATGGATGTATGGACAGGGGAGAGGAGGGCATCTGATTTCAGAAAAAAACCTCAAGCAGAAAGATCCAAGGGAGGGGCAGCAGGAGGTGAAGCACATGTGGCCAGCTAACCCAGGGGGATCAGATGCAACCGAGATCATCAGGGCCCCTGTACATTTATTTCAGCAAGTGCCCAGGGACAGCAGGGTGGTGGGGCAGATGGCCTCCCAGAGATTCGGGGCTCCAAATGAAAGATCTGGCGCGCCAGCCCTAGTGGGCTGTCCCCTAACACTGCCTCTGTCTATGTGGATAAATAGGCTTTTACATATACAGAAGCATTTCGGCCTTGCCACAAGAGGCTCATCAGCTCTGTGATGATTTTTTCTTAAATGCATGTAGATACCCATATGAAATCCACTAGCTTATGCACAATTAGCTGGATTGTGGCTATAATGTCTAGTAATGGCCACTAATGGAGACAATATGCTAGGCTAGGTGAACCATGGTCTGGTTACACTTGAATATACAGGTCTACTCAGAAGTAGTAAGTCCCATTGAGTCCAGCTGGGCTTTCTCCCAGGTAAATGGATACAGGATTGCACCCTGATTCACACTTTGGAACACTGATGTTATTACTCATTTTAACTTAATTCCTAATTGAGGGTATTTACTCCTTTTTAGAATGAAAAGAGTTCTACCTTGGAAGGATGGTTATGTAGTTAAGTTGCTTGGACTACAAGTGGGAATCTAATGCCTGTAAATCAGTTCCTTATACAACTAGATCTGCCTAACTATTGTGTTATAAGCCTGAAAATATGAACCTATTTGAATCTGATTCAAAGAAGACTGTTTCTTCTATGCATTCCTTTATGTGCATAAGTTTAAAGTTTTTAAAAAACCTGGTTTATCAATTAATTTTTAAGAACAGTGAGGTGAAATCAGGATAGATGACTCCAATACGAGAGAGGCAGAAGTAGAACTTGCATGAATCTTAATTCAGAAATTGAGAGCTTTAATGCAAATCATCAGTCACTCCCTTCAGAGGAGCCACTAACTCAATTAGCATAGATGCGGCCATGCATCTTTTCTGCTTCTATAACTTTCTCCAGATAACTTTTTTAAGAAAAAAAGAATTAGAAGATGGAGCAAAGATTCCTAAGTGTTTGTAACAGAGTTTATGAGGAAATGTCATTTCTTAATAGGGGACCTTCATTTATCATCATGACAGAAATCATAAAGTTAGCTGTAATCACTGTTTCTTATTGCCAATTCAAAAATACACACACAGAGAAAAAAAACTATAAAGCCCTGGGTCTGTACCACTTCAGATTGCAGAACTGCCTATTTTAGTACTGCTCCATGTCAAAGACATGTAGAAATATAGACCATCCTGTAGGGGAAATGTTCACTTATGTCACCCAGCCTCATATCATGTTACAGCAACACATTCATTCATTCTCTCTCATACTTCTACCTGCCCACACAGGGCCAAAATAGTTGTAAGAATGCATTTATCATCTGTTCCCCCCCTTTAACAATAGGAGCTGTGGAGTGGGGGAAGGGAAGCAGGCTTAAGAGGACCACAGTGTGGAGCAAATTTTTAATAAATCCCCTTTAGCTGTACATGGTCCAGTCAAACGTTCCCCTCTGAAGCTGCAATTAGCCTTAGGAGAGAAGATACAAAAGGGTTAAAAAAAAAATGCTCCCTGCTATTGTTAAGGGGGGGACAGATATGTTTAAAATGCATTCAACTCCACATGTTTTAGCTCCTAGTCCTGCAGATATGAGGCAGGCAATCCTATAACCCTCACAAAGAATACTGTCTTTGTGGCTGGTAGATTGCTCATACTATACCTGCAGGGGAGCAATGACGGAAGCGTTCATAGTGCAGTCTATGTAACAAATGTTTGCTCTCAAGTCTTACGGAATGGGTCTAGAATGCAACTTTATTTATTTAAATGGCTTTTGGGACACCAAAAACATTACAGTGTTCTTTCAAACAGCCAGATAGTTCAATTTTAGATATGTGTAGAATCACTGTTGGCTTTATCAGGAATGTACAACATATGTAAAAAAAGCCATGAGAATTGCCTTGCAGAGTTAAACCAAAGTCCTGTCTAGAGACTACCCCTTTGGCCTCATTTGGATTTAATGCTAACATATGTTTAACATTATGCAAACGAGCCTCAGCCTATTAGATGCACTACTAAATGTAATAGTGACTCCCACAGAGGAGACATAAGGTAGGCATCTACATGTGACTGCCCAGCAAATCGGGAGCAGAGGGTTGCCCTGAAAGCAGGGATGGGGACTCGGACTCTAGGACTCGACTCGTGAGTCGGACTGAGTCCCCCCTCTGACTCAAGTCAGACTCGAGTCCCAATATTTTTAATGGGACTCGAGACTCGATTTGGGACTCGAGACCAAGGACTCGTGTTCCAAAATCGTGTTCCTCAAATGCAACATGGATAGGTTTTAGGAAGTACAGCAACTTTATTTTTTAAAATCATTATCCTAAAATGCAACCTTTCTGACATTTTGGGTTTGGCTGCCTCTGCCTGCCTGTTTGGGGTTCCCTGCCTCCTCTGCCTACCTGGTCTCTTCTTAACCAGTTCCACAGTTTGAATTGTCCAAGACAAAGGCCTCTGCATGCCTGTTTTGGGGTTCCCTGCCTCCTCTGCCTGTCTGGTTATTTTGGGTTTGTCTGCCTGGTCTGTTCTTGCCAAAATCAGTTGCAGAGTTTTGAAATAAAAAGGCACACTTGTGCCTAGAATATATTTAAGCCACACATCTGAAATAGCCTTATTTTGTTGGGGAAAACCCCCATTGATTTTAATAGGGACTCGTGGAGTCAGCTTTGGGAGTGACTTGTGACTCGTGACTCGTGAGTCACCATTTTGGACCAAGGACTCGGACTCAGACTCGAGACTCGGGTCCAAAGACTCGTGACTCGACTCGTGACTCAAAACCAAGGACTCTTCAACATCCCTGCCTGAAAGTCATTTATATTCCCACACTTCACAATAGTTTGATCCAGAATGATCAAGGAGACCATCTTTCATGAGCCCTGTCAGACAAAGCCAATTATCTTGCCAGATCCATCAATCAATTTGTTTAATTGGCTCAATATTTCAAATAATCGAAAGACATTAGAACATAATGATGTAACAGTTTACGTTAATATAATAATGTTGGGTGGGGGATGCCGGTCTCCTTCTGAATATTACATTCCATGGATACAGATTCCAGTTATCCAAAGAACCCTGCACAAGGACAATACACACATACATTTTCTGCTTGCTGTATTTTAAAGCATTCCCTTTTTATCATGTGATGTTTTGATACATGTTTTGTATTGTTTATGATTGAAAGCCACCTTGGGGTCCAATGTGGCCAAAAGGTGGAATAAAGATTCTTAGATAGATAGATAGACAGACAGATAGATAGATATAAAATTACAGATAGGCATGACAGACTAAGGGCACAATCCTATGCATGTTTAGACAGGAAAAAACCTCCTACATCTCCCAGCTGGGGCATGCTGGGAATCGTAGGACTGAATTGTTAATATTTAATCTGGTGTGTCCATTAGTGCTTACCTTTGAATTATGTGTAATCAGAGGTGTGCTTTTGTGCAAATTCTACTCATTTCCTTTTAATTCTCTTTACCGATTGTTCTTAACAACGAGAAGCAATAAACACAATGTCTTGGATCCTAAATTGCTCCTCCGTTCATGTAAAGGGGGCTTCTGCAAACTCCTGCTGCACCTGCAGCCCCTTGCACCATATCCTATTCCATTCTAAAGTAACTCTCAGGAGCAGATGGAGGGGGTCTAGGAAGGTGCACTGCAGAGGCAAGGGGGAGGCAGGAGATCTGTGAATGTGTGCTTTCTTCTTGTCACTGAAGGGAAGTTAAGACCCAAGCCAATAACTGATTGAACATTAAACATCCCATATGTGAAGGAAATACATTCCATTCCTGACTCTTCAAGGGTCTTGCTTCAGGAGGTGTTCATGCAAATTGTGGCCACAGTCTATTTGATATTATAACTACAATATTGTTCAAACTATTACTGGTCATGCTGCAGAATTGCTGGCCATGAAAGGGAATTAGGATGCTGAATTTTAGTGGAAAAAACACAAGGTTGGTTCTGGAAGTCCACTTCCTTAAGAAAGAAAAAAGTAAAGCAGGCTCTTGCTTTTAAAAAGAATATTTTTTTGCTATAAAGAAAAATGCCTGGTCTTTGTGAAATATCTTCAAACTTCTTTTCAACCACAGCCAATTGTGTTGAATTCAAAAGCAGTAACTATTGCTCCAATAATTCATTATCCAATCTTGTTGCTAGGTAAGCACTAATGGAGACACCAGATTAAATATTAACAATTCAGTCACACAGGATACCAGCAAGAACATCGCAATTGATATTACGTAACTACATTATTGTTTAGGAAGCTTTTTTCGTGGCTTCCAAATCCTGCTTGTCTGATAAGCTTGTGCCAACAAAGGGATTGTGATAATTACAATTTACTACACAAACTGGGACAACTGATAAATGATTTATTGATTTCACCTTGCTGAAATAATCCTTCAATTTGTGTCCTAAACATACATTTAAAGTAAACAATAAATGGAAGCGCTAGATCAGACCACAGCCATTTTCAAGATCCCTGTTAACAACAGACAGAATGATGCATTTCATATATTACCTTCTTCTCATTCCTCTCTTACTGGAGGTTGGACATCATTATGGCTAAACAGTCTTAGATATGGCCACTCTAAACAATGATGTTATATTGCCCCCAAACCATTCTTTAAGGTTTTTCAGCCAAGACCTTCTTCTTCCTACAGTTCTTTTCCCATTTATTTCCCCTTGTATAATCAACTGCAACAGTCTATATTTTTCATTTCTCATTATATGACCAAAATATTCTAGTTTTCTGCATTTCATGTGTTTTATAACTTCTTGATCTTTATACATTCTCTTTATTCTTTGTTGGTCACCCACTCAGTCCATGAAATTCGTAACATCCTGTGATAAATCCAGATTTCATATGCTTCATATATTGCCAAAACATTAATTATTTTTTTTTAAAAAAAACAACCTGGAGAGTGGAAGAGTAAAATTCTTTAATGGGTTTGCATAATTTTGACATTATTTGATGCTTGTAAAGTTGAGCTGGCACTGAGCAAATATTCAGTTGAAAGAAAGAAAGAAAAATGAAAGAAAGAAAGAAGAGGCCATTCACACATTACAAAATGAATGGGAGATTTAACTTGATGTGATATGAATATATTATCATATACAGACAAACTGGAAGCTGGCAGGAGAAGGATGTCTCCATCTATGTCAGTAGGTCCTAAGATCCATTAAAATCTGTCTGAGTGCAGACTTTAGTGAAATAATGAACTGGAATCTCGTGGTATCTAGTAATGTCAGCGAACGTCTCCTGAACCTGGCTTGGAAATTAACTTCAGGGATTCTTAAAAAACCACCTTAAAGGTGAGGGAAGCTTTTAAGCTCCTTCCCCTGATCCCTGTTCTGGCCTGGATCAAGCTCTGAGCTGGAGGATTCCCAGGTCCCCTTCCCCCTTCTCTACCACCATCTCCTGCCCCTCAAAGTGCTCTCCCTATTCTTTCTTTTACTAACTGGCAAATGAGGATGGTGACAGTAACAGAGGCAGTGAGCAGAGGGGAGGGCATCTTCACTTTCCATCCACTTGATGGCCTGCTCTTCAAGGACAACTGCCACTCTTTAAAGTCCTGATGTGCTGCTGTCAGGGTGACAAAGAGGGAAAGGGGAGGAAGGAAGGAAGAAGAACTCCCTCCTCCTTGAACTCTGCTGCCACTACCATGTCTTTTCCCGCTTGCAAATAAGTGAAGAGAAGTGTGACGGGTGCTTTGTGGGTTAGGGTGTGGGGCTGGCGAGGAGAGAAGGTGTTTTCATTTTCTGAGCCTTTAGGATTGGTTGAAAAATTGAGCCAATTTGTTTCCAATTTGGAGGAAAGAAATTGGTTCATTTCCAGGTCAGTATGAGGAGAGGCAGAGGGGTGTTGACCCAACTTGAATAATAATAATATTATAATATTGCACATATTTAGTCCGGAAGTTGACGATTTATTAAAGTGATAATAATGCTTTAAGTTATTCTGTTCCTTATTGTAATTATGCATTCTCAGCATATATATATATATATATATATATATATGTTGTATACAGTTACATAATATACTTTTGTAATGACCTGGATCGCATGATCACAGAGGGGAAATAAGCCAAGGTGGCTTATTTCCCCTCCCCATATGTGCCAGTCACGTGCCAGGGGGGATTAGCATAATTACCCCCGGCAGTGCAGCTTGTCGTGTCATGCGAACCCCAGGGTGGCATGTTGCCATGGGTAACAAGCCACCCAGAACCCTACAGTGGGCCATCATCTCTTGGCCTATATTTTGCCTCCACTTGAACAATGTCTCTAGTTAGAGCCCTTTTCCTTTGTCCTGTAGAACTCAAACTCAAACTGTAGAACTCTCATGTTACTATGAGAAAGAACAGTTGAGAAACTGAATATGTCTCTCACCAAGGTTGGTGGAACAATTCATTCACATTGCAGACTGATTTGATGAAAAGTCTATTTAAGTCTCACATGTGTAAGCGCACTTAACACTTATAAAGGGATTCTGCATAACATCTGACCTACCTGGCAAGCTG
Organism: Shinisaurus crocodilurus; assembly: GCA_021292165.1. Lineage (NCBI taxonomy): Eukaryota > Metazoa > Chordata > Lepidosauria > Squamata > Shinisauridae > Shinisaurus > Shinisaurus crocodilurus. The sequence continues at coordinate 172,588,025 of CM037877.1, forward strand.
CACTGTGGCTTTGGAGTGGGCAGTAGACCAAACCAGATAAAATGTGTTGCTATATGAATACGTTTTCTCTGACTTTTGTGTTGATCTCTATTTATGTGGTAGGATTCCCCCCGCCCCAATGGAAGAAATTAAGCATACAGACCCGGTTTATCTTTAACCTTCAAACGTTCTTCTCCAACCTGGTCCCCTCCAGATGTGTCAGACTACAACTCTCATCATCCTCAACCATTAGCCATGGTGGATGGGGCTGATGGGAGTTGTAGTCTGGAGAGTGCCAGCTTGGGAAATGCTGCTTTAGTCTAACAAAGCCTTGTCATGATTTAACTCCTGTCCTATTTTTAGAGATCACGGGAGCCACAAGCCCACCTCTTAATTTTTTTTTTACCAGTTGCAGCCTGATTAGCTCCTTGAACTATTAGCAAACCTTTTGGGAGACTGAGACTTCCAGCTTGTGGGGTTGCTAGTTTAAGTCTATAGGCTGCTTTTGTTCATCTGCTTCTGCATTGGTGCCTTCTGCCTGCCTGCCTGCCACTGGCTCCCTTGCCTGTTTACCTACATTGGGACAAAACAAGATGTGACAGCAGTAGATCCATGCATTTAAACATTAATCTGCCCCCACCTCTCCAATCATGTTGAAACTCGGAGATTGCAGTGTGTTTCTGACTTGCATGCTATGCTGTAGGAGCATGCAAATGAGTTTTTACAAGTTTAGCACATTTCTGATATTGGATCTCAATTAAAGGGAAAATCAGCTGAGAGGGAAGCCAACTTGTAGGTAGCTAAGCCATGGGTGTGCAGAAGAGTTCTGCACTCTTCACTAGCACACTCCCTTTGAATGTTAAAAATGGACCCCCACACCCTCTTTCTATGTGACTGGGATAGAAACACATCATGTATCCGCTGCAATCACCTCTAGATTGTTTCTTGGAGAGATAGAACCACATCTTATACTCTGCTGTCTGAAGTTTCCAAGAAGCCGTGCTATAATGCCAGAGTCAGTACTGGTGGACTTGCCTTCAGCTCCATTATAGGACTAGAGGCTCTGGGCTGGAGTTCTGCCAGTATGCCTTTAACAGGTATAGACTGCTGATAGACTGCTGAATAATTCTTACAGAAACATGTCCCGATGAAAAAAGCTATGGTGCACAGTTGGGGAACGTGCGGCCTGCCAGATGTTGTTGGACTGCTACACCCATCAGCCCCAGCCAGCATGGCCAATGGCGAGAGCTCATGGGAGTTGTACCCCAACAACATCTGGAAGGCCACACATTTCCCACTCGTACTACAGGTAGTATATTGTTGCACCGCTTTACACCTCTACCTCTACATAATCAGAATGTAACTATGGGACAAAAAAACAATATCAATACCTGAAAGAGCACCTCTCCCCAAACCAGCCTCCCTATGTCTTAAGATCTTCTGCTGAGGCCCAACTCCAAGTACCTTCATTATTGGAAGTGTGCTATGCAATCATAAACGAGAGAGCTTTTCAACAACTTTAAGTTTTGTCAAGCAGGAACATAACTTTATGCTGAAAAATAGGATAACATTTTTTTTCTTGCGGTTCACAAGCCAGCATTATCTGAATAGGTCTCCTTCCCATGGCTTCTTCAGCAATCAGACAGAGCGGAAAATATTCCAATAATAATCCACAAGAATCAATCTCTGTATCTGGTGGTTGGAGTGCATCTAACAGAAATCTTTTCATTTTTGTGTTAAAGTATTCTTCGTTCTACAAGCTGCCTGCTGGCTGACACACAATCTAACCTAAAGGCTATGGATCAGCAAGTAAATGCTGAAATTCTATTAGTTTTCAGACCTGGAGTTTACGCCTTTCATTTCAAATAAAATCAAAACCCTACACATGAATAGGTAAAGCATGGCATACAGATCCTTTCCTAAAACCACCCGGTTACCTATTAGTGGAGTACTAAGAAGAAAGCTGTTTTGGCATTTTGCAGATAGTGTATTTCCTCTGCTCAATGACTCTGCCAAGGAGAGTAAATAGAAAACATAAAAGAGATCCACTTGGAGGAGAAATTAAAACCATGACGAGTGCTATGCTAGGGGGGGGGGAAAGAAACCTCGCAGAAGTACAAAGATAGACAGACTCCAATTGTGTTTTCATATTAACACAATATATGAAGCGTGTAGAAATCTGAATTCTTTATGTACAGCTGCCTTTAGAGGAACAGGCAAACCTGTTTTAGACTTGAGGCTTTGGCATTTATCCCCAGAATAAGGAAGTGGCTACACTAGCTAACTACTGAACATTTCAAAATACCCAGAATGTTTAGGGAAAAAATGACTAATATAAAATAGGCTGCATCTTTTTTCTTTAAATCAGAAAACATTATAATCTCATGGTGAGATTTCCACATCAGGAGGTAACTATTTATTTCATGTGTATTCCACTATTCTCTATGTAATGGAAGGCTACCCTTTACTTATCACAAACAGTTTAGCTTTGTGACAATCATGAGAGGTAGGTTAGGATCAGCAACAATGGCTTGGCAAGGGCTACTCAAGGAGCTCTATAATTCATTTGGGATTGGAATCTGGGCCTCCCATACCCAAACCTGACACTCAGGCCATACACATTCTGCAATCTGCACCTCAGGTATGTGCTGGGAGCTGCTAGGGCTAGAACCAGGAATCTTCAGATCTGTGCTTTGTTGCCCCATGTGATACATTACCTGGGCTGCATGTTAAAAGTTGCCCTGGGCTCTCATGTTCCTTTTGGTTCCAGAGCAAACCCAGCTAACTAGGCATCCTGTTGCCTTCCTTTGACCTGATAGGGCTACAAACACTTCCAGGTCATACTAGGCCTTTTTCTGGGCAGCAGCCAAGTTTGAGTATGGCCATCTGCTGCATGCTTTGGTTCTTGTGTCCTTGCTGCATGCATTGGTCCTTGCTCTGCTACCTCCCTTCCTGCTGGATTTTCCTTAAAGCTTTGATCCTGAGGAGAGGACTCAAGCCTTCCACTTTCTGCCCTGCCATATCTCTAATATTGCCTCAGTCTGGTCCTACGTTTTGCAAAGCAAGCTTTGCCACAAACTCAGCCCGGCTGCTAGTGTGCCAGTGAATGTACACAGCAGGACATCCCTACATGACATGATGTTCTGGTGATTTGGGACTTTGTGGTATTGAAAGGTGTGCTATGGGGTTGCAAGAGCCAACTGGGAATGGCCAACTGCCAGAAAAGCTATGAAAAATTGGCATTGTGAGATGGTCTGGTGCTGGGATGAGCCAGGATGAGCCATTTTAAAACTGCATACTCCAACAATGTGCTCCCAAGTGTTGTTCATTAGCTTTGTATATGCAATACCTTCAGGGCCGGCGCTACCGCTAGGCAGACCCAGGCGGCTGCCTAGGGCGCGTGGCGGAAGAGGGGCGCAGAAACGGTGCGCTCCTTCCTCGCCGCCGGCGCGCTCCTGCCCTGCCTGCCTCCTCCGCTGCGCCTCCCCGCCCGCCGCTGCCGCTGCACCCCCCCGCTGCACCTCCCCCCGCACCTCCCCCCCCGCACACGCGCGCGCGCCCGCCCGCCACCTACCTACCTACCTACCTACCTACCTTTGCATCGTTTCCGGAGCCCCGCCGGCGTTGTTTTGGCGGAGGAACCAGGGCAACAGGGCTTAAACAGCCCTGTTGCCCTGGTTTCCCCGGCAAAAAAAAAAAAAGCACTCTGCTCGGGAGGAGGCTCGCCAGGCGGAATGGAAAGTGAAACTCACCTCCGGAGCGGCTCGAGGGGGGAGGAGGAGGCAGCAGCCCAAAAGGGGAGGCGTGGGTCTGGCTAGAGACCAGCGGGGCACAAAGAAGGGGGCGCCTCTCTCCCGCGGGGGGGGGGCTAGGGCTTTCGCACTGCTTGTTTACTCTGGAGTGCCACTCTTTGTTCACTCACTTTTTATTTATTTATTATTAATTTTAAACGTTGAATTTTCCAAAAGAAGAAAAAAAAAACCGTCGGAGGCGGCGGCAGCAGCAGCAGCCAGCAGCGGGGGGGGGGGGGAGGTAGGTGGTGGTGGTGGCGGCGGCGGCGCGGGGGGGGTTGCAGAGCAGGGCTGCTTTGCTCCGGAGCCTCCCCCACGGCACGAGAGGGGGGGGCACTAAATATAATTTGGCCTAGGGCGCCAAACAGCCCTGCACCGGTCCTGAATACCTTTTACCTTGAAGGACACAGAGCAGTTTTGCTAGCTAGTAGTTGAGTACAGGAATAGTATTAGCCACTCTCAGAACACTCTCAGCTTAAAAGCTGAAACGTGCTAACCATTTGTCATCATAGTAATATGATGTGGCATGTGAGGAATTTAAAGAGACACTGTACTAATTTGAGGCTCCTGTCACCATGCTGGGTGATTGGTTCAGTGCTGACTTAAAGAGAATGTCACCTATTGAACTGTTTCCAAAAGGCATCCTGCATTTCCCTTGAGGATCTCTTATCTAAGTATTGACCATGCTTGAAATGCTTTGCTTGTGAGATCTGATGAGATATGTACTGAAGGTGAAGAGCTGCAGTCTTGTGATAAGGGTGTTACCTAAAATAAACGTAACAGTATGTAACAAGAAGAAACAATTGAGTCATAAACACAATAATTATACAGAACATCTGTGTGCAAAAGGCATACAGACATTCTAAAGTATGCCAGATGTAGTTTGAACACATATTCTCTGCCTTGAGAACAAATGCATTGAAATGCAGATCATGTATGTTAGAACCACTTCTCCCACACTTAGAAATGTCTCTCTGGTTTCACCCTTACTAATTCCTATAAGGTTGACCAATATATCACCTCCATAGCGCAGATGGAAGCTGGAGACATATGGGTGAATGGGTGTTTAAATAAAGCATTTCCAGCTCAAATGTGGATCTACACTATACTATACAAACTTCCAGTTTGGCACACAGTTGCTACATCTGGACGTAACACTAAACTATGGTTTATTGTTACAAGAATGAGCTTAGGCAAGCCCCAGGCTCACCTACCCCTCCCCTTTCCTCTCTAGCATGGCTGTGAGAGGATCAGAAGTTTTTGATTGACCAATGTTTAGAATTAGGTTCAAATCCTAAACCGTTGTTAATCTTAACTATGGTTTATTGAAACAAGCAGCTTGTCTGAGTGTGGAAAGCTAAGCAGGGTCAGGCCTGATTATTACCTGGATGGGAGACCCCTCCTCTAGTTTCCTGCATTGAGCAGGAGGTTGGACTCGATAGCCTTGTAGGCTCCTTCCAACTGTATGATCTATGAAATCTATGATTGTTTGTATAAGCCTAGGTTTGAAGTTGGCTTGTTTCAACAAACTATAGTTAAGACTAGGGATGCCACTGAAACTTGAAATTAGGTGGTTTGTTGGTAGAATCTAATATGTTCATAATGCCCATATATGTTCCAAGCCTGGGTGGCTAACTAAAAAAACTTTAGTAATTTTGTTATTCAAACCGAGATTGATTATGAGTTTATAGGTATGTTCTGCACCTGCAAGGACTGCATGGCTAAGCATCTAAACTCCATCATTTCTGAGCATGTCCTGATGTTGGTTTGTTTAACCCTTTACTTTCTGAAGGAAATGTAAACATCACATTTGCAGTACTCATGCTCATAGAATGATGTCATTTTAACCCTTTAGTAACTGTTTTACAAACGAATCAGTATAAATGTTTGGATTTTAAATTCTTCAACAAACTAACCATGCTTGTAGAAACAGCCACGTAGGTTAGTATTCACTCCACATCCAGCATTTCTTTTTCACTCGCAGCTTGGTTTAATTTCTGTATCCAGCTAGTCAACTGAGGCAATTTCTCTTGAGTATTCAGACAGATGTTTTTTCTTGTTTGCTTTACATTACACCTGGGTGCTGGTGGGTGACACTGTGAGGGGATAATGGAAAGGGAATCTAAGCAGGAAAAGAGCAGGAGGGGAGTGGCACAGGCCAGGGCAGTTGGCAGATGAGGAGATCTGGGCTTCCACAGAAAGAAGTGCCTCTTCTGCAGCTCCTACATGCACCACTTGTCCTGCAGCCACTCGTACCAGCTGCAGCAGCCCCAGACCGACTGGAGGATAAACAACAGGGTACGTGAAAAACAGCGAATCAGAGAGGAGAACATTACCTAGAGGTACATGACATCATGGCACATATCATGATGCCATAATACAGTTCCCAAGATGCATTTTGTTGACGCGCATGTGCAACAATTCATATATACACAGCAATGATACCTCAAAAGAATGGAGAGCTTTCATCCAAGATGGGACTGAGGAATTCATAACTTGGCAAGCCAATTACACTTCTCTGCTGGGATAAGTTCGCCCATCACTAGCTGAGGCCAACCACCGTTTGCGCAAGTTTGGACATGATGCTAAACTGTGGTAAGTAAAAAACGAAAGTGAAGCTTCTTCTGATCTCCTTGACTTTGTATTCATGCTGGAGGAGAGGGAAGGGGGAGCGCTTGAGCCCAAGGCTCCCTAGGCACATTCTCATAACTATAAACCATAATAGTGTAACCACTGTGACATCCAAATTAAAGACTAACAAATCTATTATAACATAAGCTTCTGATGCATGAAGTGTTATCCTCAGTTGGCAGCTATATATACAAATGGGTGTAGAAAGGGGGAAGTAATATTTTAAGAACACTTCATTTGATGTTGCTATAGGCCAAACCTCCCTATAAATCAATATGCTACTATAGATAAACATAGGGCAATGGTTCTGGTTACATGTGATATGCCTACATTTAATTTAATCTCTGTTGGTTAACACCTGACCACTTTATTAATGGCACGATCACTGCCACCCACCAACCCCCAAACCATCCAGGTACAATTATGATAAAATAAACAGGGCTTCTAGAATTCCATGCTGCCCTGTAATCCTCCTCTTTTGGTGCTATGAAACTGGAGGCACAGGTTCACTAATCAACCTATGTGTGAGTTTAGCTTTACTTCTCATAATTGCTTACAGAGGAAATAGGCATTTTCATTAGAAGAAATTATGTGGCTGTATCTCTCTCTACTTAAACTATCTTGGGCAGCATCTGTAAAAATATGGAACCACTGACAAATTGTAGGTAGTTCTCACCTACGGTGAAAGAGCCCTGCTAACATGATCATGCGAATAAATCCAGCTTTTGCAAGCTTGCAAAATGTACAAGAATTGTGCAGACTGAAAAAGCCCTGCTCCTTAACAACCAGCTCTGTTTTTATGTGATGACTGAGAGTCTTATGAGCCTGGACAAAGACATATCCTGTGACTGTGGATATGCAGGTATCTAAGTAATCCCATGTCCCTCTTTCCTACTCAACCAGATGCACAGCTTTCTTTATTTTCTTCCATTAATTTCAGCATGAGTACCACCACACCTACTTTGCTACTGATCGTATCTAATCAGTTAAAGTGGATATTTAAATGCTTGCAAATTATTGACAAAATCTGAACATTTGCTAACAACATTGTTTAAGTCTGAATAACAATTATTTGTAAATTTGAGTATCAAGCTATGAGATATACAAATGTTACTTTGGTGGGTACAATAGAAAACTTTCCCACTTTGCTATCCAAACGTGATATGGAATATGTTGTGCAGATTCTGCAGTACAGAATTGAAAACACAATGAGATGTTAGTATATCCTTTTTTATTGAGCTTCACTGAAATCCAGCTAACTAGCCATCCAGAGAGACCTAGCCCTCAAGTCTGTCTGAATGCAAGTTTGAAATATGAGGAGGTTGAACACTCAGAATAGTGTGTCTTATTCGACTCCTATTCTTTAGAGATCTGTTTTCTCCATCGTATATGTGCAAGAGTCCCACTGATGTTATTTATTTGTGTCTCTGCTTGAAAATAAACTTCAGAACAGTTGTCATCATGTCAACGAACTAAGAGATGGAAAAGGCCAATTAGGCTGATCCCTGGTCCTTTGCTCAAGTCAATTTCCCCACCATAGCATATTCCCCAATGCTCTGTCCAGGTTAATACTTCATGTCCTCTGACTTTTCAGAAAGTTCCTTCCCCATAAAACGAAGGGGGGAAAAACACAAAAAACAAAACACGTCACAGCAGCCTAAATCAATAGCTGTAGCAAAGAGAAGTGTCTGACTTCCAAGGTCTAAAAGGAAATGGAACATTTTTCATTATATGATTATAACTATGAAATTTTAATGTTTTAATTTTAGCCAACATAGTATGAATTAGTTATCTGTGGTTTTTTCAGTCCTACTTGTCAGATGTGAAGTCCCTTTGAGAGAACAACGATCACATGCTTACATATCCTGTGCCATTTAAAAGGGAAGATTTATTGCCAAAGCAAGTGCAAGTTAATGTAATAATGCCCACATTACTTAGACTTCAAGCAGAAGTTTTTCAGGACCTTTGCTATTAACTCTCTCTCTCTCTCTCTTTGTGTGTGTGTGTGTGTGTGTGTGTATATATGGCAAGCAGTCTAGGGAAGAAATTCAATTGAGCAACCCCCTTCTGTGCAAGCCTAACTTAAAGGAAGTAGAACTTGGAGAATCACACCTGCAAAGATCCATTAAACTGCTATCACTCTTGCAGTCTAAAAAAGGATAATAATCATAGCAAGTCTGAAAACACAGAGGTGTAGAAAGTGGATGTGACTTAGACTGATCAAAATTTCCCCTTCTGGTTTGGTAGGGTTGGTTTTTTCTCTCTCTTCAATTTGAAAACCAGATAATATGTCCTTGGTTGGAGATGGCCCAATGCTGTAGGGAATAGTTTTCTATTTTTCAGGGAACTCTGGACAACCTTGGAGCTGGTCAGGTATTACTTAATAAGAGGTCAGCTTGGCCACTACTACTGATTTTCTCCAACAATGTGAATATAAAAAAGAATACTGGGGGTGTTCTAGAATACACTCATAATTCACAAGGGGCAACAGAGAGTTCCAATACATCTGGCAGGAGCCCCATTTGAACAGAATATATATCCTACAATATGACCCAGAATCTTCTGCAAAACGAATTCCATTGAAGATGTCCAGATGGTCCTAATAAGGAATGTTGATGTGGAAAGTGTTCTACTAAGTTAGAAAATTATGAAGACCAGTGCTCTGGGGTTAAAATCGGTCTGATTTTAGGAGCTGCTGTGTTGACAAATAAAGATTTACAATTAGAAAAACGTATCTGCTTTGCAAATTCATGTGCACAACCTGTGGTACCGTGAGCCAAGCCAAAGTTTTCTGTTGATGCTATGATGCTCATAACAGCTGCTATTACCATATGCGGCACAGTGACATTGCTCAAAGTGATTGTAGACCAGCAAGTCAGCAGCATTACAGGATTGGAATAACTATGCTGTGTAGCTTCCTAAATATGGCGAGCTGGTGTAGCTCAAGATGTAGAGGTGCACTGAATGGCATGCACCATAAAAGCTGCAAAAGCACTCTGGGTGAGTAAGCAGGTCAGATATGATTTATGATGATGCAACCTTTCAGTTGTGATCATGTGCCTCTACCCTCACTATTTCAGGTTAGTATGGGCTGCCATCAATTCACTCCCCCCACCCATTCTCTAGCCCAGTCTTTCCCAACCTGGTGCCCTCCAGATGTTTTGGACTACAACTCCCATCAGCACACACCAACAGGACCAAAAGGCAGGGATCATGAGAGATGTAGTCCAAAACACCTGGAGGACACCAGATTGGGGAACGCTGCTCTCGCCACTCTTCGCCCATTTAAGCATTTGCATTTGATGGAGGTGAACACTATAAAAGCAACAGGCTGGTGCAATGGAATATGTTGGGATACTGCACCAGCATCTCTTATATTTGGATGACACCTGACAGGTACCAGAGCAGGACATATTTACTAGTTACAGCACGGGTCCCCAAACTTTTTGGACGCATGGGCACATTTGGGAATTTGAGAAACTGCTGTGGACACCACCACAAAATGCCTAATCAGTGGATTGCTGCTTTGGCATCTACCTGACGCATCTATGGATCTTAGGCTGCATCTTATTCAGCAAAACCTTTTGTTTCATGTCTATCAGACACCACAATGTCTCTTTAATAAGGGATTGTCTAATTCACCTAATTGCTGGTGGTGCAATACAATTAATGCTTCTTTTAGACATATGTTTTTGGCATAGTTCAGTAGTCACTTCTTTTTGGAAGGAAGTTATTGCACAGATAAATTTTGTACTGGAACAGTCTTTAATATTCATTGATGCACATTCTCTTTAAAATCATTACCTGCTTCATGGAAATTAGCAAATGAAAAGGGAAATGGATTCTCTGCACTCTTTTGACAGGTAAAAGACTGATATTACAAAACTGGAAGGATAAACACTCACCTCCTATAATGCAATGGATTGAGGACCTTGCAATACTTTTGATATATGAACGGGGGGCATATAAACACCAACTTCAAATGGATACTTATTTGGATATTTGGTCCACTTTTGTTGAAGCCTATGCATAGTTGCTAGAAACTTGTAAGCATTTCATACAAATCCATGTACGTATATTTTTTAAACAGGAAAATTTTAAAAAAGGTTTTAATTTGGGGGGGGGCTGTGGGCACCATGTTGGGGACTGTTTACAGGCACCATTGGTGGTGACTGTGGGTGCCATGGCACCTGTGGGTGCTGCATTGGTGACTCCTGAGTTACAACATGCTTTTGCAAGCCAGTCCAGTTGTCATTGTAGCTTCAGATAGGTATACAATCCTGGTATATACCCTTTGATTGGAGTGTCATGTTCATTTTAATTTGTTTGTCTGAAGGTCCTGGGAATTTTCACTTTCCTCTGCAGCTTGGGATACTTGCTTTGGAAGTAATCTATGAAACGTTTTATTAATTAGCTACCTGTAAAATTGTTCTGCCTTTATTTCATAATGTTTCATGATTCACTGTCATTATCTGAATTACATGCATTTAATTTAACAAGGGCTATGTTCTAGGATGTGCTGGAAGGCTATACATGGAATATTCTTTTTCTTGGCTTTACATTTGTTTGGTATGAAGGCATGCTTTCAATAGCACCTAAGGACATCCTGAAACCTTTATTTCTACAACAATTTATTAAACTAGGGATAGCTGGGGGAAAAAATTCCTGAACATTCTGCGCTATTATTAACTTGATTTTGAAGAGATGGAAGCTTATCCTCAAAAGGCGACCATTGAATAAAAATAAATAGCAGGTAGGAACAGATTAAATGGATGCAGTACAAGTTTTACTGAGCCATTCTACTTCTTCAGTGGTATCTGCCAATGCATTCACCTTGGGGGGGGGGTCTCCATTGAACTGCCAGCTGCACTTCATAGCATAATTGTTACCTTCTTGTTTGTGATACTTGCTCTGGCTGTATTTTCAATTAGTGGAAATTCAGTTCCAGCTAGCATTTGTTACACTGATGGACTCTGTTCAGAGACAACATGATAGCCCACACTAAAAGACTGAGTATGGGTTGAGTGTGGGTTGTTGTTGAAACTTGGGTTATCGTGTTGTCTGAACCCAGCTGCACTAGCAACCCATGGCTTGTTAACCACGAGCAACCCATGAAGAGAACCCATGGTTTGTTCTTGGGTTGTGAACTGTGGATTATTCACCATGGTTTGTTATCTCAGCTGGGTTCAGACAACACAATAACCCACGGTTCAACACGATAACCCACTGGAGCTATTATGCCTTCTGAAACCATTTATCCCCTTTAATCATTTTCAGGCCATGATCCTATGCACATATAGTCATGAACTCAATGAGGCTTTCTTCTGAGTAGATGTGTATAGGATTGCCCTGTTGGTCTTTAATGTTTTCTGAGACGGTAAATGTGGTCCTGCAGATACACTGTCGGATCTTGGACATCTACTTTATATTCCTGCTCACCAATTGCTTAGGGTTTCAGCATCACATTACATTTTCAGCCACTGGCCAGGGTTCCCTGCCACATGTAGACATCTTTCTTTAAAAATGAACATTTACTGTAATTCCCACAAGGTGTGAACTGGCTCTTACAGGGGACCCTTAGAAAAGTAATTTCTTGGCCTCAGTTCCTCAAGTATACAAGAATATACAATTGTGCCTTATCAAAAGGAGCTCATGTGAGAACAAACAAGAGAATGTTCTAAATTCTCCATGATGGTGAGGATGATGAGGATGAAATGATACCCAGAGCCATTTTAGTGATTGCTGAATTTTATCAAGGGCCTAAGTGCTTTTGGATGACATGAAATGGCCTAGATCAGTTCCATTTTATTTTTCCACAAGGGTAGGCAATGTGGACCAGCTTTATATCTTATGAAAACAGAGTATAAAACAGCACAGGATACATTCTAAATAGGGTATTATTGATGAGTCTTTAAGGGTGCAAACCTATGCACGTTTAGACGGAAAAAAAGTTCTACAACTCCCAGCATTCCCCAGCCACCATGGCTGTGGAATGCTGGGAGTTGTAGGGCTTTTTTCTCCCTAAACATACATAGGATTGCACCCTAAGCCAATCATGCCGAATATTTCATGGGACAAATATTTCTATTTTCTTGGAAAGCTCTTCACTTACACAAAAGTGCATTGCCAGATAATCTAACAGGAGCAGGGAAAGCAAAATGAAAAAAAATAATAAAAAATAATAATTAGAGGTCAGTGAGAAGTAATTATTTTTACAAGGAACACTTCAAAGAGAAGATGTACTCATCAATCTATACTCAGTCACCCCCAAAAGCCTGGAGTCCTTTTATTTTTCTGTGATGTCTATATTGCAATCATACCTGACAAAACCTAACACTCCTAAGGCTGACAACCTATGCATACTTCCTTGGGCTGAATTGGCACCAAGTAATCTAGTTGGAAAACACCAAAGTCTCTAGTGAAAGAAACAAGCTTCCTCTCACAAGTAGAAAGTAAGATCCATTCTGGATGTTACATTTATCGCTTATAGAAGTCTGTTTTCATGTATGTTTGTAATGTCTACCATGTCCACTTCCCACCTCAGGAATCTGCTTCCCTAATTTTGTGACAATGTGGCATGGTAAATATTCCCTGTGGTATTATGTTTTCACTGTGTTCATGTGAGACACACACAGCTACAAGTGACATCATCTGCCCGCCTAAACAATTGGTGCAGGTGTCAGTATCTGCAGACTATTTAATGCAGCCTTCCCCAACCTGGTGCCCTCCAGATGTGTTGGACTGTAATTCCAGTTGCAGTCCAAGTGTCCAGCACATCTGGAGGGCACCAGGTTGGGAAGGCTGATATAGTGTCTGAATTTCTATAGCTGTGCTTGAAATCCTTCCCTCTGTAAGGGTGTCCTTCTTGCGCTTCTCAGAGCAGATAATGTGTGGTCTGCAAAAGCTTTGAAAGTGATGGAAGAGAACCTTTTCTGTTCTGTGCAAAGATCTCCATCATTGGATTGTCTTGACAGCACAATACTACATACATCTACGCAGAAATAAGTCCCATTGAGTTTAATGGATCTTACTCCCAGGTAAATGGGTATGGGATTGCAGCATTACAGTGAAATCCTATGCATGTTTACTCAGAAGTAACTCTAACCGAGTTCAACTTACTTCCTGAAAAGTGTGCTTAGAATTGCAGCCATATTTTTTAAAAGAAGAATGAAAACAATCCAAGGACACTTTCAACATATTGCATTGTGATCACAGCATAATCCTAATTACCTTCATACAATATTTTTTTTTAAAGGTGGGTGTCAAATAATAAGATGTGACACAAAAACTATGGAAGGAAAAATCCCTTACAAAATAGGGGTGAAAAGCAGAACTTTAAACCTTCACATTAATGGTGAGGGTGCCATTTTGAACACAGGCACAAACTTTGGAAACAGCTTCAGCAACTTCCCTTAGCTTGCTGCCAAAGACTTATGGCATATGATCAGGATTGCCATACTCCAGTTCCCCGAATCTGGGTGGCCTAATTTGCATGTTTTGTGAATTATTTTCTAATTATGCAAATTGTGTGATGGATTGAGAAAGGGTTAAGCACTCCACCCCTATCCCCTACTGATTGCACACTCCAAAGTAACCCTGAATTAGTGTGGCCAGATGCACAAGAGGACAGGGCTTTTGAACCTTTAATAGTTGCATAGAAGAGGAATTTCAGTACATGTAGCTTGCAGTTCCCTCTTCTACATGACTATTACCGGTGCAGGATTCCTGTCCTCTTCTGTATCGGGCCATCCTATGCCTCAACTCAATTGCAAAGGCTGCAGACAGTATCCTTCATAATTTGTCTTTCCTTTTCTTATCCATGGAAATTCCTTACCATCTTACATTTTAAGATGTTTTAATAGTATGTGTTGTGTTTTTATTAGTTTATGTATTTTATATTTTTGTTGTTCCCTGCCTCGATCTAGATGGAGAGGCGGGTAAGAAATAAAATAATAATAATAATAATAATAATAATAATAATAATAATAATAATAATAATCCTCTCTGTATGTAGTTTGGTGCTTTCCTTTTTGTCAGTCTTAACACTTTTAGCTGGCATTTTTATCTCTGACTCCAATACTAATAAGAAAACAAAAGAAAACATTAACATTAATAGCACAAGGCTATACCTATCTACTCAAAAGTAGGTCCCATGCATATAATGGGGCTTACTCCAAAGTAAATGGGTAAAAGGTTGCAGCGTTTGGCTATACAATGTAAGGTGTCTTATATATATTTACCTGGGAGTAAGTCCCATTGAACACACACTGGGACTTACTTCTGAATAGGTATGCATAGGATTGCGCTGATAGTTACTGCCCTTCATGCAAACTTTCCACAAGCCCTTTTAAAACATAAACTATTATTCTTCCTTGTACACTGTACATAAGGATTAGGAATTAGGAGCAGCGTGGAGGGTGCAGAGGTGAGAGCTCGGTTTAGGAGGAAATGGAAAATAGTAGGACTGGGGATTATCATGGGAGTGGTGAAAATAATGGGATCTGGGGGTTAGGAGAGGGAGATGGAAAGTGTAGGGTTGAAAGTGTGGGGTTGACAACTGTAGGCTTATCTCAGGCATCTGAAAGAATGGGGTCATTTGGAGATTCACAAGAGACATCTCTCTCCCTGCCCTCCTTGCAGAACATGCAGCATGGACTCCCAAAATGAAGCCTGGCTTCTTCTAACTCCAACTGAAGCCTTTTACCAAAAGTCAAAGCTGCAAATTGATAGGAACTTTCCTGCAAAACTGATGCAGTGGCATGATCAGCTTGAGGATATCAAAGGTCAGCTATGAATAAGCATGACACATTTTAGCCCCTAGAAGAGCAGGAAGGCAGGTTGTGGTCTGTGTGAAACGAAAGTCAGACGCAGGATCTCAGACTAGATGCAGTTTCTACCATTTAACCTGTTAACGTTCCTACCTCTCTGTGACACAAATAAAGCCAATTTATCACCATAGCGACAGAACAGTGACAACATTGCTCAGTTTTGAGGGTTGACTTGGTATGGCTTTGTTGGGGCAAAGGTGTAATTTGTATGTGTCAATGGAGTGTGGGGCTTCAACATGCAACTGAGCACTGGATTGGGGCTGAGAGGGAGCCAGAGAGGGCAACTAAACTGACCTTTGTTGCTATGACTTAAGGTGTTTTTTGGGGGTGGGGGCATGTGCATATTTGACCAAACCAACCATTGGCAGAAAGTGACCAGATGGTGTGGAGAAGTGGTAGTAATAACCTCTACGGGAGCATCTTGAAACACTGTTCAGCAGCCCTGAGGATCAAAGTGCACATGGTCTTTTCAGGGTGTGTGCGTTTTAGGGAAATGCAGGCAGGGGAGCTGTGAAGTTGATTGCAGAAATGGCACCGAGGGAGGGGTGATTCACACACCTTCCCTTAAGGCTATTTTTGGAATTTAAAATCCACCCACAAGGGTTCCCACTATTTCCCCACATGTCGCTGCTGCTACAATCAACTTCACAGAACCCCCACCCCACCCCCAACTGCATCCCCTCCCCCTGAAAACCAACACACCAGGAGACGGGACACTGGAATACACAGCAGGGTTATCATCCACTTTCTCACCCCCCTCTCCCAGGAATATGGGTATAACAACACACTGGGCTACTTGGCAGGGCTGAGGTAGTAACCATGCTCTCTCAACCACAGTACTCCCACTGGTACAATATGGGTATTATAATGGTGGACTTTATTTTTTATTATCAGGGTAATTTTTAACATGTTTACAAATGTTGTAACATGTTTACAAAAATACAAACTTTTGTGTGTGAGCATGAAATATGGCCTGCGTTAGAAAGAACTCCTGTGTTTGCTGCTACCTTTTGTTTTGGGGTGGATATACTACTGCCCAATCACGCCTATACTAAAATTCTGGATTTCTCAACTGTTTTATATGGGCAGCAATCATTTCTCCACTAGAGTAGACAAAAAGGAGGAGGAAGATGAGGAGGAGGAAGAGAAAAAGAAGCAGAAGCAGAAAAGAAGAATTCAAAATGAACCAGGTATTCCCTTTTCCAGATGAGTATGTCACTCTAAACTTGTCTTATCTCTATGGCTAGCACTGATCCTGTAAATGTCAATCACAGTTGTGAATTTCAATTTACTCATTGGCTAAAACCACTGGAAGGCAGGAACAGGCTCATTTCTCACAAAATGTTTGGGCAGAATAGTGCCAGCATATTTTGTTTCATATTGCTGTTTCTATAAGGACGAGAGACCTGCTTTTTAAAAAAAACAAAACACAAAGACTGGGAGGGAAACCAGGCCAGCTAATGGTGCAAATGGGCACTGGATGGCATGGTTAGAATCCAGATAAAACCTGGCCAACTGGGCAATACGGCATTCCCTAGATATGAGTCCTCAAAGCTGCTGAGGTAAAGGGGGGGGGGCTGTGATGTCCCCATCGAACAACATGTTGTTGTTGTTTTAAGTCCTGCAACATAAACATTTGGATTTGACAAAGGAATGAAACAGGACACAATCCAGAGATCTCGTCAACAAACAACTACCATCATTCCACTTATTACAACAACTGTAACAACTGTTTTTATAACAAGTGTATTATATTTATAGTTATACCCACTTTATCTTCACATAGTTCCTTTTGATACTTTTTGTCTTGTTTGCAGTTTGAGAGAACCTTCTCCTAGTCCTTTGTGTTACTTGGTTCTGCAACATATGCAGTCACAGAAGGGAACTATTTACACCTCAAAATAACAAAGTGGCAAGTAATGGAACTTCACCAGGTGTTCCAAAAGGTCCAGCGGGAAAAAAACACTACTTTCTCAGTACTATTACCTGTGGACCTACAAAGATTAGTTTGCACCACTTGGTGACAGTGCAAATATTCAATTTTAAAATAACTTGACAAATACAACAGGCATGAAATCAATTTTTTCCTTTGAGTTGTACTTCCTGCTCGCTGTATCATTATGGACTTTATTTTTGTCTTCCTCTCTTTTACAAAAAAAATGTGCTTGAAAGATTGCATCCCAAGGGGGACTCCTACTGGCCTTGTCCCCCAATAGTACTCAAATGTGAATGGACGCTAAAATGTTCAGATGAAAAATAATCATAACACAGTTATTTATGAAGAGCTACAAAGCTTTGCTTTACAAAGCTTACTATAACATATATATATATATATATATATCGGAAAATGAAGAAATGTTGTAGCAATATGCAATACATGCCGAAATAAGTGACATGGGGAAACTTGTTTTTAGTAATGTTTTCCTGGTTTGCTGTTGCTGAAATGTACAGTTACTGTAACAGCTGTATTTTGTTTAGTCAAACACCAAAGGGAGAAATTTGAAATGCAAGTCCATTTTTGATTACTGGAGTTATAACAGAGCTGTTTAGAATCAGGATTCACTATTTGGAAGAACTATTAGCGGCTGTGAAAATGTAGCCATAAACCTGAATATAATAGCAGAACAGAATGTCAGTTCTGAAGCAAATAACAAAGGAACTCTCCCTTTTTTCTCGACTCAGTGCTGTGGCATAACAAGCAATTCGGGGGGGGGGGAATTGTCAGCAGAGGGGGGGAATGTGCATTAAGGCATATCCATGTGTCCTCTTCCTCTCCCAACATCTGCAAGTGAAATTCAACAGCATATTTCCTTACAGGAAAACACATTTGAATTGGTGTGGCAAATAAATATTGCTAGTTTGGGAAATATCAGGGGTGCCATGCGGGTGGGGAGACAAAGTTCCCACATTGTATTTTGGAATAAGTGATTACACATCAGGAGTGCTGCTTCTCTAACTGGCTCACTGGTTCTAAACAGTAACTGTCGTCAGTGCTGGCTACACGTAATTGAGGGCCCTTGGGCAAGACACCCTCAATGGGCCCCCTCCCTCAGTCAGTGGGTCTACCTTCTCGCTGGAGTGTACCACTGTTGTCACCAGCTGCTCTTGCTTCTCCTCTTTCTCATAGTTGCTACCACTTGCTTGCTGGGCCAGAGTGAGAGGCGGGTGAATGAGCAGGTGGCAGTGGTGAAGAGGAGAAGCAAATTCAGGGGGTTCTTGTCAGCGGGCCCCTGCTGGGGTATGGGTCCTTGGCAGCTGCCCAACCATGTCTACCCTTGATGCCCTGACTGTTGTTATAAACAATTATATAAGCCTAAGTACTAGGAATGCACACCAGAAGCAAAAAAAAAATCCCCTTTATTTCAGTAAACATGTGTCTGTCTGTTCTGTCTTCCCATGTTGCTATAAAGAAATGTTTTTTCGCATTATATACCCTTGAATGTGAAAAAAGCAGACCTTTAGATTTGGCTGAGTCTTTGCCCTTACTGAAATGGCATCCCTGGGAAGTGCTAGAGAACTCTAGACAGGGGCTCCGGCTGCCCCTTCTTCTTCCAGTCCAGACCTGACCATACACCATTACTGCTACCGCCACAATGGTATGACTCTACATTCTCTTGTATGCTTACAAAAAGGACTGAAGGTACATGTCTAGCAGGAGCACCTGGATAATACTATAATCTTTGGTAGTAATATTACCTGTGGGACATTCTTAGAAAATAAAAATGATGTGTGTACCTGTTTTGGCATAGTGTATGTTTTGCTTGTGTGTGAGTGTGTGTGTGTGTGATGAGAGAGAGAGAGAGAGAGAGAGAGAGAGAGATTTTCTGAGTATCACCAGTTTACCTTTGGTGAAATTGGTATTCTGTTGTGCATTGTGGGGCAAATATGTGATTTGGCATTTGGGGATCAGACCCCACGTCTGCCTTGTACGCAGTTCCATGGTCAAATTACTTATCTCTGAGCCTCATCAGTTTGCCTTCTGTGAAATGGATGCTGGAGCCGAAAACTCTGTGTTTGAAAGAGTGGTTTTGCATTTTGAAGCTCAGCCCCCACCTCTGCCTTGTATTTAGATTCTTGGGCAAGTTACCTTTCTTTTAGTCTCACCAGTTTGCCTTCAGGGAAGTACGGTAAGTGTTTTGTGACTGGCCATGCCATCCATGGCAGCCATTTTGTGAATGGGCAACCCATGGCAGAGTACCTATGACATTCTGTCAAAGTTCCAAATGTGCCCACCAACCCAAAAAGTTGGGGGTCCCTGGTCTAAGTGAACTAAGTTTGGCTCAGTAGATGGAAGTTTTATATAACCTAGATGTAGTAGTATTGGTGCAAGAAAATAGCTCTTCAGTATCCTTGGCCTGGGCTGTCAAATTTCCCACTTGCACAAACCTCTAACCACTTGCTCAGACTTTGTGTACATGATAACCAAGAGAATGTAAATCCATCCTGCAATAATGATTGATTATCATAGCATGAAAGAAGTCTAGCATATTTTTTTTAAAGGAAAGGCTGCAAATTATGGCTAAAACCATTAACCATTCCTGATCAAACAAATTAACTCATGATCACATAAGGTTTTACATGGATTTTTAACTAAAGTTGCTCCTTGAAGAAATGCTTTAGGGTAGATGCTATACTTCTAGGAACAATCTAAGACAGTCTGATGAAAAATAAATTATTTGTCTGGTTTATTTAGTTTGAAAACCTATCTTCATTAAATATCCTCAAAATAGCAACTGTATTGATATTAATGGCTTAATAAAGCAATTAATCAGTTAAAGGGTAATTAATCAACTAAAACCACACTGAAATAAGATTACTTTACTCGGAAGCGCTATTATTCTGGGCACTCCAGCAACCTTTTTTTTATTAAAAACAACATTTTTCTATAGACGTACCCAATTACAATTTCCACGAATTTTAGAGGTATTCAAGTTAGGAAGTTTTAGCCCAACTGCTGGATACATTTAAATAGATTCTATTTCAGTTCTGCTTGGATAAACTGTCTGAAAGATTCATTACTCATAGTTCAAAGCTCTGAACAAATCTGTATTAAGTTAGGTAGTTCATTTCCTAGGACAGATGTAGCTTTTTTTGTGCACAGTTTTAATATAAACTTATCACTGATAAGAATGTTTTGATTTGAATGGATTACAAGGGATACTAGAAAATGGTAAAGCCTTTCTTAGATCTATTCTACCCATATATATATATTTAAAAAATACAAACTGTCTTAAAGCAGATCAATACCCCAGCATCCTTGCCTGTGTGAGAAAAGTAGAAGGGGACTGGAAAAGATGCTGATTTGTTCTTAGGATGTTTTCCTGTGCAGTGGTTTAAGGAAGCTTTCCCCAACCTGGCACCTTCCAGATGTATTGGACTGTAAGTCCCATCATCCCCATTGGCCATGCTGCCTGGGATGATGGGAGTTATAGTCCATCACATATGGAGGACACCGGAGATTGTATTCCAATGTTGGTATTCCACTGAAAGGAGCAGTTCTGTCATTGGAACTGGGAGGGGGGCAGCCCCCTGGGCACCATCAAAATCTGCTCCGAAGGGCTAGGAAACCCTCCAGAGCAGATTTTCAGGCAGGACAGAGGGCTGGGGGGAGAGAAGGATAAAGTCCCATTTAGCAGACTTCCACTAGTGTGGCATTGGATTTAATCCCAAATTGCAGAAGGCTGGTTTAGATTAAGATATAGTTTGTCTTCTAATGCTGGTGTCAGTATTACCTTCCCGGTCCATAGATCCTGACAAACAGCAGCAAGATGTATACACACTTTGAGCAAGGATCTCTGCATTCTTACTGGGCTGGCAGTCCCAAGAAAGTGGAATAAGTTCACCGGAGGGTCCCCAAATACCAAATGTTCAAGAAAAACAGGTTTAGGGTTAAAATAATTGATGCTAATGGTATATACGAATCTAATCAAAATAAGGGCCAAAACAGACATTACTTTAAATCCGTATCTAGCATCTACTTCTCCCCCCTCCCAAATTTTACTAGAATAGGCATAGGGGACCTGATCCAGGTCAGGATTCTAATGTGTAGGGTAGGGGGGCTTTTAAGATCCAGATTGGGAGGGGCTGCTCCTACTCTAGAATAAAAAATAAAAAAGACATACCGTAGCTGCTATATACAGATTAAAAGTAATGTCTGCTTTGGTCCACACTCAATACTTGTTATAGGCTAGGGTTCTCCAACCTTTTTGGACCCCTGGGTACATCTGGCAATTTGAGGAACTGCTGTGGGCACCACCACAAAATGGCTCCCATGGAGGATGTAGCTAGTCCCAGAATGGCTGCCGTGGGGGCCTGGCTAGTCAAAAGTGAGCTACAGAGGTGTGTGTGTGTGTGGAGGGAAGAAACAGTGAGGCTAGAGGCTGGGTGGGAGGGGGAAACAATAAGGCGAGGCCTAGCTAGTCAAAAGAGGTGGTGGGAGGGTAGAAAAAGGCTAGAGTCTGGGAGGGAGGGGGAAACAGGAAGGCAAAGGGCTAGAGAAAGAGCAAAGCTAGAGACTACACTGAAGGCACACCACTCAAGGCACACCCCTGGTCTCTCTGACTTCTATGGCATGGTTGGTAACACCATGAGCTTCTGCGCAGGACGTACCTCTGCACTGGATTGGAGTTACACTCTAAGGGGGTGCAGAAGCTCTTTCAGCCTGAAGGCCAAATTCAATTTTGGAGAAGCTCTTGGGGGCCACATTCCAGTGGTGGGTGGGGTCAAAAATACAAAAAATACTGGAATATTTTAGCGTAACACTCTTACTGTCAGTAACTTAGCCTTAAGAGAGGCATTTAAACCTTTTAGAATGGGGGACGGGGACGGGGGACGGCAAACAGTAGGCAGTCAGGGGAAAGGGGTTTTGCCAAGGAAAGGGGAGTGGCCTCCTGGGGAACCCTGGGAGGCAGGACTGGGACCCCAGGAGTGTCGGAGTTGACCCACGGCCCTGCATTCTGCAATACACGTACACCCAATTATTTGCTATTTCTGGTGCAAAATGGATTATAACCTCTCCGCTAGCAATAAATAACATAAACAGTTGTGAGAAAGCAGTTTAATGATAAAGCTATTAAATGTGTTTCTCTCATGGTGGGTTTTTAGGTCTCAAGTCATCTGAAGAGCTGATACCGGCTTTTAGTTGAAAGCTATCGGGGCTGCCGTCTCACACAGCCATATTCATAAAGCGGTTGTGCTTGTCAAAACTGACATTAATAAAGCTGCGTTTGGCAAAGGAAAGGCACCCTTTCAACAACAACAACAAAAAAGAAAGAAAAAGGGAAAAGAAGAGCATTAGCATGCTTTTGTTTTGAACTTGTCATTTTTGATTTGCATTAGAGCTTCCTTTTGATATCCTGACGGTAGAGAAGGCAGCAGATCCCTTACCAAAAGCCGATTGCGGTGGGATACCTTGTCACAGAAAGACGTCATCTGACGTCTCGCTCAGCTTGCGGTTGACCTGTCATGCTTTGGTTATTATCTCACTTGCTCGCTTAAGCCATTTTAGAGCTAATATTCAGTAGGATTCCCCTCCCCACCTCCTTTCCCACGTGAATTGATCTAGCTTATGGGACACAGACCGGACACAGTTTGTCAAAGTACAGGCAAGCAGCTGAAATAATAAAGAAAATAAAGGGGCCGGGGGAGAAAAATCTGTCATCTCCTTTCCCCCTTCAGTTTGAATAAGTGTCTCTGCTTGGTGCATCTGAGACTGGTGCAGTGCCTCAACTACTTTGAAAGAGAGGCTGCTGGATAAACTCACACAGCAAACTCTTGTTTTATACAGCAAGTTGTAGGAATGATCTCTGATGAGCGGCACTCATTAAAAGAACATCAGCTGGCTTAAAAACAAGTCTTGCTTACAACTGAAGCAAGCCAGGGTCCCTTGGGGCTTTTAATGCCATTTGTTCTACAAACACTGCCTTGGCTTGTCCATGTATATATATATGTAGAGTCTACACAATCTTCTTTAGAATTTCCTCCTTTTATCCTGGAAGACAATCTTACTCGGTCACGAGTGATCGCCTGATGATGGATTGAGAGAATAATTCATTCCGGAAACATGATTGTAATCCAAAACACTCTTATATCAAAACGAAATCCCCCCCAAAAAAATTGTACAGAGATTTTTAATTTAAGCCATACTACAGTACTTGTATTGCAAGACGTCGCTTGTATATCAAGTAAAAAAAAATTAAATATTTCAAAATTTGCTTGTCTTGCAAAACGCTCTCAAACCAAGTTACTTGCAATCCAAGGTATTACTGTATGTGTATGTGTATCTATATCAATATATATATCTCACACACACTTTAAACATTTTGAAGCTCTACATGGCTTGGGACCGCACTACTTGATGGAATGCCTCTCCCAACCACAATATACCCAGACACAACGCTCAACATCTGGGGCCTTCCTCCGACTGCCACCTCTGAGGGAGGCTCAGAGGGTGGCAACAAGGAAGAAGGCCTTTTCTGTGGCAACCCCCCAATTATGGAACAAGCTCCCCACTGAGGCCCACCTGGCGCCAACTGCCCTCTATGCTGAGGCATATAATGTTTAATAGCCTTAAAAAATGGCATATGGAGGGTTTATGTCTGGTCTAGTTTATTGAACATATTCTAATTGTTCAAATGGTTTTAATTCCTGTTTTTAAATTTTGTATTGAATGTTATGCTGTTTTTATTGTATTTGTCCTGTATTTTATTGTTTTTTTAAATAAATTGTTGCTAACTGCCTAGAGAGCTTTGGCTATCGGGTAGTATAATAATAATAATAATAATAATAATAATAATAATAATAATAATAATAATAATAATAATAATTTTTTGTAATGGGCTCATGGAAATATCTGGGCCAGGAGGCTCAAGCAGTTCTCTCAGACAAACATTCTGTTCATCCTGCTTCGAGGAAAGTCACCACAGCACTATCAGCAGGCCTGGGATCTGAACGAATGGCTCATTAATGCAGCTGCACGCTAAGGCCTAGTTGCTGAGGTGGTCAGTGCTGTAGCACTTCACCCTGAGGTGGGAGGCCTCGCATGATAAAATGTTCCACCATGCAAAAACAAAGGAACACACAAATGAATAAATAAATCCATGTCAGAATAAATAAAACTATCATGTCAGGAAGAAGAACAGGCTAGGACTTTTTGTCTGCCATGCTATCTTTCTATGTGCAGTGGGCCTTTTCTTCTTTTTGTATATATTGAAACACTCATTTGTTATTGTGATTTTCAACAAAACTAAACTAAACTAAACAAAATCATAAAAAGAAACATTCATACAATCTTTTCCCACCTTCAGAATGAAGCAATACAGCCCTGAATTAGTGAGAAGCAGTGGTGCAGTGGAGCCAGGGCCCACAGGGACCCAATGCGTGCACTTCTTATTAGCAGGGATGCTGACATCACCTGCCACCTCCCTCAAAATTCCCTGTTCCCTCTGAGTTTAGCTGCGATTCTCAAAGCAACTGGGGGGGGGATGAATTTCCCCCAACAACAATTATTGTTCCCTATTGTAATGCAAAGAATTTTGTAGTGGCTTGGTCTTGAATGGCTGATTAAGACCCATTAACTTTACAAAAGACCTGCTCCTGGTGGAAATAAAACTGCTACAATTGGTTTGCTTGCATAGCTGAATTTTTGGACTCTCATTGGGGACGTGGCTATGGGGAATGTCATGATGACCACCTGCACAACAAATTTAGCAATATACCACTGGTGAGAACTAGTAATATAGCTATATTACTATATCAGGTAATATTACCTAAGTAATATAGCTCTGTGTAATTTTCTACTGGATTTCCCAACTAGTTGCCATGTTCTTTATGTTCCCTCTTGTATACATTTTTTCTTTGGTGGTGGTGGTGGGGGAAATAATGCCCCTATTTGTCTTATCATTCTATTTGCTAGCAGGCTGTCACCATCAGCTTAGAACAACTGAATGTTGTGGGTTGTAGCTGTGTGAGTTTGATATATAGACATTGGCTTGAAGGACTCTAATGATATGAGTTGCCTTCCTGGAGAGAGGTCCAAATTATGAAGCAGTTTCAGCAAGTTTATAGACACTGCTCATGCTGGGCTGGAGATGGACTGAGCAATAGAGTACACAAAACAGAGCTGTGCTCTTAATGCAGCACATTTCTACTGAATTCTACCTGACTAAACATGCCTTAGGGGCATTTTTACACTATCAGTCAAAATGCTACAACCACACTGTAGCCTTTGCACATTACCCGTGCAAATCCCTTTTCAGTAACAATAGTACAATACCCTGGTAACATTCAGGAGAGGGGCTAGCCTTGTTTTATAGGATACCTGTGTTGCTATTTTTCAGGCAATTGGCAAAACAGGGAGAAATATACATTCTTTCATTTCTATCAAATGTTTCGGCTTCTGCCTCCATCAGTGACAGTTAGTGTAAGAGCTGAAACACAGCCCTCCCAGGGTTGTAGACAGTTATAGAATGTTAGTGCTGTGGATGGAATTTCCAAGTTGCAAGAGAACTCCAAGAGTGGCATTAACCTCCACGTTCAAACCATTTGGAGTCCACGTGTCCAGTCTATAAACCCAAAAGTTTTCCCTTCTTTCAAGGATTGCTGGATTAGATGGTTATTCTACTGGAAATATTACCATGTCTGAAAGGCTGTGGCTGTTGGCTATCAGAATTAGAGTGTTTCGCCAGGGCTGTTTACTTTCAGCCCACACCACATGACAACCCTTGATACAAATAAATTACTGTGCAGTTAGGCGTCCACAGGATTATGCTTTCTGGCAGGAATCACCCGTCGCTAGAGTCTACACAATTTTTTTACAATTTCCTCTTTTTATAATTTTCTTTTGTAATTTTATCCTGGAAGACAATCTTGGTCACGAGTGATCGCCTACTAGAGGGAATGCATATGGACCAGTCCGTAGAGCTCCTATTCATGGAGATCCCATTCCTGACCCTATTCTATCTGCGGTAGCTGTGGGTTAGGTTCACAGCACAGTACATAGCTCTTACGTTTGGCATGCATTAACACACATTAAATGTGCGCTGGACCTGTGGATTTGTGGTTCCACAGGTTCTTCTTGAGCTCTCCGAGCACAACTGGGCTTGGGTATTTCATGCAGCTTAATTGTGCACAGGTTTAGAAGGTACTTACATGTTATTTATTTTAGAGCACAATCCTACGGGTTGTGCCCTCGTTGGATGGTAGCCTCCATTAGACTTTTTTTTAAATTTAAACTTTATATTTTTATTGTTAAATGAAAAAACAAAGAAAACTACACTACAAATGTCTATGAAATCTATGAAATATAACAACAAACAAAACAAAGTGGACTTCTGATTTTCTCCACAACAAAGCTTAAGTAAAAAAAAAAAAGAAACCTTTCTTACTCTATAGTTACAAATAAAGCACTCTTTTTTCCATTAACCCAAATTTTTGTTCTTAATCATGAAACCCACAAATAGATCATTATTTTATAATCCCTGCAAAAAGTCTATTAGAGGTTTCCACTCAACCATAAACCTAAATGTTGACTTCTCTCTGATTAATGCCATAAGTTTAGCCATCTCTACTAACTCCAACATCTTCACCATCCATTCTTCTACTGAAGGTAAAGTTGGACATTGCATTTCTGCACATACAGTAATCTCGCTGCCGTTATCATATATAAAAGTAAAGTTCCATGGCTTCTTTCCATCTGATTGTCCATTATTCCCAGAAGGAACAATTCTGGTTTCAATTGTAAATTAGTCTTTAGGATTTTCTGAATTAATAAGTGGATTTGTATCCAGAATTTTTGGGCTTTCTTACAAGTCCACCACTTATGGTAAAAAAAGTGCCTTCTTGTTGTTCACATTTCCAACAGGTGCTCAGAGTACCCCTATGCATTTTGGACAATTTCTCCGGAGACATATACCATTAGACATTTAACTAGATGTTCACTGTAAATGACTGGTGCTGGTTAATGTAATCTTTTCGCACACACAAACAGATTAAGAAAGAAGACAAGCTCAATTATTCCAATTTTGTCCCCTTTTAGCAAGCACAAGGGCATCAATATGATTTAATTTTGCTAGATTGAATTAAGGTTGATTCAGCCAGCTTTGCAATATTGAAAACAAAAGACAGTTGCCTTTGCATTTGTATTTAAATTTCTTTCTTTCACTTAACAAACAGCATAATATTAAGGTAAATGTTTTTGACAAAGTCATTAATTGAGTTGGCACTGGGTTTTTTTTTTGCTTACAGTGGTTGTTTATGCTGCCTTGTGCTTTCTAAAAGAAACAGACAAAAACAAGCTTCTGATTTAATTATGTAGCAAATTATCAAATATTTCATCAAAAACTTTCTGGTCGTTTTATAAATAATATATATTTGAAATATGTAAATAATGCAGAAATATGCACAATTGTTCTCCGGCAAGCTGATCCAGCAAATGCAATTAGCATGCAAATAGGTTTCTACACTGGGTGCATGGGGACAACAGACTGCACCTAATACTACAATAATCCCTGCAGAAATGTATGCATTGCCCCTACAGAGCCCACAGGTACAACAGCGCACATGTCACCAAGAGCTGCTTCTGTGAATCTCTGGACTGGGGCATATTACTGTAGTCCAAATAGGAGTTGGTCCTCACATATGCATCTTCACCCCCGGAAGACTACAACACCAAGTGATTATGTCTATGTGTGAATGAGCCGTCACAGATAAGTTCTGGTTCTGGTGTTATATTTCTTCATGTCAGCTCAAAATGAAAATCCTTTCAGTGGTGTCAGCCCACAGGCATCAAGGGGAACAGTACTCAAGTGTTGCTTAGGCATGTGTGAATCGGCTGTTAGGCATTACATAAACATGCTGTTTATGTAATATACATTAGGCACGTTAGGATTGGAATTAGTGGTAGGCCTGACATCAAGGGTCAGGCATGTTTGGGCACCTGACAAGGGCCCACACTCCAGCGGGGACCCCCTGGCAAGAGCTCCGGCCGGTGGTGAGAAGGAGGAGCAGCACATGCCAATGCCTACTTGTTTGCTGGCTCTCTGCTTGTCAAGCATGCAACAGCAGCTGCTGACAACAGCAGCACACTCCAACAAGAAGGCAGACTCGCTGAGGGAGGGGCCCCATTGAGCATGTCTTGCCCAAGGGCCCTCAAAAACCTGGAACCGGCACTGATTGAGAAGTATTTGAATGCTCACAAGCAGATTTGAGGCAGGCAAGGCCCTGCTCACCTGCACTCCGTGTGAGTGCCTGCCACTTCCCCCTTCCCTAACAAGCCAGTTAATTACTTTGCAGGGAGGGGGGAGACCAGTGGTGACAAGCATTCCAGGGGCCCCATAAGGGCATGTTTCTGGGACTCAGAACGGGACTCAGACTGCAAGTATCATCATTCTCAGCAGAAAACATTTGCACCATTTCCCTGCTGGAAATGAACGGACTTGTAGTCCTCACCCTTGCCTCATCCTGATGTGGAAAGGACCCTGACTTCCTTGGCCCCAAGGTAGGTTTTTTAAGGAGTTGGGGTAGGCAGAAAGCACTTTTAGCACCCACAAGCCTTTTGCGAGTGCTTGATTCATTCAGGCAGCTTTCATAACAAACTTCCGGTTATTTTTTGTGCATCCCTAAGAAAACTATCTCCCACCCCACATCAAGACATTTTTGAAAATCATGTGTTTCATCAGAGTGGATTTCACAGGTATGCAATATCATATATGTAAATTCCAGACTGTAGCCATTTTAGTCTGCAGGACTAAACTCTAGAACTGGCCATGATCTAGAGGAGGACTCTCCAACCTTGGGTCCCCAGATGTTGCTGGACTACAGCTCCCAGAATCCCTTCCCATTAGCCATGCTGGCTGGGTATGCTGGGAGCTGTAGTCCAGCAGCATCTGGGGACCCAAAGTTGGAGAGCCCTGATCTAGAGCCTCAAGCATGAACATGGTTCCTACTGCTGACTATTGCTGGTGGAGTTCCCAGTATGCACAGCAGGGCTTCTCCTGGGTACACAGCTAGCAATGGGAACACCATGCTTGTGAACCATATAGAAAACAAGCATTGCAGGGGAGGAAAAATGTCTTTCTTTGTGCAGGGCATCCCCCCCCCCTTGGATGACCATTCAATAAATAAGCCACCACCTGCAGTCAAAAGTGGTACAACTACGATACAAGCTTACACCTTAGTGAGAACTAAGGCTCAGTCTGGTTTCTTCTTTCCACACAAACACACCCACATTTACAACAGAAGAGAATTCAGTCAGAAGCCCTCACAATACCTACCGGTATGTGATTTGGATTTAGAGGGGAACAGGGAGGTCTGGAACAAGCTGAAGTTCCTCCTTATCCCAGAGTCCCATCATACACTGAGAAAGGCTTCTATTATCCCATCTTGGGCATTTTTCAGATCTGCAAATGTAGCAATGGGCATGTAGTCTCCTGTGGCTCTTTTAATTCTCTGAATCATGTGTGTGATTCAGTCGTTCCAAGTCACAATTGTCTGTTTTGTGCTCTGAAACAACAATAAGCAACAGTTTGTTCTAGAGTTTGTTCTTACCACGATTGCTTGTCATGTCATCTGAACCGACCTTGGAGCTCGCAATCTCTGGCTGTGCCTTGCTCCAACATGAGCGCCAAGTCCCTGTGCTTTTGCCTCTTTCGCTCACAGAAGAGGGAGGCCAGACTTGCAATGCACAGATTCTGCCACCACCCCCTTCACACTCAAGCTGCACCTCTGATGAATCCCCCAGCTCATGGTGCACAGTTTAGTCTAAGCCAGTTCCCCTCCCTGTAAACACCCCAGGGAGCATTCTCGCTCCAGCATGGGAGACATGTCCCCGCTCAGTGACTCCCAAGTGAAATTTGTAAATACTGCCCGGAGTTCCCACGAGGGCCAGCTATCAGAAGCCAGCCACTTGGACACCGGACGGCTGCCCGCTCGCAGCTTTCCCTCAAACTTTGCCGTGGACACTGGTGAGGAAGCCGACATTGATTCCCCACCATTCCCGCTCACTCAGGGCACTGCTGCCTCACAAGGTGCCGCCTCTCAACAAGCAGTTCCCTCTGAAAGTGGAGATGCCAGGGAGGGCCAGGCAGCTGCCAAACAGAGACAGCGGGTGCAGTTCTGGTCTGAAGAAGAGATTGGGCTGTTCATCGACCTATGGTCCAGCCTGGAGGCACAGGCCCACCTGAGAAGCACCAGGCACGATCACCTTCCCATGGTTCTCACAGGAGCTGGCGCAAAGAGGCTACTCGTGCACCACCTCACAATGCAAGGACAAGTTTCATGCCCTCAAGAGGAAGTTCAAGGAAGTGGTCATGCACAACAAGCACTCTGGGGCCGAGCCCAGGACCATGCCATTCTTCGACAGGCTGGCAAGCATCCTATTGGATTGCAGGGATGTGACACCTGGCTACACTGCAGGGAGTGGGATCCCCATGAAGGGATGCCAGTCCCCAAGGAGGGAGTCACCCGACCCTGGTGAAGCATCCTACAGATGAGCCGAGCTGTATCCTGCATGTGGAAGCTCCTCCGTGCCACCACATAGGTGCAGCGCACCCTCCGCCACCATCTCCAGACCGCCAGATGTGTCTCTAGCGACGAAGACCTCTCTTCTTGGCTTCTCAGGACCAAGAGTTCATCGTGCCAGGCCATCCATGCCTCCAGAGCAAGCCGCACACACCACCACTGGCACCAGCTCTCCTGGCACCTACTCCTCCAGCACCAGCAGCCCCTCCTCAGTGCCTCCTGTGGCACAGGCACAAACTCTGACAATCTGCCCCATGACTGTCCTGCTCAGTGCAAGAGGGGCACCTGCAAGGTCCTCATCTGTGGGATCAGCCATTCTTGAGGCTGTATGGACAACCGAAGGGAGATGGAGATGGAGATGGACCTCCCTGTTGAGGGAATGGATATCGGGCCACAATAGACCGCGCTGCTGCAACCTGTCTCTCCCAGTCACCTGTCCCCAGGGGAAGAGGAGCAGCATTCATGTCACACCATCACGGACCTGGACCAGCTGGTGCTGCGTAGCATCATCGATACCAGACAGCTGCCCGTGCACATCCCAGCTGACATCCAGAGGAGCCTGATCCCCCAGTTCTCACCCACCAGGAGTGGGGGTCAGTCCCCGGAATTCAACATTGACATTGAGGGGCTGTTGGGCACGGGTGCCCTCGAACCATTCCCTGAAGCAGAAGGTGCCGAAGGAGCACAGTGGGCAGAGGGGACCCCCTTGAGACCGAGCAACCCGGCCCGTCAGTGGGACAAGCTGAGGAGGTGAGGGAAGAGCCCACCCCAGAACAGCCTCCACTCACAAACGCCCAACGTGCCGCATGACTATGCAACAAGCACAAGACAGATATAGTGCAACTGGCCAGGGATCTCATCATGGCCATGGAAACTTGTACAAAGTGCTTTTCAGCTTCATTCACACTAGTTGCCTAGGAGGCGGCAAGGAGAGGGTTACACCGCTTTGGGGGAAGGGAGAGGGAAGGCCTGCCCTGTGATCTCAGTGGACCAATGGGGATGGTGCAGCTGACATCGCAAAGGATCCTTGGATGTGGACTACCTCACAAAGGCTCCTGGGATACGTAAGGTGCACAGGAAGGGAATAGGGCGCCGAGTGAAACAACGCTAGCGATGAGCGAAACCGTACTAGCATGGAGAGGCATGATCATTTGTCGCACCCATTGTGGTGCATTGTGGTGCGTCATGGTGCCGTACCACACTTGCTTGTTTTGTCGTCTGAACCTGCCCTGTGATTGTGTGTGTGTGTGTGTGTGTGTGTGTTGGCCACACTTAAAAATCATTTACTTGCTTACAAATCTGGAGCTTGAGGACTTGTTGTAGATCGTAGACTTTGGTATTGAACTTGCCTGTTGGTATATACTGAGCAAGGGCAATTTAAAAGAGAGAGAGAGAGAGAGGATCAGGCATGCATCTATTGATCTAATTCTGTCTATTGTTCAAAGTGCAGTTTGTTTCCCTTTCTATGAACAGAGCACAAAAGCTTGACCTGAGACTGACGGCTGCTGAAGTGGAGAAGAAATGGATTGATTTCCTATTTGTATCCAAACACAGTACTGTTAGTTGTATTATATTATTTAGGAATAATGGCTAAATGTTTAATAGAAGAAGGAGGAAGACGAGGAGGAGATCAGTGCTTGTCTATAATGTAAACAATGGTGCAGCTGGGTGGAAAGGGGTCATATCCTGATTATGCAAAATGTCCAAATTATTGATATCAGCTCTTCTGTATTTTGAAGAGGAGATGTAGATAAAAATCCAGCAAACCAGTTTTGTTTGATCGATCATGGAAAATCCACCACATCGCTTAGAAGAGAAGTGCATGAACAGAGTTGTCATGTCTTTCCTTCTTGCATCTGCTGCTACCACTTCTGGTTCTCCTTCTTCATCCCCTGCCCCTCCCAACAGTAACTAGCTCACTCCGGCAGCAGCATTGTTTGTGGTGGTGGATCCCTAAGCACAGGTGCAGGAAGGGTATAAGAGCTCCTGAAGTACTTTCAAGGAATGGTGACTTGTTTTGGCCTCCAGGGGAAACACTTGCTCAATGTTCAATAGAATTTTCAAGACAAAAACTGGTGCTTGCCTGAACTGTAAATGATGGTTTGGTTTGATGGAAGGTGAACCCTGCAGCAGGGAGAGATTATTTTGAGCAGAAAAATGGTCAGCGGAAAAAAGGGTTAAGCATTCCCTGCCCCATTTCTCCTTGCTCGATATCCAGTTTTCTAAGATGGCTTTGCATTAAGAAAAAAAAAAAACAAATCACTGAAAGAAAATTACATATAACATCTAGCTTGGCTTAAGTGGCTAAACAAAAGATTAAACAATTAAAAGCGGTAGGCTCAGTTTTCTTTAGCTTTTTGATATCAGTTGGTTGGCTCCAATCTACACAGGCTCTACAGTATTATTCCACTGTCCACACTATACTCTTGGGTTTTGTAGTCCTCTCCATCCCATTAAACTAGCATTGCAGGTAGATATAAAAGCAGCCTAGCCTCTATATATGTGGTCTTGTAATTCATTTGTTCAAATTCATTGTGAAGACTGTGTCATAACACATAATATGTAATATAAATCACTATTGTATTTCAATAAAATGATACCAATAAAACAACTGGTGTCATTTTTCATCTGTGTGACAGTCAGGTGTGTTATTGTGTCTAAGTACTACAGTGAAGTTCTGCCACAGAAAATGCAAAATTGCTTGTAATTCAAGCAGTTTACACAGGATGGCTCTGAATCAGTCCAGGAGCTTTGCAGGCTGCCAGCCCAGCATGATATATTAGAAGCATTTGAGCAAATAGGCTCAGCTGCTGGATCCAGTAAATGGATTGGAACCAAAAGGCGGGATCCTAAAAAGGCACTAATGGGTCCTCTTTCTAAAACATTTGGAAACAACTGTTGCACTTCTTTCTAAGAGGTAGACCAAAAAGATCAGCCTTTCCCAACATGATCTCCTCCAGGTGATTTCAACTACAGTTCCCATCAGGCCCAGCCAGCATGGCCAATGGTCAGGAATGATGGGAGATGTGGTTCAAAACATCTGGAGGGCATGCCAGGTTGGGGGAAGGCTAATGTAGATCAATCTTTGCTGCAGTGAGGAAAACAGTGCCTTAAGCTGTTACTGCTGAATCAGGTCAGAACCAGCTCACAAACTGAGCTAATGGTTGCACCAGCTCACAAGGTCCTCAGTTACTGTGGCTATACTGGGGAATGTGTTCTTATATGGGACTGGTACCCTTACCCCGGGTCCTTGGCCTCTACAGATGTAGAATAGGCTTTAACAAATCTTGTCATGAACAAGAATAATGAAATCAAAACAGTCTTTATGCTGAGGAATGTATTATTTCCCATTTTATCCTAGATTGCCATAAAAACAGATTAATAAAGAAAAAATATTACTGAAAAATATGGCTGAATTAAAAGGCTGAGAATAAAATTCTAAGCACTTGTACTACAGAGTAATACCGGTGTGGCCCCCGGTTGGTTGGGGTTGGGGTTGGGGAACCGGCCCTTGGACCTCCAGACATTGCCCACCCCTGATCTAGAATATATATCAAGTAGTCTTGTGGCCCCTTCAAGAACAAATCCTGTCAGACTAATCTGATCTCATTTTTTGATCGGGTAACCTCCCTTGTGGACTGTGGGAATGCTGTGGACATTATATACCTGGACTTCAGCAAAGCTTTCGACAAAGTGCCTCATGATATCCTGATTAGTAAGCTAGCTAAGAGTGGGCTAGATGGAACAACTATCAGGTGGATCCACAATTGGCTAAAGAATCGGACTCAAAGAGTGCTTATCAATGGTTCCTTCTCAAACTGGGGAGAGGTAACGAGCGGGGTACCACAGGGCTCGGTCCTGGGCCCGGTGCTCTTCAACATTTTTATTAATGACTTGGATCAGGAGGTACAGGGAATGCTTATCAAATTTGCAGATGACACAAAGTTGGGTGGAACAGCTAATACTCTGGAAGACAGAAACAAAATTCAAAGTGACCTCGATAGGCTGGAGCGCTGGGCCGAAAACAACAGAATGAAATTTAATAGGGATAAATGCCAAGTGCTGCACCTAGGGAGAGGAAACCAAATGCAGAGTTACAGAATGGGGGACACTTGGCTCAACAATACTACAAGTGAGAAGGATCTTGGAATTGTGGTAGATCACAAACTGAATATGAGCCAGCAATGCGACGTGGCTGCAAAGAAGGCAAATGCAATTTTGGGCTGTATTAATAGAAGTATAGCTTCCAAATCGCGGGAAGTGATAATTCCCCTTTACTCGGCACTGGTTAGGCCTCATCTTGAGTACTGCGTCCAGTTCTGGGCACCTCACTTTAAGAAGGACATAGACAAACTGGAGAGGGTTCAGAGGAGGGCAACAAGGATGATAAAGGGACTGGAAACAAGGCCCTATGAGGAGAGACTGAAAGAACTGGGCATGTTTAGCCTTCAGAAGAGGAGACTGAGGGGAGATATGATCGCACTCTTCCAGTATTTGAAGGGATGTCACACAGAGGAGGGCAAAGATCTCTTCTCGGTCATCCCAGTTTGCAGGACACGGAATAATGGGCTCAAGTTACAGGAACCTAGATTCCACCTAAACATCAGGAAAAATTTCCTGACTGTCAGAGCAATAAGACAATGGAATCAACTACCTAGGGAGGTGGTGGGCTCTCCCACTCTGGAGGCATTCAAGGTGCAGCTGGACAGACATCTGTCAGAGATGCTTTGACCTAGATTCCTGCATTGAGCAGGGGGTTGGACTCGATGGCCTTGTGGGCCCCTTCCAACTCTACTTTTCTATGATTCTATGAATTCAACAAGGCTGAGTAACCGTGCTTGTGAGTGCGTTGTAATATACAGTACTAAGTAATACTCTGCATCCAGCAGCTAATTAGTAGAATTTTTAGTCCTTTTATTTGTATTCTACCGTATCATATTTGTTTTGTACCTTGTTTTAAAGGGAAATCAATGGCAAATTTGGTGGTGGAGTGGCAGTGGGGTGTGGCCCCCGGTTGGTTGGGGTTGGGGTTGGGGAACCGGCCCTTGGACCTCCAGACATTGCCCACCCCTGATCTAGAATATATATCCAGTAGTCTTGTGGCCCCTTAAAGATTAACACATTTATTGTGGAATGCGGACAAGAGCCCATTTTGTCAGGTGCACAAAGTATTATCATCAATTGGCAAGTAAATACATAGGTACAGAGAAAAGAAATTGTAACCAGTGGAACCAAAATGCTACAAAACGCTCATTACACTCTACCCTCAGTTCATACATGGGACCATTCAAGCCTGTTGGAAAACAGGCTCTTTTTATGTGGTTGGGGAAAGTGGAATCATACCTGTTTTCTCCAGTCTTGTCGTCTTCCATGTCCTGTCCTTCACTCCCATCCTTCATCAGTACTATGCGTGGACAGAACCAATAGATGAATGGAGGTTAGGACTGGGGACAGCGGGCACAATCCCACTTTCTTTCCACGTGTTCAGCCTACATGGTTCTTGACCATGTGAAAAAGGCTAGTCATTGTCCCATGTGAACTGGGATAGTACCCTACAATCTGACAGGGGTCCCTGGAACAGAGATAAAAAACCACTGGCATACAGTGCAATGTAGACTTGCATAAGGTAGACTTAGAATGCAATCCTATGTGTATTTACTCAGACATAAGTCCCATTCTGTTACCTAAGCTTACCCCTAGGTCATTCATTCATTATATTTATATCCAAGGTGGCTCACATAATCCTCCTCCTCCTCCTCCTCCTCCTCCTCTCCATTTTATCCTCACAACAACCCTGTGAGGTACATTAAGTCAAGAGTCAGTGACTGGCCCAAAGTCACCCAGTGAGCTAAATGGCTGAGTGGGGACTAGAACCCGGATCTCCCAAGTCCCAGTCCACTCTAACCACTATGCCACACTGGCTCTGCAGCCTTAATGTACGATGGCACAATTCAACAAGTA
Organism: Shinisaurus crocodilurus; assembly: GCA_021292165.1. Classification (NCBI taxonomy): domain Eukaryota; kingdom Metazoa; phylum Chordata; class Lepidosauria; order Squamata; family Shinisauridae; genus Shinisaurus; species Shinisaurus crocodilurus. The sequence continues at coordinate 172,624,731 of CM037877.1, forward strand.
TGCTATTGCTTTGGCCACATGTAAAATTCTATCTTAATATTCAACTATCTGATATACACATATTACTCCTAGATGATCAGACTACTTGCTCCATGTGCTTCATTCTGAAGAAAGAGGCAACGAAATCCCATGTTCTAAGTGATATTTATTTCTGACAATAAAAGAAAATCTTGTTTCCTGCTATCTTTCCCAGTGGCTGCATCCAGGGTTCCTCAGCACACACATTGTGAGGCCATTTTCCGTGTGAAGCATTGCTTGCTGATAGAAGCTTTAAATAGAAAGCATTAATTAAATCAGTTTAATTAAATTAAATCAGTTTGTTTGCTAGTTTGTGCAAGCCAGCCATGCTGGGAACTGCTACCAGTTAGGGGTGCTATATACTGCTTGCCCCGTAGAAGGCTAACTAGAATTCCCTACCATACCCATGGGTCTTGTATATGCAGACCCCATTTGGGATCTAGCCTTTGTAACAGCCTTCCCCAACCTGGCAGTTTCCACTTCAACTCCCATCAGCCTCCCTCAGCCAGCATGGCCAATGGTCAGGAATGCTGAGAGTTGTAGTACAAAACATCAGGAGGGTGCCAGCTTGGGGAATCTCATCTCAACTCAGTTAACAGAATATTACAAAGAATCAATTTAACAAGCTAAATTAGCTTCAAATTGAACAGAATTAAAAGTGTAGAATACTAAAATATGCTGATTTAGCTGATAAATTAAAGCAATAGGTGAAATAATGAAAACCAGAAGAGTAAAAAGTGTCTGCTTAGCATATTAATTACTTCCCTTGCACAATCCTCATAAAACAATGTAAAGTGAATAATTATATTTTGCATGCTATTTGTCTGTATTTCTGAATCTCACAATTTCGGGTGATTCAGGTACTTATGTGTAAGAAAAGTCATTTATCTCATTATGGCTGAAATACTATACATGCTTACCTGGAAGGAAGTTGCATTGAATTCAATAGGGCTTACTTCTGAGTAGATGTATATAGGATTGCACTGTTAGTGATTGATCCTCCATGCTGGAGATAACCCAGCACTGTCACAAGTAAACTATTCATGAGATGTCAACATTACTTCTAGAGCCATAAACAATGCATGATATCATGGGACCACAAAAAAAAAGCAGGTTTTAAAAACTCTTTCCAGTGCCAGGTGATGACCTTCCTATTTTCCCAGGTATTTTAGTCTTTCAGTTTCTGTTTTAAATCTGTTATTGTATTTTAATCACTGCATTGATTTTGCATTGCATTGCATTGCTGCCAGGTTTTACTTTGGTTTTTACTTCTATTTTATACTCTAGTTTTAAACTTTTATAGTGTATCTTATGTTGTATTTCACAGGTTTATCTTATGTTGTATTTCACAATTATAGTTTTAATTGTTGTGAACCACCCAGAGAGCGTCAGCTATTGGGCAGTATAGAAATGTGATAAATAAATAAGCCCAGACATTTTCATTATTACCAAATACATGCTCAGTTATCCTGAATGCCTAGTAGGAAAAATGCACATGTCCACATGTTAGTAGGAAAAAATCATGGGTTGGCTCCATATTTATGCTGGATCAACTACACTGATGGAAGTGGACTTCCCCAACCCCTCCTTCCCACAGCAGCCCCTCCGGGCTCCTGAAAATGGTACATAGGGAGCCAGGAAACCCTGCTGAATGGGGTGAACTAAGGTGTGTGTGTGTGGGGGGGGAGGGGGATAACCAAAAATTGGGCAGAGGGACCTTCCGCAAGCCAAGCCCTTTCTCTTATGGAAGTCAGATCCCAGATCCAACCCCACATGTTCACATATTGTCTTGAGTTGAGGGAACATCTGTAAATAGCATTCTGTCTCTGATTATCCCAATTATACTGATATGCCATCAGGCCAATCATGTAACTGAGTAGGAAGTGCATTTACATGATACCCTTTCTTACTTATCCACTTACCTATGTAGTCATGTGAAAATGACAAGAAACCACAGGCCCTAGAACTTTATTCATTTCAATTGCCCACCAAATGCCAAGGATTCAGGTAAAATTAAAATATAGGATAATATAGTAGGGCATAATCCAGCCAAATTTAAGCACTATGAAGTTCAATTCTATACATGTTCATTCTGAAGTAACTCCCATTGTATTCAATGGGGCGTGCTCCCTAGTAAGTGTGTTTAGGATTGCAGCCTTAAAGTTCCATTGATTCGAACAGGAGAGATTTAAATGTGTGTTTAACTCTTTCAGTGAAGTCAATGATACTTAAAGGTTGGGCCAAACATGGGCTGAACCATACACACACACACACACACACACACACACACACACTTTAGCCCTATGTAGGTGTTGCCTGCTAAAGTGTGTGTGTGGGGGCATAAGCCCCGGTCCCAGCATCCCCATGCACCCTGGTACCCAAGGTCTGAAGAGGGTTCTGTAAACGCGTTCAGTTGAATGTGTTTACAGAATCCTCTTCAGACCTTTGTGCTCAAAGGTCTACTTGGAAGCTGGGCATGTGGGGCTGCTGGGGGCAGGGCTTACATGCATGCCACATCCCCCTCCCCACTTCAGCCCTACGTGCCAGCGAGCAAATGCCTGCATAAGGCTTTTAGTCTCCTTTGTATCCTGCCCTTTTCCACAGAGCTCAAAGTCCTATGCATGGAGTTCCCTCATTTTATCATCAGAAGAACACTGCGGAGGAGGGTTATGCTGAAAGAGATAGACTTGACGGACCAAGCTTCATGACCAAGCAGGAATTTGACCTGGGATACACCGGTTTTTCCTAATGTTTTACTAGATTCAAATTAATTAGCCCAATATAGTCCTGAACCTCTGCTGTCCAATAAAAAGCCAGCATAAATAGTTTTGCAGTGCTCTATAATTATTTATGTGTGCATTTTGGCCAAAAAATAAAAACAGCCACTCTATCTGCCCCTGGCATTTATAGACATGCACATGGAGGGCACTCACAGTGGATGTTAGAGATAATGAAATGTAAAAAAGAAAGTAATGGGCCAAGGTAATGGACCTATTAATGATTTGAACCAGTACCTTGTGTTATGCCAATAAACTATAGAAATCCATTGTATAATCTGTATCAGCCTTCTCCAACCTAATGCTCTCCACTACTTCTCATGTGCCTATTTGGTATGAGAATGAAAGTTAGGGACAATAATCCCCCTAGCTGGAGAAAGCTCTTCTGAGAATCCCCCTTTTCTATTGTGCCATCCTCTCCATGCACACCAGCTGAGATAATAACCTTTATCGGAGGAACGTGGTCAGGAAAGCAAGACTTTTCCATTCTTGTAAATATGTGGGCAATCAATCAGAGTGTCAGTTTAATGGGACTGGAATTGTAAAACTTTGCTTACCTGTAGCAATAGGTTTGTTAAAACTGGAACACGTGCTCCCTTTTCTGAGCTTGTAGGGGTGAGCCGAAACTATTCACTGTACTTCAGGGATATTTTTGGCAGTGTTGAACAGCACTCCTCTCTTTCAACAGTTATCCAACAATTTCTATGAAAATGTATGTCTGCTCATGTACCCGCCCACCACAGTCTCTCCCTCTCTCTGGCTGCCTTTTGATGACAAGGCTTTCAGGCATGCACTCTGTCCCTTTGCTCCTGTTTGCATGAATGGACAAGCAAACCAGGAGGTCTTGCATTAAGTACAGTTTCCTGTTTCATATGAAGTGGGAAACTATGGTTAATGGCTTTGGAACAAGCCAGGATATGAAGTCATGACTTGAAGTTGGCTTAATATCTTGGCTTGTTCAGAAGCTGTTAACTATAGTTTCTCAATCTGAAGAGTTCCTAGTTTGTTCACTCCTACTGCGAAGGGAGAAGAGAAGGAGCTGTGTGCTCAGTTATATCTAAGTTTATTAAGCTGAGATATGATGATCTGAACCAACCCAATGCCTTTCTCTTGACATTAGTGAACTCATCACATAGCCAAATTTGACTGGACATTTAGTGATGTCATGGCATCCCATTTACTATGTGAACTTTCATTAGCTTGGGTTGCACATGTGACTAATCAAGGAAAGAAGCAGTAACTATAGGGGGAAATGAGAGCCAGTGTGGCATAGTGGTGAGAGTGTTGGACTGGAACTCGGGAGATCCGGGTTCTAGTCCTCGCTCATCCATGAAACTCACTGGGTGACTTTGGGCCAGTCACTGGCTCTCAGCCTAACCTACCTTACAGGGTTGTTGTGAGGATAAAATGGAGAGAAGGAGGATTATGTAAGTCGCCTTGGGTTCCTTGCAGGGAAAAAGGCGGGGTATAATATAATAAATAAATAAATGCAGATAGGAAAACCACAGCAGCAAGCAGAATCAGAAAAATGTGAATATTCTTACAATTAATGGTTTTTTTGAGGAGAACATGTTTCTATCCCATACCTCAAAGAACAGCTTTAGGGTCAAAAATTGAAATGGAACAGTATTAGGTGCAGTCCCAATTATGACCTGGTTTATAAAACCACTCCAACTTGTAGATTTTCACTTTTTAAAAAGTAAAGAAAAACAGAACTTGCATAAATCTCTTCACAAAATAATTTGCTGTTGTTATAGTGAAGCACCCATTAAACCCTATTATGATTTAGTGTTCCCACTGGAAATCAAAGTTTTAGGAAATGCTGCAAGTTCAAATGACAAATGCAAAATTAATCCCAGCCATCAGCATGTGTAAATCTAGTTGTCTTCAGCACTTTTATATGATTTCCCTCTGGTCCTGGCCCAATAAGGAAATTAGTAATATTTCAAGATCTAGAGAGATGTGCTCTAAATACAGCGCCTGTTTATGAACAGCGAAAATATGTGGAAGTATTACTGTGGAGCAGCGGCTTGTGAATTTTGTCCCAAGGCACATAAAAATACATTATAAGCAGCCATACATGGGTACTTACAACCCAGTGAAGGTAAGCAGAACTATTTTGTCACTTCCAGATTGTTTTTGTAGCTCTATGCTTATTATCGTGGAGTTTGCAGCTCTCTTTCATCTTAGCAGATGCACTGAAGTAGGTTTTACTACCTGCCACTCTCCGATAAGAGACCCCCACACTTTTCTAGCTCACATTTGAATTCTTGTAAAAATTCCTGTCTGCAGTCACAGTACAGGTAAAGCACAGAATAAAAAGCAGCGGCTTTCTGCAATCTGAATCCCAGATAAGTGCATTGCAAGCACACGCACACACAGACAGACAGACAGACAGATATTCTGACTTGCTGGAATTGCCAGGCAACACTGAGTACTTTGTATCATTTAACAGAAGTGGAAAGAAGTATGGCAGTAAGTTGAAGGTTACAAAAAGGCGATATAGCTGAGAGTGTTATGGTCATGAGTCCCTATGAAAGAAAGAATGGAAAGTAATAAATATTATTATTCCATTATTATTATTATTATTATTATTATTATTATTATTATTATTGGAAAGTAATAGATTCTTCTCTTCTATACCATTATTAGCAAAGTTGCAGCATGAAGGAAAACTCTTAAAGGTATGCAGCTACATAAGTATATAAATGGGCCATGATAAAATTCTGTACACCATATTCATAGGCATAGGTGTGTGAGTGTTCTGCTTTGGAAGAGAAGTGGTGTCTTTGTGTCTGTGCTATTTTGTGTCCACATGTGTGCATTAAATTTACATACATGTGTACTAAAGCAAGGATGTACTTGCTCTTCACTTCAGAGATTTAAACATCAAGAAACCCAGGGAAGAGCATTGAAGCCTGAAGAACTGCCATGCACCTGTGTGCAGTGTAATGAAAGTTTTAAAAGGCATTCCCAAGATATTCTTAAGAGGCAAAATAGAGAATGTTTTCCCAATAGGGATTGTACCTGCCTTGTAAATAAGGACTATTACAGCATGTGGCGAATGGCTTGGCTTTGAATACGGTTTGGGAGCCTCAATGAAGCAAACATCATTCTTTGGCATGAAGATGCACACAAACATTGTATAGTAATGAGGTTATTCATATTCTTGTACAGTCCAAGAGAACTGAAAAGTGAAATTAACTTTTTCAACGGCCTTTTCCGTCGATTAGGCTAAAGGAGCTGCATGCTCTGAAGCACGTATACAATTGCATTCTCTGACAGAACGATACTCCGTTGAACAAATAGTAAGAACCAAAGAGTTTTCACTCTGTTGCTGAGGGGATAACTACGAAAACACACTGGCCCAGCCTTCCACAACCTGATGGCCCCCAGGTGTTTTGGACTACAACTCCCAGAATTCCTCCTGACCACTGGCTATGCTGACTGGGGCTGACGGGAGTTGAAGACCAAAACATCCGGAGACCACCAGGTTGGGAAAGGCTGCGCTAGCCTCTCCGAAAATGTGCCTGAAACTCTTCTCTGGGGAAGAGTGGCTTGGGGAGAGAAGCAGCAGGCCGGGAAAGGGAAACACAGAAGTGGGGAACAATTTCCCCATCAAGGGCCACCTTTCTTCAGAGGTAATCTGTTGGGGGCTGCATGTGTGGCTCCATCCCTTTTCTCTCTGAAGATGATCACCACCCCACACTGCACCCCTCACAAAAGTGACACACCCTACAACAGGAACAGCCAGCGGGGAAGAGGGGGCTGTGGTGCAGTGTGGGCAATGTCCCCTTTTCCTTGCTGCTCAGCTGATCAATGGGAGCGAATACTGTGGTTTGCATAAAATTAGGCCAAAGTTCCAGATCCACCTCCTGAGCTGCTTCCCCCCAGGAAACCTCAGTGGGTGAATTCCATTGCATCTTTTAGTTCCATGACTGGAGTGGCTGCTTGTTCCAAAATTTGCAAAGCCTACTACAATATCTCACACATTTACTATCGGGAGTTTTACTGTCTTCACAGTGTGCTTTCTGTTGATACCCTAATGGCTCAGATGTTACTTGGCATATTTGTGAGGCATATAAAGAAACTGAAATGTGAGGCATAAGAATTTAAATATTGGAAGCTGAAATACAAAAGATAATGAATAATCTAGGTCCAACAGATTTTTAAACTAGATATGAATTATGGTAAAATATTAGCAAAGTTCAGTTTCTGGAACGAGGACCTTGAGAGAAGATCATTAAGTGATTAAGGAAAACTGCAGGAAGAAGATTTGCTAGCTTTGGGGTAAGAGATGTCCAGCTGAAGAGGGAGTTATTAACAGACAAAATTAAGTAATTAAGTATAAATAACAATTACGTGGGCAATATTAACAAACAGACACACTTTTAAAATCTGAGGAATGCTCTCAGATGCTGAAATCACCAACATAAAACCTAGCAGCAGTGCAAAGTTTGAAAATACAGTAACTGGTTTTTTTTTAAAAAGCAGCTGAAAGACTAAAATGCCTGGGAAAATAAGAAGGTCTTCACCTGAAGCCCAAAAGAGTACAACATAGGCGCCAGGGATAGGTTTCTTCTTTCCTCCCAAACTACTCTTTGCATGGAGAAAAGTGAACAGCTGATCTGGGAGAGAATTTCCTCTTGTGGGGTCATGTAAATATGGTGGTCTTTGTTTTGGTTGTTCACCTCTCACTGCAGGGAAACGACAGGGGGGGGGGATGAAAATGCTTGCTGATGACTCTTCCTGATCTCTTCCCAAGGGGAAAATACCATCTGGGCAGCCCCTAAGATTCACATGGATACTTTCCACAAAATGAAAAAGTAATCTTGTGGTGGGAAGAAATGCTTATGTGTATCTCCACTAGGGAGGTGCCATCTATAATAGATTTTAACATCTATCCATAATAGGATTGGGATTTTTTTTTTAAAAAAACCCCTCTCTGTATTAAGTCCAAGGCCTTTCCTTTATAGGTCTATGTTTGTGGCCCAACCCTATAATAAGAATGAATTCTTTTCAAGAAGCCAATTAATTTTCCTAAATTATGTAATTTCCGTAGAGTCAGCTCATCCCCTTTATGCATCCTCCTGTATTCCTCACTACTGGGAAATAACAGATGTTCTTGGAATCCTCTGTGTGAAGCACCAATATATTTATGTTGAAAAGAAAGCTCTGGGGCTGAAGCATTATTACAATAGAAACGGAGCAACAGGCGCTAAATGCAATTGTCTGTGAAACAGAAATATATTCTGTCCTATGCTTATATCCAATGATCTTTATGTGCCAAATGTAATGCTGTTATTGCATCTATTGGAATTTGCTCTCAGCTAAAGAACAAAGAACTCTTTAAAAAAAAATCATGTGGGCTTTACAGGGGTTGCTAGATGACAGAAGACTACAGTTTTTCTTAAAGGGCGATGCTTTGTGAAAAGAAGTGAGGGTGGCAAGATGCTCGCTCCTTACTTCAACAGAATCCAGAAAGTTGCTGGCATAGGGGAACCAAAGTCCAAGCTGAGAGCTCTTTTCTCCTGATAAACTGTTCTGCCTGAGCAACAGCGCACCAGTGTTTGGTGACCAAAGCTGCCTAGGGATGGGATCTATTAGGCACTTGGCCTGGATTTCTGGATCAATCCAAAGTGGCTGCCCGTAACCCTCTGAACTCAAAGAATTATGGGCATCCTATTGAGGGTGGAAGTAGTGTGGAGGCGAAGGTCACCCCTGCGCTCCTCCTGCCCTGCAAAAGACTTAGATGGCCAATTTCGGCTATCTAAGTCTTTTGTCCTGGCATGCAAGGAGGACAGGCTGAGGCACCACCAGGATACTATGTATCATAGTGGAGCCTCTCCCCTCCCCGCCACCAGAACACCCACATACCTCCATCTCCAAGGTTAGTCTTCCAGCCTCAGAGCCGCAGCTGTTGCGATTCTTTCTGCACCGGCTGCGAGGGTGGAGGGAGGGTGCTCCGAGGTCAGCATCCCAGCTCCAACCTTAGAGTGCGTTTACGAAGTTGGAACTGGGACTCCAACCTCTCCTGAGTCCATGTAGACTCTCTCTAGCGGCCATAGGATTGTGCCCTAAAACAATATGTTAAAAACAAAATCAATAAAACCGTGGCTGGTTAGATCAGGAAGGCTTCCTGAAATAAAAATGTTTTCAGGAGGCACTGAAAACAATACAATGTTGGCTCCGTCCTGCCTGACCTCCAGAGGCAGGGAGTTCCAGAGAAACTCCAGAGAAAAAATGACATGTGGGTGCTGCTTCTTCTTGAGGCAGCATTTACTGTGTGGTTGTAAATTCTGCTAGATGTCATCAAAAATTGGAACAATCCATGTCTACGACATTTCCATCTTAGGTATCTGAACAGCTCCTAGTATATTAAGCTTTTTCTTGACAAGCATTTTCTGTGGCTTTATGATGGAAAACCATGCCAGGCTTTTAACCACAAGATATAGCAATGGCCACCAACTTGGTCAGCTTTAAAATGGGATTACACAAATTCATGGAAGATAAGGCTATCAGCGCCTGTACACAAATTCATGGAGGATAAGGCTATCACGGTGACTACAGATTGACTCCAGTATCAGGGGCAGGATGCCTCTGGATGCCAGTTCCTGGGCACAGAAGTGGGAGGGTGCTGCTGCACTCATGAACTGCTTGTGGGCTTCCCATGGGCATCTGGTTGGCCACTGTGCAAACAGAATGCAGTACTAAATTGGCAGTGTGGCCCTTCTTCAGTTATGAGGGTGATATGAATACAGCACATTTGTATTGATCTAGCTCTAGCAGCTCCCTATGGGCATTGTTCTACTCCAAGCACTTTATTAGACCTAAGCTGGGGTGCAGAACTTTAGGCCCATGGGCCAAATCCAGCTGACCTGGAGTCTCAGTCTGGCCCTCCAGGTTCCTCCATATGGCCATGTCTCCTTCCCCTGGGTCCACCACCTTTCCCTCAACCCCAATGGTCTGCTGGTTCCCCAGCTTTTGTGCAGTTTGTCCCGCATTCTAAAAGGTTGAAAAGCCTCTCCTAATGCAGTAAGAGCTTTAAGCTAAAATATCTTGGCCTTTTTGGTATTTTGGCCCCACCCCTTTTGCCTTCAGCCCCACCCACCACTGTTATGCCCCCCCCCGAGCTTCTCTGAAATGGAATTCAGCCCTTGGGCTTAAAGATGTTCAACACTCCTGTTCTAAGCACTTGGACCCAGTTGTGGTATGCAGTGTAGTTCTTACTGTTCCCACTACTGTCCTGTGATTCTCTCTTCTGCCATTACAAATCTTAGGGCTTCTCAACATGAGGCTTTTAACCTCTCACTTTATCGAGGCTTCTGCTTCTGGATTTTTTTGCGGGATTAAGATCGGCTCCTTTACACGTTCCCCCCCCCCGGGGTTTTCCTTTCTCTGCCTTTCTATATGTTCCATTACACAACCACAAGGTGGCGCTGTGGCATAGCGGAATTGTGAAGATGCATGAGCTTCTCATTCCGTTTCATTCCGCCATTTCCAGATAAATAATACTACACTTTCCTCGATCTAAAAAAAGGCGCGGAAATGCTCGGAAAACACGGGAGAGGCCCTGCAGGATGATGGCATCATGTAAAACTACCGTGAGTGAGGAATCACGAGCGTACAATAAAATGCCTCGTGTAGAGAAGCCCTTAGTGGTGAGTACTACACATTGGAGCCACCAGGACCTCAAAGAGATACAGAGCATATCTTTTCCATGATGTGCTAAGAATCTGTTCTAGTCAGTTTGGCAATAATTAATGTTGGTATTAGTGGATGCCCTTGGACAACCTCCATCATTTGCAGGTGTGGATTTGAGGCCCTTGTTGTGGAATTTTCTCCTATGATTCCGGTCCAGAGATCCACTGTAAAGTAAAAACCACTCTGCCTTTAGAGCAATCAAGTACTTTTAATTGTTAGTCTGATTAGCACAGATCTAAGGAAAGTTACAGTACCAGAGTCTCAGCTCTGGGGAGTTTTATAGCATGGGTTATTACAAAGAAAAAAAACTTCTCTCAGAAGAGAGCAGGAAACTTACTATCACCTTTCTACCTAATTTGGGCATCCGGACATACACACAGTAGCTGCTAGATGTTTACAATCCTAGTACAGAGAGTGATTCTTTCTTATCTGGAAACACAGACATACTGTCTTCTGCATGTTAGGATATTTTCACTAGCTCCACAAATGTTCAGCCTTCAGGATGAACAGGCCAAGCTGACTGAGATTCAACCCTTGACACAGTTCATACATACATTCCTTTACTCTAGCCAAGGTGAAAGATTGCGTCTTCTCTCAACTGCAGCTTCAACCGTCTAACTCAGGCTTCTCCAACCTGGCGCCCTCCAGATTTCCTCAACACCCTCATCCTCTTCATGTTAGATCAGGACCCCAGTGGGCAGTCACAGCCAACGTTTTCAAAATATTCTAGCTTCATGGCAGCCTCTGGAGCAGTCAACATGCAATGATGGTATACCCAGATATCATCCCGCCTTACCCTTTGCAGGAGACAAAAGAACCTTGAATCTCGCCCTCACCCCTCAAAAACTAGCATGCGGTGCCTACCACTTGCCATACTTCCTAACAGGACATACGGAAACATCTAGGCAAGTAATGCCTGAGCAGACTGTTCCGTAATCTTCCTATCTCATTTTATGCCCTTCAGATGGATGCGATTTATTTTAACGAAAAGGGAGGGCAGGGTAAAAATAACAATGAACTGCATATAAACACATTATAACGGTAAGCAGAGGCCGGTGGCTCCAATGTCAGTGGGGCGGTGTATCCACACTGGGTTTCAGGCTGAACTTTTAAGGAGCTATCCACGGTGCTGAACCCCAACCCCAAAATAGTTTCAGTGCCATGGACAGCTCCTTTAAAGTTCAGGCCAAAACCAGGAGTGGATACACTGCCCCACTGACATTGGAGTCACCAGCCACTGCTGCTGAATCATCGAAGGGGGTATGGAGTCCTGCTATAGCAGCTACAGTATATTTATATATCGCATATAACAATCTCTCTCTCAGCTGGCCTAGGAATTAAGCGCTCCCGGTTTCTCAGACCTGTAGCTATTCCAGACTGACTCTGGCAGGGAGATGGTAGTGGCAGCCAGTGTCGCTTTCACAAGTAAAAAAAGGGGGTGAGGTGAGAAGTAAACCACCACCACCCCACCAGCATTTAAGAGACCTCTTATCTTCCCGAAAACATTTCGGGGATTGATAGTCTTGGACCCTGAAATGGCCGCCCCTAATTTGCTGCCTGCAGATGGGATGGCAAATAGGGGCCAGTCCTCCTTTCACTCCACCCCTACAAGCTGTACATACCACTTTTCAAGCACAATTGTTCTCCAAGCGATTCATGGACAGATCATATTGACCTCACTCTGATAGATCCTGAATGCCTGGTGGTGTTGGCTGTATCGAGAGATGGGATTACACGTGGTAGTGGATGGAGGCTCTGGGGTCATGCATTTTTTAGAGTCCTCTCCCTAGTCCAACAGTTGTTCCTGCTGCTGCCACCATGCTGGGCAGATGGTATCAATGGATCCCAGTTCTCAGGGGCAATGACTGTTGAAGGTATATTGGCAGCACTGGCAGAAGCTGTCCTGCACACTCACTGCCCCCCACCATTGCCACCCCCTTCAGCACCCTGCTGCTGCCAGATGCCACAGCAGGAGAGCGGCTGGCTCCTTCAGCCCCAGATTTCATAGATTTCATAGATCATAGAGTTGGAAGGAGCCTACAAGGCCACCGTCGAGTCCAACCCCCTGCTCAATGCAGGAAACTAGAGGAGGGGGGTCTCCCATCCAAGTAATAACCAGGCTTGCTTGATCCTGCTTAGCTTTCCACGCTCAGACAAGCTGAGCCAGCGTAAGCCACAGGCCTGTATATGCCACAATGCTGCTCCCCTCCATGCCACTACCTGAGGCAGGGGATTTACCCCACCTCATGAGAGGGCCAGCCCTGGGTGTTGGCAAGAGAGAGACATATAAAGACCTCTCCCCAACTGGTTGCCGGTGCTGGCCCAGAGGGGGTCTGGGGGAAAGAAATTCTTCAGAGTGGTCTCCCCAGTCCAAAAACTGTTCCTGCTGCTGCTACTGCTCTAGACAGACGTACTTTTGGTCTGATCCAGTTGGCCACTTCTTATTTTCCTATATATACGAGGGTTTCCGTCTCCCATATAGGAAAAACATCATATGTGGAGCAACCTCACTCTGTCCATGTTCACAGTCACTGCTTTTAAAGTTATGACTTCTCCTATTATGCGGCTGAGGCCTGTCATTAAAAACTTGATCTGAGGCACAGTGGACAGATTCTGATTGAGCCCCGGATCAGATGAAGCTTCGTTAACAGGTAAATCCCAGCCTTTGTTCCTGTATGCAACTGTCCTAATTAAATTATGTCTATATGGATCAAGGTAGATCAAATGGAGACTAACTCAAAGCTGGCGAACGTCAGCCTTCTTAAGCGAACGGTGAATACTGCTCCTATTTTAACATGCAAGGAATATGCTAGAATACACAAGTTTCATCACAGCTATTAATAAAATCTGGTGTCATAAACAATAAAGTTTAATTAGTAACTGAAGTGTCTACAGCAATTAAATATGAAGGAAGTGTGCTGGAACGCTGCAGGAGGGCTTATACTTAACAACAATTTAAATTGCAAATCAAGTTTGTCGGAAGTTTACTGAAGAAACTTTATTTCAGGAATGACGAGATTCCATCCTGCCCCCGCCCCCCCACAACCAAACAGAGAGTGTTACATGGACTGACAGTTGGGAGGGATCAAATGGTCACCTAGTTTACTATCTTATCACAAGGCAGAACTATCACCTTTGCAGCTCCTCTTCCACCATCCAGTAGTCTATCTAATCTAGACCAGCTTTCCCCAATCTGGCACCCTCCAGATGTGTTGGACTACAACTCCCAGCATTCCTGACCATTAGCCATGCTGGCTGGGGCTGATGGGAGCTGAAGTCGAAAACATCTGGAAGACACCAGGTTGGGGAAACCATGATATGCATTAAACTGAGAGCAGGTATATTGCAGAAAGGTGCCCGCAGAGCAAAGTAGTCAAGTAAGTGAGCCAAGCTAGAAGCAGCACCAAAGCAAAGCAAACAACACCCCCCCCCCGAAATGTTAGCCAGGCTGATGCAATGCCAAGAATGGTGGTATTGGCAAGCAAAAACCATCCATCAGGTCTTCCCCACTCAAGTGCAACTTCACTCAAGTGCAAGTCCACATCTCCCAATATCCTTTCTGCATGGTATTTTTTTTGATGTTCCACAATAGTGGCTTTCAAATGGTGTACTATGGAACATGGGGGTTCCTCAGAAGCTTCCCTCAAAATGAACATCAGTTATGTTGGATAAGCTTCCTTTAAGATTGCTCTCTCCACTACTCTCAAACTTGCCTTACAATGTGACCGGTGAGTGTTCAGTGTGTTCTGGCGTGTATGATCAGTTCACGTGGGGAAATAATGAGGATCAACAGGCCTGGCCTGTGCCCTGCATGTGTGCGTTTACCCTAAAAGAGGCCAAAGAATCATTTGGAGGACCAGTGTAGTGTAATGGTTAGAGTGTTGGACTGGGACTCGGGAGATCCGGGTTCTAGCCCCTGCTTGTCCATGAAGCTCACTGGGTGACTTTGGGCCAGTCACAGACGCTCAGCCTAGTCTACCTATCTGTGAAGATAAGATGGAGAGGAGGAGGAGGAGGAGGATTATATAAGCCGCCTTGGGTTCCTTGCAGGAAAAAAAGGCAGGATATAAAATAAATGAACAAATAAATAAATTTGCAAAATAGTGGCATTCCATAGAGATCCAGAGTGGTTCCTTGGCAAATAAGTTGATTTGGGAAGGCTTCCCTAAGGGTAGAAACTGTTTATTAACTGTGGAGGGATCCACTGAGGCATAACAGACAGCAGAATTTTAAAAATGCACAATTGACTGTATAAATGTATCCCACTGCATCTCATGAAACCAGTGGGCTTCTTTTGTCCCACAACTCCTTAAAGAACAAATGGTTTGGATTAACCTGAAAGCCTCTTCTGGAGTTGCTTACCATGGAAACTGCCAACAACCTTAGTGAACTACGCCGAGGGACAATTCGAACCATCCTGAAAAAGCACGTGGCAGTCTCATCCCTAGACTTCAACACCAGAATCACATTGGAATGCTGCTCAGCTGTGTCACAAACTCCCTGCATGAGAAATGCTAACATGCGAGAATGTAGGGTTCTAGCATACATATGATCCATATGCAAGAATAGAATAGGGAAGACTAAAATGAAACCTGGAGTAAAATAACCTAAACACATTCAGATGAAATGTTCAAGTACTCTGTCTTTGCTTTGTTTGTGCTTATACGAGAAAGGCAAGGACGAAGATGTTTCCCCTTTTGCTCCCAATTTAAATAACTAACAAAATCAGGGGTAGGTAGTTTATTTTGCTTGATCCGCAACTGGAAATTATCCTTCTAATTCCCACACTTCTCTGAATTCTGTGATGGAGATTTTGGCTTAAAAACATACCAAAATGAATACAGAAATGTGTATGTTACCATAAAACACAATATAAAATGTGCATTTTTCCATATAATGCATATAAAATGCAAACAAATTTTCATGCAGATTTTCTGCAAACAACAATGACACGCTGATTAATATGGGAATGGGACAGAACAGACTTATGAATAAACAGATGTGAAACTGACATGGACCAAAAATAGTTTGGGCTTCCTCTGGACAAAAATCTTCCTTCTCATCCCCCTTGTTTGAATGACTAGCTCATGCCTGAGGCACCACACAGCGCAAGGTGGTGTGGATCAATATAGGGTTTGATGGGCCCAATGTGGCCCATGGTAAGACACATCCTGCTTGTCTACAAGGTGAAGAAAGGATGCATTTTCCTAGTAATGTATTATAAGTAACCAACATAGGTTTTCCTGAAAATCAGAATGTGAAGATTCCTGGGCAGAGAATGCAGATTGCTACAGTACTGCTGATTTTTAACTTGCTATTTGTACTGAGCAATATGTCATCAAAAATGCCAAACCAATGCAGGTCCTTCTCCAGTTAAAGTTGACCTTGACTGAATCATACTGAAAGCAATGAGAATTAAATTTGTCATGACTATTGTGGTCTAATGATTGCAGAGGTGTAAATAAATGGCTAATTTTATCCTTAGGGTCCCTGTCTGTAATATTTTCTGGTACTATATCACAACTATGTTTGCTGCTCCTCTTTCTATCACTGCTGCTTTTTCTGCCCAGAAAGATTTTCCTGGTTTGTGTTCTTTTTCTGTCCCAATTGGCTTTCCAGTTTGATTTGTGTATATTGCCATACATATTTTAGATACCTTTTGCACCTTCCCAAGAATCTGGCATGAACTCATGCAACTCCTAATATAAATCATTTATTTTATTGACCTCCTCGTACTTCATGGAGACGTAGTGTTCTCATTCTATTTTCTCTTTATCTAGACATCAAGATTTCCCCCTAGTTTCTTTTTTGTTATGTCTCTGTAGTTTTAAGAAAGGTAAGTTAAAGAGTATAAATTTCTCTCTTTTCTAGACTGAGTGGCTTTACTTCTATGGTTCTCTTTAATTGGTTATTGACCTGTTGCTCCACACAGCCATTCATCAATTGTGTACTTGACTGTAACCAGATGGCTGACTCCAAGACTCTGTATAAAGGGCTCTTCTGTTATGTCATCTTAGGTTCACCTACAGAGAAATGAGGGTTAATACTGCTGAGTAAACCGTACAGGTAGGTCTGAAGGCTGAAGAATTACTTTCAACCTAGAGCTAATGAGAGAACTAAGAAAGGAAAAGGGACCTGTGAAGGCAAGGTCAAATAGGAAGACTGGGGCTAGAGAATTACCTCTATAGCACGAGGGGTATTGACTACTCCTCCCATGTAAATATGTCTCCCCCCCCCCAACAGAAATATTAAGTTTCTTTACCTGATTTTTTAAAAAAAATGAGTTAAAGTACTGTGTTTCTTTAAAGATCTGTGATGTCCCTCACATGGTTTTATCTTTTGTTTTTAGGTTTTGATTTTATAGGTATTGCTTTGAATGTACAGTCATGCCTTGGATTGAGAGCATAATTTGTTCCGGAAACGTGCTTGTAATCCAAAACACTCTTATATCAAAACGAAATCCCCCCAAAAAAATTTGTACAGAGATTTTTAATTTAAGCCGTATTACAGTACTTGTATTGCAAGACGTCGCTTGTATATCAAGTAAAAAAAAAATTAAATAAATATTTAAAATTTTGCTTGTCTTGCAAAATGCTCTCAAACCAAGTTACTTTGTAATCCAAGGTATTACTGTAAATTTTAAGATTTGATTTGTATGCTACTTGGGGAAACGTGCTAGAAATGCCACATATAAATCATGTAGTCACAATGTTCATCTCTCTCTTAAAATTGACCATCTGCAGCAGGCACCAGACCCTGTCAAATGCTGCAGGTGAAGGCAGAACATACTAGGGCTGTATCAAATTGATATGGGCCATTTTACCCACATTGAAATCGGCTGTATTATTTTGACTATATTCGGGGGGTGAGGTGAAATTCATTGGGGGGCGGGGAGAGAATGGAAGTGGCTGCCATTTAGTTTTTTCCAGAGGTGTTCTGAGGTGCTTTTTGAATTTTGGGAAATTCAAAATGGTGGCTGCTTTTGCCACTCACAGTGGGCCACCAACATTATGGACACCAGCTGAATATCTACAGAAAACCACACATTTTACAGAGTGGGCAGATTGTTCCGCCAGCAGCAAATTTTATTCAAGTGCAGCTGGGTTAAATACCCCTCCAAAGAAAGGACAGTGATTGAAGCAAGCTTGTTAAAAATTATAAAGTCACAGTGTGTCATTCCATGTAATCCCATTTTTAAACCTGAACTACAAGGAAGGTTTTTTATGTTTGTATTTTTTTAAAATTAAGAACATTTTGCAACCCCCCCCCCCAAAGATGTTTTATATGAAAGCTGATCCAAAGGACTAAAAGGCATCCCATGCTGCTTTTTTTTGGTGGGGAGGGGTGGCGGAGGAGGGAATCAGAGATTACACAATCCTATATATGTGTAGACAGAAAAAAGTCCTACAACTCCCAGCATTCCCCAGCCAGCATGGCTTCCTTAGTTGTCAATGTATAATCTGGAATGAAGCCTTGCCAGTCAAATCACTAAATTAAGATTATCTAAATTACTTCACCCAAAAGCACTTTGACCAGTGCCTGATTTTCAGGTGTGATAACCTGGAGCCCAAAATAAACGCAAATTAGGTTCTGAAAATGGAAAAGTCCTATGTCTGTCCTATGCAGTGCACAAGAGCTACCGTATGGTTCAGTCTCACTGTCTCTTCAAAAACACATTTGTATCACAGCATTTGGGGCTGAGTCACATATCCAAGAAGCTGTGAGGTGACCACTTTACATCCTGCCACCTGGAGGCTGCTTGGCATGGTGAGCCATTTGTCACAAAGAACCGTCAATTTTTGTCACACCACTGCAACCCCTCCCAAATGTGGCTTTCCTGACGGTGTGGAGAAAATTGGAGTTTTAACCTCTTTCTCCTTCCACTTAAGTCGGTGGGTAAACATTGGCAGAGAAGCTAACACACAGAAGGTCAGGCCCTGTTCCTCCGCTGCTGTTTGCAGGAAGACAGACTATGAAGACAAGTGCTGACACCTGAACTTTGCGTTGCGCTAAAATGCAGCTTCCTCCCCAGCAGTTTCCATCTCGCATGCCTTCTACCCCTTTTAAAAGGGGCTTTATGATTTTTAAAGCCATGTGGAAGGTGAAAGATTAATAACTGTGGCCTATCATTCCCTCTATCTTTAGATCCATTTCCAGTACGTTGTTAACTTATCCACAGCCTCTCAGTCTAATGTGCAGCAGTGCAGCTGGGGCAGGAGTCTGCCAAGCTGGCAGGATCAGCTTCTCAAGGGATGCAAGAGTAATTCAGCTTCCAGGGTTATGGAAGCCTCTTGGGAGCAAAACCTGCTCATGGAGCCAAAGTTGCCAAAACATGTAGTGTATAGTACATGAAGAGCATTAGCTCAGGGTTAACGTTAGCAATTTAACTATATGTTTTACAGCAAAAGCAAGTTGTATAGTTTGGGGGATGCCTAAAATGTTTGGCAGATCAGACATTCACAGCACAATCCTGTGCATGTCTACTCAGAAGTACGCCCCACTGAGTTCAATGGGACTCCATTCCCTGGTAAGGGGGTATAGGATTGCAGCCGTAGAGAGAATGGAATGTATTTATTAATAGATTAGATTTTTCATAGATTTCATAGAGTTGGAAGGAGCCTACAAGGCTATCGAGTCCAACCCCCTGCTCAATGCAGGAGACTATAGGAGGGGCCTCCCATCCAAGTAATAACCAGGCCTGACCCTGCTTAGCTTTCCACACTTTACATAGGTAATAATCGGGATATATCACAGAATAGAGTGTAAATCGGTAGTGAAGATGTTTTTGGTATATGCTGGGAATTAGGGGTGTCGGAGAAAGCAGCAACGGATTCAAATGAGTTTGCTTTTCTATGAATACGACCTGCGGATTCTGCAGCAAACTGGCTATTTCCAAGTCACACGGATGCTGCTGCCTCGCGGACCATTTTTTCACGGGGGGATTTGCACTACTTCGCATTAGCGCACATAGAATGAAATTCTGGTTTAAATTTTTTTTTTATTCTGTCAATGACTGGATGATGGAATGAAACACATTTGATGATATCTGAAACACAGATGGAACGGATTTGATAAAATCTGTGCATCCCTAGCTGGGATACATTTTGAACTCAGGTTTTGTCACTGTTCAAATAAGTCAAATATCTTGGCAGATTGCCTATACTAGCCTTCCCCAACCTGGTGCCCTCCAGATGTTCTGGATTCCAACTCCCAGGGTTCCTGACCATTGGCTATGCTGGCTGGAGCTCATGGGAGTTGAAGTCCAACAGATCTGGAGGGCAACAGGTTGGAGAAGGCTGGTCTGTGCATTACTTTGAAATGGTGGCTTATCCCAGCCGCTGCACTCTTGTGCAGTACAGAATGAGGTTCCACATCACAGGGAGCATTTCCATTCTAGTGCTGTATAATGTGACATTTTCCTGGACTAGTTTTAAACTGATGTCAGAAGTGTCCCAGGAATGTCTGGAGCCATTGCAGAAACAAGACCATGTTGCACCCAAGGATCGAGGTGGCACGCTGATGCAAACCCTTCTCTGGTTGTGCAGTTGATATCTGCACAGGATGGACAGGGGCATTTGAGCAATGTCTCTACTCCTCAATGAGGGTCCAAATCCCTTCTCTTTGTTTCTGCTATGATAAAGCTGGATCCAACTGGCAAATCCCGTAATAGGAAAACATTTTTCAAATACATCCAGTGACAAACCACAGCACATATCTGTTTGGCTTATGCTGGCGCTAAGATGCGTATTTAGTTATTTACCACACTTTCCCCTTGCCCTCCTAGATGGTGGAGCTCAAGTTGCTCAGGGGTGAACCCATGCTAGCCACTGCCATAGGAGGTCTATAAACCAGGCATGGCCATGGGGTGAGAGTAGATGGGCTTAATCAAGCCTTATTCTTTAATGACTACTAGATTAATCCAATCTACCCTCGCCCCATGGCCATGTCTGGTCTATGGACCTCCTATGACGGTGGCTAGTTGGGTTCATCTCCTACCCAGATTACAGATCAAGTGTCTGGTATTCTCCTAAGGCTTGGGATCTTCTCACTTGTGCCAAGTGAGAAATAATGCCTTGTGCACTGCTTGTGCTTCAATGCATTGTAAGGGACTGCTTTAGACCAGACAGACTCTCCGTATGAAATGACAGGACACCTTCAAGGCCTCTGTAAGAATGCAGCAGAAGCATCCGGAAGGGCATAGTTGAATTTAGAGCTGAGAGAGGCTTGGCTGGGCAGCTTGGATAAACTTGCCATCTTGTTCTATTAATTTCCTGTGTCTGTGGTTGGTTAATCTGTGTTTACTCCGTGTTGTGGAAAGTGGAATGCATCATTCATGACTAGTTTCAAATGGTATCAAAGTAGGATTGGAAATTTATCCCTCAAGCATTCTCTGGGGATTACACTGCACGGCTGCAGTACAGCTCTGTTTGGCCTATACTGCAATTTGAAGAGTAACCAGAGTCTTAAAGCTGTTTCATATCTTTGCTCTTCCAAACTGCTGACAATTTGGTGCATTCCAGAACCTCAACAACACCGTGTGAATAATTTTGCTTCTTTTGCTTGAGTCTCTCATCAGTATTAGTATTAGTGGAGTGACACTGTGCAACAGACATATGGAAGCGTTATTTGTTTCTCATTTAGCAAACAGATAAGAATATGGAAATAGTTTCAGTCCATTTGTTTGATGAGCTTCCTAAGCCAGTAATAAACAAATCAATACAATTAGTTTTGGCTCATCATCATTTAGAAACCTTCACTACTGGGACACAATTTAATTATACCTCTTGCACTACAGCAGCAGAAAACCGTTGAAAATGGGCTACTTTACCATTTATTGAACCAAAGAGGAGGAGTGGAGGGGATACATCAGAGACAACATTTATCTTCTAACTAGGGTGTGCAAGATAGGAAGCATATTGTGTAGTACCATTTTCCTGATTGAAATGATAACATATTCCTACCATTAAGGGCTTCTGAACAACTCAGTGTAAACCCAGCTGTATAAAGGGAGAAGCCTGTGACATCTGACACGCTCCATGCAAATGGTGCAATTAATACAGGATACATCAATCTCACTTGGAATTGATTACAAAGTACACCGATTTTAATAGATTAATTAAGCTTCAAAATGACACCTCGTGTTATAGGTGGGAGAAAAATGCCATGTTTGCATTTCACTGGCAAGATGAATGTTGTAGCTCCCCTTCTTTTTCAATGGAGCATCTCTTAGCTAATATCTGGGGCTGCCCTGATGGAACCTCTTGCACCGCTGCCTTTTCATGAGACACAGGTCGAAGCTGCTTGTACTGATGCTTCTCTTCAACCAATGGCTTTTAATTTATTGGAGGGAAAAAGGGAAGATTGAAAACTGAATCTGGACTTTTGCACCTGCACTTGTTTCACCCTTGGAGCTAGAACACAAGAACACATAAGAAGAGCCATGCTGGATCAGGCCAGGGGTCCATCTAGTCCAGCATTCTGTTTACACAGTGGCTGACCAGCTGCCCACAGGAAACCCACAAGCAGAGTGCAGAGTGCACAGGAAACCCAGTTGCTGGGGAACCCATGTTCCCCAGCAACTGGAGTACATACGCATACTGCCTCTGGTACTGGAGGTAGCATACAGCCATCACGATTAGTAGCCATTGGTAGCCTTATCCTCCTGGAATTTGTCCAATCCTCTTTTAAAGCTGTCCAAATTGGTGGCCATCACTACATATTATATCACAAGATGCATGCAAGGCAGTTCAGGCAAGATACAGGAACTTCATACCCCAATACCCCCACCAGCTTTAAAGCAGTGGTGGCCAACTTTTTGTTTTTGGTTTTTTGCAAGTATGCCAGAAGTCAAGTACAAAGTACAAAATAGAGCCAATCTATTGGCTCTGTCTACAGTTCATGTGCATCCCTCCCTCGCATCTGCTTGGTGTTTAGTCTACCAGGAAACAGGTAATAGCAGTAGTACTAGTATAGTGTGGGAGATGAAAGCAGGTGTACAAGTATGATTCTATATGCTAGCAATGGTCTGCAAGCCTAGCTTTTCCTGTCCAGACAGGCTGAAACAGCCGTGTCATGCTTCTGGTTCGAGTTGGCTACACACACTGGCTTTCAAGCTTTTTCTGGCCCGATGGTCAAATTAGCCCCAGACAAGCAGGGTTGGGGCTGCATGCCAGCAGTGGGTGGGGCCACAGCTCAAAGTGGCCGGCATGCCTGTCTGGAGCCAATGACTCACATACACACAAACACATGCAGTGTGCGTGTGATTGCATTGGCGCCAGGGAGGAGCAATAATGTGGGGGGGTGGCTGTGGGGGGGCTCTAATTATGTGTTTGGGGTGATTTGCATTGGGTGAGAATGAGAGAGGGAGAGAGAGAGAGAGAGAGAGAGAGAGAGAGAGAGAGACTGTAAGGTAGTGTTCTCCAACCTTGGGTCCCCAGATGTTTTTGGCCTACAACTCCCAGCATGGCACAAGGTTGGAGAACACTGCTCTATACACTTAGCTATGGATAAATGATTTTATACAATATAAACAGTGAGTTAGCTAACTGTTCTGGAGAATGGAAAGAGATGACTTTCCATTCTTGAAAATATCTTCAAGAATCCTGGAGTAGCCACTTAAAGGCATGGGGACAGATGGGGACTTAAAAACTGAGCCGTGTTGTAGCAGCCACCTGCGCCCGCCAAACCCTTCACAGGCATGTCCATCACAGGCACTGTGTGCTGCTGCCTGCGTGTTTGGCAGGCAGGAAATTGTCCAAATTCGCAGAGAGCATGTCTCTTAGCTGCTGTGCCCTTTACAAATTTGCTTAATCTTGCAGTGAATGAGGGAGGTAAGTATTAAAATCTGGGTGTGTAACTCTGCCCACCACCGCCTCTCCTCTTTCCTGCTCCCTAACAGCACATAATCTTTCCTATGAATGTTTACTCCAGAGTGAGTTCTGCTGAGTTCAATGGGATTTACTAACAAGTAAGTGTGCGTAGAACTGCAGCCAATGTTCTCCATTAGCAGGAATGTTTTGTATCGGTGAATAATTTGCAAGGCATCAACAACTGGGTGAACTACTAATTGCTTCTGTTTGTTTAATATGCACTGTGCTACATCCAGTGGATGCCCTCAGACCAGGGGTGCAGAACCTCTTTCAGCCCGAGGGCCGAATTCCATTTCGGAGAAGCTCTTGGGGGCCCACATTCCAATGGTGGGCTAGGCTGAAGGCAAAAGGGGCAGGGTAAAAACAAAACAAAACCAAGTACCAGCATATGTTAGCTTTAAGCTTTTACTGCCAGTAACTAAGCCATAGTAGAGGCATTTCAACCCTTTTAGAGTGGGGAAAAAACTGCACAAAAGCTGGGAAACCATAAAACCATCAGTGGGAAAGGGTTGGTTGTGCGGAAAGGGTAGCCCAGAGGGCTGGATTTGGCCTCCAAACCTGTGGTTCTGTATACCTGCCTTAATCAGCCCAAGGCAGAGCTAAATCAAGCAGAGAGCCACCCTGAGTCCATTACTTTGGGTCCTAGACATCTTCCAATAGTGTCAGGTTTAGGGCACTTCTCATCCAGCACCACTATAAAAACACCACATTTTGCCCACACTGTCTGGCAGGTAAGGATAGAGATTTTGTTCTTTTTAAGAATTGAAACCTGATTTGTTATTGAGTTTCTCTACTAAAAGGGTTTTCCAAACCCAACGGCCAGGGAGTTTCAGTGATGGGCATCCTGATCTTATGCCTATTTATTTAAGGAGTCCAAATTCCTCGTTTACCAGAAAAACCCTCCACAAATATTATCTTATTGTTACAGTAGTATTGTGGTGCGATTAGGCTTTACAGCTGGCTAGTGGAAAATAATGATCGGCTGCCGTGCTCTGGCACAATTTGTTGGCCCCCTGATGATATATTCTCTATGCACACACAGAGGCTGTCTCTCAATGACAGAGCCAGTGCAGTGTTGCGGACCTGGGAAAGGCGAGTGTGTAGGTCGATCTTTGACCCATCATTTAAAGCAGGATGGCCATAAACTTGAGTCCAGCTATGTGAGGAGCTTCAAGCCATGCCAGCAACAAGCACCGAAAAGGATTAGTGCAGGACCAGCGCTGGCTGTGCGGCACTAAGCTATTGTCTTTTGCTGAACATGGGGGCGTTCTCTGAGGCAATGGAATCAGCCATTCCCTGGCACCCTTCCTCTGCCTTGGGTTGTGCACTGCAGCATCCAGCTAGGGTTCGGTTCCACAATCGTCTGGAAACCCTTGGAAGCTTGCCCCATCATTGCTAGCCATTTTGACATTTTACCCTTGCTATCTAATTATGTGGCGGACTTTAGCATCACGGGTAGGTTTCAGCAAGGATGGTTTTGGGTTGCATACCTTGCAGAAAATGTGCGGCGTTTGTTTCCTCTAAGGTTTCTGCTTTGAAAGCAAAGACAGGTGGAAAGAGGCTCATGATTACACGTCAGTGTCATTGTGAAGGCTTTTAAAATACCAGTTCACATCTCAGGAGGAGAGGAAGAGCTGCCCTAAGCTACTTCAGCGATGCCTGTGACAATGACATTGCCAGCAAGACAACCCCGGAGAGAGCAACCGAAGATTTTCCAACAATAGGTTTTTATTGAAAACCCTCTAACGATGACCCCTTTACATTTCACGTAGTGAAGTCTGCAAAAGAAAGAAGCCTCGTTCATGTCTGTCCATGGTTAAACCTTAATAGATGGGATGTGTGTGGCAATTTTAGCATGCTTTAAAATGGGATAAGAATGATAAGGCGCTTTTGCACATCAGAAGTGTTACAGAAATGAAAAATGCATGGCAACCTTTCCCATGCTCTGGGAAACACACACGAACGTGGGGGAGCACAGATTTGTGCCTGATGTTGGGGATGGGGGGAGACACAGAGAGGAGCAGGCCAGAAGGGTGGCTGGTGAAGCATGACTGTAGGCTAGCTTGATGGCTATATTGCCTGCTAAGGACAGGACAGGCAGCTCCTTAGCCACCCAGCTAGTTTAGCACTAAGAAAATACGAACATCAGAAGAGCTGTGCTGAATAAGACCAAAGGCCTATCTAATCCAGCATTCTGTCTGGGCTTCCCAGCTGCACGTGGGAAGCCCACAAGTGTGCAATAGCACCTGCCCGCTCGTGTTCCCCAGCAACTGATATTCAGAGGCACCCTGCCTCTCTGATACTGCCTCCAGTGACTAGAAGTGATTGACAGACTTATCCTCCATCAGCACTAGTTGGCTGGGGCAGAGAAAGAGCAACTGTATTTTCAAGGCAGACCAAAGCGGATATTATTGTGCCACAGTCCACACTTGAGGTTTATAGAGGCCCAGACAAGCCAACTGTTTTGCCTAACACGGACACCAATTCAATTTAGGCGTGGGGGTGAGTTGCCAAGGAGTGGGCGGTTTGGAGTGGGGCTGAAAAGCATCCAGATAGAGCAGCCATTTTCTCAGCCAGGCTGACACGTCAAGATTGGGAGGACACCATTTTGGGTTCTCCCAGACATAGATTTCATAGAGATCATAGAGTTGGAAGGGGCCTACAAGGCCATCGAGTCCAACCCCCTGCTCAATGCAGGAAACTAGAGGAGGGGTCTCCCATCCAACTAATAACCAGGCCTGACCCTGCTTAGCTTTCCACACTCTGACAAGCTGAGGCATAAAGGGCAGTTCTTTAGGTAGGGACCATCTCCAGGGCTTCCAGAGCTAGGCCCCCCGTGGGAGGGAATAGCAGGTAAGCAAGCCTCAGGCATATCCCTCCTGTGTACCCTCCAATATATTCATTACCATCTACAGGAGATTCTAGCCTTGGTACATTGTGGCTGGCTGGCTGGGATGGGGGGGCAACTTGTTACTGGGGCCTTTGACTAAACAAAGTGCTGCCACAATCAGGCTGTTGCTAGGCAATCAAGCTGCTGCTAGGCAATCGAGCTCATGCAACAGGGTCAGTAATCAAATTTGGGGGCTGGACATAATTTAATTAAGTTTGTTGTGGAGTAGTAACAATAAAAAAATGTTACTGGGCAAATTCCACAGGTATGGCTGTGTTAGTCAGATGCAACAAAAACCAACAAAGAATCTTGTGACAACCTAAAGATTTACAGATATGTTGTGGCACAAACTTTCATAGACTAGAGCCCACTTTGTCAGATCCATGAAGTGCTATCCTCAATTGGCGTATAGTTGTTTGTGCATCTGTGCTCACATGTGTATGCACACACATACTTACATGGGCACAAAGGACCCGGGTCCTTTTTTTTTTTTACTTGATAGGGGTGAATTTCCCCCCCCTTAAATGGAAAGTTATTTTATTTATTTATTTATTTCATTTTTATACCGCCCAATAGCCGAAGCTCTCTGGGCGGTTTACAGCAATTAATAAGACAGTCCCTGCCCGCAGGCTTACAATCTAAAAAGACACGACACACAAGGAAAAAGGAATGGAGAGGGAAGAAGAGGGAATATTAATGAATACTCCTGGCAGGGCTGGTGATATTTACATATATAGTTGCACAATTGTTTCATGCCTAACACGAATATACTTTTGTTTTTGCCATCACACAAATGAGCATACTCTGCTTCAATCCAAAGTAGCATTTTTGAAACATTAGAAATCTGACTTAGCTACATCAGCTCATACATTAGAGGTAAAATACCACCACTAATTTTTCCATATTATGGAAAAGAATTAAAAGAATCGGCGCTTGAAGCGAAAGAGTTAAAAAAAAGTCTGCTTCCGCCAATCGGCCCGTGGGCCGGATAAAAAGGCAAGGCGGGCTGGATGTGACCCGCGGGCCTTAGTTTGAAGACCCCTGCTGTAAACAGTGGGGCCAAAGATCATGCAATGCAAGAGGTCCAGCAGGTTGTGACATTTCTATGCCAGGGGTCCCCAGACATTTGGGCCAGGAGGCACATTTGGAATTTTGAGAGCTGGTTGTGGGCACTCTCACAAAATGGCTGTTATGATGTCACTTGCCCACTCACAAAATGCTGGATCACAAAACACCCATTTCCCAGGAGGCAACCTTGTGAGGCTCAAAGAAAAATAACTTGCCCAAGAACCTAAATAAAAGATAGAGGTGAGGGTCTGAATTCCGAAGCATAAAACCACTCTTTTGAACCCACAGTTTTCTGCTCCAACATCCATTTCACGGAAGGGAAACTGATGAGGCTCAGAGACAAGTAACTTGGCCAAGAAACTGGGTACTAGGTGGAAGTGGGATCTGAACCACAAATGCCAAATCACAAAATACAAAATTCACAAATTGGTGATGCTCAGAGAAACTCTCACACACAGGCAAAACAACAATCCATCACACACACACACACCAAAACAACAACATGCACACACCACACACATACCAAAAAACAAATAGAAAAAACATACACCACAAACAAACAAAGAAACCAGCTCACACACACAGCATAGGCAAAACATGCTCCCCATTAGCTCCGTAGGATGCTCACTACCATGTTTTTCTCTTTTCTAGACCACTAGGCATGCTTCAAAATAAAGCACTGGGTGGCACCTTTTATTTTCTAAGGATGCCTGTGGAGCCCTGTAATGGGAATCGTGGAAGATGGCGAGGAGTACAGGAGTGTTGTACAGAGTTCTGCCTCTATGCTCCGGGTTTGCTTTAAGAAAGTAGGTTTGCTTTAAGAATCAGCAAACGGCCTTGGCTACTTGGCTGCTTGCCAAGCTGATGCAACATGCAATCAAGAGCAACTCACCTGTGCGTGATCTGGCTGCTGGCCAGAGGGATGACACTGCAAACAGCACAGGTGCTAACAATGAAGGACGAGGTCTGCAATCCAAGAAGCTTGTAAGAAGAGCAAGTGCAGACTGAGGTGGTGGTTGTTGGTGGCGGCGGCGGCGGCGTGTGAAGTACTGAAGAACTGGAAGGAGCAGAGGATGTGCTGTGCAGAAAGCCTTGCAGAAGCCCAACATGGAAAGCCAATACCCAGGCAGAGAGCTGCTGGACCTAGCATTCGGGTTGGTTGAACAGTGACTGTGCAGCTAAGGGGTGGGATTTCCACCAGGGAACTGGGAGGAGAGCATTGTTGTACTTCTGGCTCAACTTTACAATAAACATATTTGGCTTTAACTTCCTGGAGGAGTATTTATTATGGTCAGAAAATCATTCAAAGAAGCTTTGGCAATCCCTTTTGGGGATCCTGTGGCAAAACAGGCCCTCACAGGGCTCAGAGGCATCCTTGGAATAAAGATGGGCTGGCGCTGGTGGGTGACACTTTGCTTTCCAGCATACCAGTCTCCCAGTTCATTTTTAAAAAATTAAAAACAAATCTAAAACAGTTTTTAAAAATCAGGAGGAGCAGGGATCTGGCAGGTGCCAAGTGAGGTCTCCTCAGGCACATCACTACCCATGGTCACCACATTGGGGGCCCCAGTTCTATGTAAAGCTGAAACATATACAAGGTAAGTACAACAGAAAAATATGGTGATAATACAATTTAGAAGGGTTTTTATTTTTTAATTTAGCGAGGTTGTGTTATCTATCACAAATTACTTTTGTTGTGCTTGGTCACTGTTCTTGTACTCATTTAAGCTTGAATAGAAATGCCACAGATCTACTGGCCGTATTCCATTTTCATGGCTTTTTGTCCCCACTGTATATATTCTTTTCCTCTGTACCTCTTATATCTATTTCTATATTTGTGCCAGCTGAGGATACCATTGTATTCATCTGCCAATGTGGGCTATAGTCCAAGACAGCACATGCCAAAATAAGTCTGTTCATCTTTAATGTGCCACAACACTTTTTATTGACCAGTTGGCTAATCAGCCAGTTGCCAGATAGTTGTGCTGCTGAGAGCTGGTTGCTTGGCATTGGTTTCTAATCAAGTAAACTTCCATGTACCAGTTTCTCAATGTTTTAAGAGGGCTCCTTTGTTAACATTCCATTAAGGGTGCTGTTGTTGTTCCTGCTGTTGCAATTCATTGATGCGTGATTTCTTTGGAGCAATTATGGAAAGGGTAATCTAGTTCAGAGAAAGTAAACTTGGTGGTTTTAACTTGGTAATGCCTCTGAAAAAGAGCAAGAAGGTTACCTATGAAAGCTGAAAGAAGTGGGCTGGGGAAGGGGTTGTAGACCCAGATTTGAGGAATCCAGCATGAGTGCAGGCCTGGACAGGCTGCATGGACAGGGTGTTTGCAGAACTGCCAACCCTGAAAGATCATCTGGGAAAGGATGGTGTAGGCAAGCAAGATTGAACCTAGAATCAGGAGACAAAGCCACACAATTTCCAAAGTTTTCAGCAGCAAAAAGCAAATGAAAAGAAGGTGCCCAAGAACAGGAAGGGATCTAGCAAGATGATCTGAGAAGTATAGGTGCAGGAATGAATCAGACGGCACTGACTCTTCTTCTGTGGAAGGATCCTCAGGCAGTCAATAATGGAAGGTTCCAGAACCTTTCTCAGAAGAACTGTGGGTCTTTAGGAATGAACCATAATGGAAGGGCTACTCATTTTGGCAGCTTTTACATCATTCAGGTCACTCTTAGCCTATGTTGTGGTCAATCACTGAATTATTTGTGCTACTACACCTGGTAGCCCATGGCTATACTATGGCCATGATTATTTTCTTCAGCAAAGCCAATGATTTTCCAGACCTATGAACATCCAACCCTGGTAGTTTTGAAGAGGGCTTGTTCATCAAGTTATGAAATAATGCTATTCCAGGCCACCTTTTCGTTTACCTTAGGGTCATTGCAGGTAGGTGAGCTGGTGGTGTCCTTGCAGTCATACTCCTGTTGCTGGGCCTTGGCCCTCAAGAATGTGCAACTGGCTGGAGTGAGCTAAACTTGCTTTTCTTACAATCCAAGATCAATGCAGCTGGGAGTTGACATCCATCTGCAGGTATCCCCAGAGGACTCTTCAACATCCCTGGATCTGTGGGTTATACCCAATGTTAGTCCTACTTAGTCCTACTTAGAGTAGACCCATTGAAATGAATGGGACTTAAGTTAGACTAATATTGGATGCAAACCACTGATTGCAGGACCAGAGCTACCATGTCTGCTGCCACATGTGGACTGTCTTTCACCAGTATTAAGACCTTGGGGAAATGGTCTTCTACTCACAAAAGATACATTCACCTACAGCTGACTGCCTTATGCTAACTCCATTTCTGTTTACTTTCAGCCTTGGGTTTGAAATGCAAGGAAGAGTACAACTAGGAGAATTTCTAAAATTAATTGCAGAACTGGAGTATGCGCAGTTCCCTCAGTTCATTTTCATCTTCCCCACCCTATCTTCCGTGTTACTAATATGCATGTGTGCATTGCCATTTTTGCAGTGTGTTAGCAATCTAGATGCAATGGTTGTTGTGTGACAATTTACAAAACTTTTGTAAGTTCTGTGCACTACTAAACCATCACACACACACACACACACACACACCTCTACTTTCTGCTGTGGAACTCATCTGGAGCAGTCTTCATCAACCTGGTACACTCCAGATGTTTTGGATTACAACTCCCATCAGCCCCCACCAGCATGTCCAATGATTAGGAATGATAGAGATTGTAGTCCAAAACACATGGAGGGCACTAGGTTGGGAAAGGCTGACCTACATCAAGGCTGAAAATCTCCCCCCACCCCACTTTCGCAGGAACAAGCTAGCAGTCAGCTTGAATGTGTCTGTTCACTGGAGATGCTGATATAGGATTGATGGGGGGGGGGGAATACAAGAGTTACATAGTTCAGATACCCCTTTGAAAGTGCCATTTGGGTGGGAGGGCTGTAAGACAACAGGGAGTTATTCTATCCCTCCATCTCTATGGGGCAATGTATATGTACCTATCTGCTTGATACCGGTTGCCATGTAAGCAACCAATAAGTGCTCAATGTACTGCATAAAGACTTACCCCCCTTTTGACAGCATGCTGATCTGAAGTGTAGTAGTCTACTGAATGAAAAGTGAAGGCTGTCTATTTTGTGTAGCAAGAGGAGAGGTGGCAAGCCGCTATTACAGTTGGGGTCAACCTTTTTAGCAAATGTGCCATAAGTAAAGATAAAGACCAACATATCAGACAGTGCCACTTTTAAATTTAATTTTATTTATTTAAAATTATTTTAGGCTGCCTTCTCAACTTTACTGCACTGCACACTATAGTACATATACATCCCCAGCCAGTGTGGCGTAGTGGTTAGAGTGTTGGACTGGGACTCGGGAGATCCAGGGTTCTAGTCCCCGCTTGGCCATGAAACTCACTGGGTGACTTTGGGCCAGTCACGGACTCTCAGCCTAACCTACCTCACAGGGTTGTTGTTAGGATAAAATGGAGAGGAGGATTATGTAAGCCACCTTGGGTTCCTTTCAGGAAAAAAGGCGGGGTATAAATATAATAAATAAATGTGGTGTGGTTTTGCCTCGAGTCTACCAAGCAGCAGTGCAGTGTGGGGAAGAAAAACAGGAGCGGAAGCCTGGTTCTTGCTAGATCCAGGCTTAGAGATGTGGCTGCTCCTGCGCTGTACAAATCACTGCTGCTTTTGTCACTGGTAGCATTGATGCCAAGTGTCAGCCAGCCCTGCGCTCTAAACTCTCTAAAAGGATAGTTTTACGCATGCAGCCCTGCAGAATGGGACTTGTGGTGCAATCTCATTGTGGTGCAATCTCATGTTGCAGGTGGGCAAGTGTGAACAGTGCAACGATGTGGGTAGCAACTGTGGGTTTTTCCCACGGAATTTTCATGCCACTTAGGATCGCAAAAATAGTGCCCTGCCATGTGGGGTAGCATCTGGTTATAGCACTGCAGACTATAGTACATATACATCCCCAGCCAGTGACAGCATGGGCTCTCACCGTGTAGGCATGTGTGTGTCTGAAGTAGACCTGATTAACTCTGGATATTATGCATCCAGGATAGCCTGGGCTGTCATGGATAACAAACATGTTAGTGAAAACTTGAAATTGTAGGGTATTTAGTGTGAGCAAATTAGCGCATTGAGAAAAGGTGCTTTTTTCAATGTTACAGTCACTGATTCCAGGTCAGTTTGCACATTTTGTATATACATTGGATTAGTGCTAATAATACTGCATATGCGCTTTAGAAGAGACTGTATTGGAAGTAACTTTAAATATCTTTATTTATATGCAGTTTAAAAAATCTCAACCATAGTGTTGCATCTACATAGCTTCCTGCATTTAATATATGGCATTAATTCAGTTTGTCACTTGAAAAGAATTGGAGATGAGATAATGTGAGCAACACATAAGAATGCCACCTAATCGAAATCCCCAGTAACTATTATAATCTTGCTTTACAAAAAAAAAAAAAAAGGCTTTCAAATGATAACTCAAAATTCTAATTTCTCTGTATAAAATGGAATTCCAAATAATTGAGAATGGCATTGGCAAATCTTGTGCAAACCTATTTTACTTCAGCAGCAGAATGTTAATTCTTGCCTTAATGAAAAACAAATCTTCACAATGCTTTCTACCTTCTTTCTTTGCTTAATACGAACTGGTGGCACAAATGGCCAACATCACAAAGGCTTGCTTTAGGGATTATTTTCTTCATTTTAATTTTAAATGTCACATTTTATCAACAGAAACTTAAGTGTGACAGTCATTCTAGTGTCTTCAATACTCAGCCATAGAATTGCTAAATATATCCTTAATATTTTTTTGTTAAAATTTTTTTGTTAGCCTTTATTTATTGGATGTCTAGTCTAGTACCCTTGTAAGAACAGGACTTTGTGGGATTAAACCATGGCTAACTCAATCCAGTATCCTTTCAGATAGTACCCTTCATAAAATATTCCACAAGTTTCCTATGCATAATCAGTATGACTACCCACAGCAGGAAGTATCTAAACTTTAGACTCTAAGGGCACAGTCCCGTGGGTTGTGCTCCCGATAGACAGAGGATGATCTTCCACCTATCCTATGCCCTACCAGCAAGGGCCAGCCAAATTGAGAGGAAGACTGGAGGCAATTCCACCTACATTCCTCCATCTAAAATGCAAAAGCAGCTAGACGAGCCTCTAAGCCCATCTAGCTGACTTAACTTTCAGTGGGTGGGGAGGGGACTTGATAACCCATAAGATATTGCATATTGCGGCCTCTCCCCTCCTCCTCCCCAGCACGTGCCCTTTTCTCTGTCTCCGACTTATCTTTTGAAGTCACCGTTGTGACCTCATAAGAGAAGCCTTTTGTGGTGGCTGGGAGGGGGTAGGAGAGGGAAAATCCATGATTGGATCTTCTCCTCCGTGCTTGTAGCTCTGTCTACAGGCATGGAGGAGGTGAACCAGAGCTTCCTATGTCACCCAGATGCTGTATAGCAGTGATAGCGAACCTATGGCACGCAGGGACATCTTTGTGGGCACTCGAGCCATTGGTCACCAGATCGCAAAAAGACTGTCCCCTTCTGCAAAACACTAATGATCTTGTTCTTTCTCACAGTGTTCCTGTTACAGAATTCTTTTCTACATTGTTATCACATTTAAAAGATTTTGAAGAATGATGCACAGAGCATGGCTTGGATGTAAAGCCCTAACAGTTGACCTGAGTGCTGCATGTGTTGCTCTCAAACTAACGGAGTATGAGCCAAGGTTTGACAAATTAGCAGCATGCATGCAATAGCAAAAATCACATTAATTGTGCAAAAGCATGCCCAATGCAAACTTTTACCTAATGCAGTGTTTGCAGTCCAAGACATAAAGTGTCTAAAATGTGTTAAGCACATTTAGTTTTCTTATTTATCTTGCTCATCCTAGTACAGGTTGACTTTTACTTTTACTAATCCGACACCTGTAGAAACAGGGAAAGGACCCGGGGTAAAGCTTGCCCCATACAATTTCAGTCTGGCATATAATCATGTTACAAGTTGAGAATCCCTTATCCAAAAATACATGTGCCTAATTATTTTAAAAGTTTGTATAAATTCCCTTCAGGCTATGTGTACAATGTAGTACTATAATAATTTTTTGAGTTGTTTTTTTTTTCCAACCAAAAACTGTTTGTATCATTGAAAACTCTGTTATTGTGTTTTGCTTTGAAGACAAAAGATGTTAATTAGTTCGGACAACTGTATGAGTTGTTTTTCTAAAACCAAAACCTCGGTATTCAGGTTTAATTGCAGTGTTGGCACTTTGAAATAAATAAGTTGGTTTTGTGTTGCAGTTTGGGCACTCAGGCTCAAAAAGGTTAGCCATCACTGCTGTATAGGGTACACAGGATTGCTTCTCAAAGCTTCTACTGTTGAAAGTCAGCATGAGTATGAAGACATGTGCAGTGTGCACTGATCTGGTAAAATGTATTTGGCGTTGTATCCTCTATGCCAGTGTTCTCCAACCTTGGGTCCCCAGATGTTTTTGGCCTACAACTCCCAGCATGGCACAAGGTTGGAGAACACTGCTCTATACACTTAGCTATGGATAAATGATTTTATACAATATAAACAGTGAGTTAGCTAACTGTTCTGGAGAATGGAAAGAGATGACTTTCCATTCTTGAAAATATCTTCAAGAATCCTGGAGTAGCCACTTAAAGGCATCAACTGTGTGGATTAGGAAGGCATCTGTAGCCACTGGCATTGTGATAAGCTCAGTGTTACCACTCAACCATTCCCTTATTTTTTCCATCAACAGATAGTAATCTAAGATGTGACATGTGGCTGGAATTTAGAGGCATCCACCCCTTCACACAGCTGTAGCTACCATACACTATGCTTTTAATCATCTACATGATGGTTCCTCCTAGTTTTTTCCTCCTTGATGGCACCAGTAATGTGAGATTTGAACAAAGGCATCATAACGCAGATGTGGTGCTGCCCACTTTTACAGTATACTTAAATACTGTATACTTAAATACAGTATACTTAAATAGAGCCGGTGTGGCATAGTGGTGAGAGTGTTGGACTGGGACTTGGGAGATGTGGGTTCTAGTCCCCGCTTGGCCATGAAACTCACTGGGTGACTTTGGGCCAGTCACTGACTCTCAGCCTAACCTACCTCACAGGGTTGTGAGGATAAAATGGAGAGGAAGATTATTATGTAAGCCGCCTTGGGTTCCTTGCAGGAAAAAAGACGGGGTATAAATATAATAGATAGATAGATAGATAGTCCTCTCAGTACTCTCAAGGGATGAATAATAGAAGTGTTAGTCCCATTGACCTAATCAGAGACATTGCAAACTCAAACATTTGTCACCCAAGAAATGTTAAGGCAGTAAAGGCTCATCAATTACAGTATTTGATTTTATGAACCTAGAAATAATAAGGTACTTTACACAATAATACTGGTCCAAGTTACTTCCTCCTAATCTCTATTTTCATGATGAGAACTTTCCTTGTTGAGTGCTATTGTACATTGCTGAGTTTCAGTTCCAGAAATTGCTGCATTTTATCAAAGAACATAACTTCTGTGTAAGTACCAATGCTAATGATTTGATTTTGGCCTTATTTAGAAGGAAAGACATGCAAACTCAATACTAAAGTGTACAATAATACACTGAAAAACTTCAAGTACTTCCTTTTGATTTCTCAATAGATCCATTCCCTTGCTCTCTCTTTCACAAAATCAAATGGAGTTTTCTTACCAGAAGAGGCCATACAATTGTTCATTCAACTAAAATTACATTTTGGGGGTCAAAAAATATCAATTGCTGGCAATAAATGCAAGCATAAAATGACTTGGAGATGCCAACAAATTATTTCTAGAGCTAATGGAAAGACATGTGGTCCTCAGATCAATGAAAGTAATGCTGAAGCATATTCCCATTCCTTCTGCTATGTGAAAATTCAATCTGTGTAGGAACAGGAGGAATCTAACTCATATTGACAAAAGAAAAAAGCACAGATGGACCCAACTTTCTCAATAGTTAGTAACAGCATCCTAGATGCTGTATACTACTTTAAATAAAATACAATTGAATTTAATTTCTTTGGACAGCAGCCTGATCTATGAGGCTAAAATAGCCTCCGTGGAAAAGACCAACTATAAGCCATACCAGTTCCCTGCTCTTAGAATCTACCTCTTGGTTCAATATAAAACTGAAAGTGAGGGATGCTCAAGGATTTAGCTTGGTCTGCATTTTTTTTTTTTAGGGAATTGATCTCATTTGCACTTTCCAGACTAATTTGTGGACAGGAATGCACTTATGCATCTGTGTTCACATTTCTCCAAATTTTGTGATACTATTCTTGGCTCAAAGAAGTTCCAAAATACATATGAAATGCGTATTTTAGGTTAAAATGCAAACAAAATGCATATTTTAGGGTAAAATGTATATAAACATAATATACAGATTTGTACGTTGGTTTTTTTTAAGATTTGCAGATTGATGTGGAAATGGGATTGAACACATTTATGAAATGAACACATGCAAAAGTGACATGGCCCAGAAATAGACTGGTCTGTCCATCCCAACTGATAGCCATAAAAATATAACATCTTTGCATGGCATCTTTAGTCTGCATATACTGAAGGTAGGATTTGGCTTTATCAGCACACTGATCAAAGTTGGTCCACTTATGGTAATAATCCAAGCAGTTGCTTGAGATGGCATATCCCCCCATCCCAAGACATCAGTGAGATACCCTGTAATTCTACCTGTGTACTCAGGTTTGTTTGCAGTGTTACAACCCTTGGGAATATCTGTAGCCACGTGCAATCTGAAAGTTGGGCTCATCATCCTTTACATCATTTCAAGGGATTTTGGGGAATACCTCACAGATTCTATGCTGAAGCGGAAAAATGTCTTGGGTCAGACATGCAACTGATGCATAGTGCCTATGTCCTCATGTCCTCCTTGCGGACTATTCATAGGTATCTAGTTGGCTGCTGTTGGAAACAGGATGCTGGACTAGAAAGGCCTTTGTCTGATCCAGAAGGGATCTTCTTATGTATTTATGGACCTGGTTCACACATAATGACAAAACATGGTTTAATTAACCATGGTTTGTTGAATTGTGGGTTGTCGTTATGTGCGAACCTGGAACTATGGGTTAACTATGGGTTGTTAACCATGAACAACCCACAAAGAGAACCCATGGTTTGCCATTGGGTTGTGAATTGTGGGTTGTTTAAGCCATAGATTGTCATTATGTGTGAACCCAGAATCATGG
This sequence comes from Shinisaurus crocodilurus, assembly GCA_021292165.1. Classification (NCBI taxonomy): domain Eukaryota; kingdom Metazoa; phylum Chordata; class Lepidosauria; order Squamata; family Shinisauridae; genus Shinisaurus; species Shinisaurus crocodilurus. The sequence continues at coordinate 172,662,308 of CM037877.1, forward strand.
GTTGTTTTGCCAGACTACAGAGGCAGCAGGCATGAACAATAAAAAACAACAACCCAGCCTCTTTACATGCCAGTATTGCAGTGCTGCAAAAGCAGTTGGGATACAGGGAGGGAGTTGGTGAAGGAGGAGGGAAACAAAGAACCCAGGTACTGAGAAAACAAACCATGGTTTGTTCTATCGTCTGTCAGACAAACCCTGGGTAGGGCAACAAACCATGGTTTAAATAAACCATGGGTTAGCATTACATGTGAACCAGGCCATGCTCTGACAGCATGATCCCACCAAGTAATGGTTTTGCAATGGCCCTGCAGCCCTTATCTTGTATCTTAAACATTTCTGTGTTAGTGCAATATAAGATCAGGTCTTATCATTGCTCCGACAGTCAGAATTGAAATTGGATTTGCATTTCTGGCACTGCTTCCCTATGCTAGTTTCCCTCCTTTAAATGTAATGTTTTACTTAAGTATCTACACTTAATATTCAAAATTATAAATATACTACACAAGTTGCTGAACTACACTTAATTCAATCCCATAGAGAGAGCCTTGGGTTTCCGGGGCTTGCCTTTGGCAATGCTAATGCATTTTACATTAATGCTCAGTGTCAAAGATTCATAACCTATGACATTAAAATGGCCTAAGCATTTTGTGCTAGTTTTTTTCTAGCCCTGCAATGAAAGCCACTTGAGCAAGCATTAATTTATCATAACACAATGCAGAGAGTTTGCTATAACATAGTCTGCTGGTATCAAATGTAAGTGTGCCCACCATCATGTTTTAAATGTATATCACCATTAAGCTGCAAATTCTTACAAACCACAGTTAGATGTTTCATGACGCAGACCCATCCTCCTCTGTCTTTGTTGAAATGATGCTACACAAGTAGTTTCCATTGTTGGCAGATCTATGCACAATATATACAGTGATTTGCTTCACTAAAACACAACAAAACATAGTTGGGTATGTGCAGCGGGACTGGTCTCTCTTCACATATAGCCCTGTGAACTTATGAATAACTTTTGTGCACAGGTAAAGCTAGTATGTTTGTTCAAGAATATATAACATTCAGCTTTAATTTTTGCCAGTTGTGGTTCCTTTTATGCTTCTCCCTATTCTTGTACAAATGAAATTCACTTGAACTGAAAAGGATTATAGGGATGCTAATATGTTGTGTTATTTTCTGCTCACTACTTGCATCATCTGAAGCTACTTGCTCTGCAAGTGTTTTAGTCTGGCTGGGTTCTGTTATGATCCAGATTATGTTTCAGTAGATAATGTATGGAAGGTGTCAGCTTGGAGGAGGAACTGGAATTGATGGTCTTCTGGGCTCTTTCAGACCTATGATTGCATTGCATTGCAAGATAGAACAGAAATACTCATAAATGAATAACAAAACACGCCTTCTCCAGTATGAACCTCCCTGTTCCAAGCTGGAGGTGCTGCCATAAGAGTACCTCCAACAGACGTTTGGCAAATAGGGACTGGGCCTTTTCCATGGTGGCAGTAGTGCATTTATGGAGTCCCTTCCCAAGAAAGGCCCAATGTGTGGTCTACTGGGAATCTTTGAGCTGCCAATAGCTCTGTTGCTGGTTTGAGTGGTACTTTGCTTCATAATTGTTTTAATAACTTTCTATGTGTGATGGTTTTAATTGTTTTGGTTATATTATATTTGTGATCCAGCTTATTGAGGAACGGGCAGAACATAAGACATAAGAAGTCATAATCATAATCAATTAATCAAATAGGCAAGAGTGGCCACTTACCAAGATTTGAGCCCTTTTCAGAAGTGCTTATCCACGTATTAATTATGCTTGTTGGTCTTACTCCCCATGTTCCTGCCTTTCCAAAATACTACTGACTGCTATAGACTGATGGTTTGCAGCAGCTGGTATCTACCACCCCTTCCCCCCAATGTCTCAATATCCCTGCCATCTCTACCCCTGACCTCCCAGAGTCAAATCTTTTTAAAACAATGTGAATATCTAGAGCAGCCAGACCTAATCTGGTGCCCTCCAGATGTGTTGGTCTACAGTTCCCATAGCTAGCTGGGGATTATGGAAGTTGTATTCCAACACATCTGGGGGGCACCAGGTTGGGGAAGGCTGATCTCAAGAATTAAACTTCAGTGTTTCTTCTGCAAGGACTGGAATGACAGTGATAACACTAGGGCCCCCAATCACACGGAGGAGTTTACAGACTTACAGACTTCCTGTTCAGATCTCCTGCTGAATGTGTGGAAGTTGAGGGCTCAGTGCAAGGGACATTGACATAGGGTGCAGGAACATCATATAGCACTGGTATCGAAGTCTAAAAAGTTATTTCGGTTATTGAAAGTATGCTATGTAACAAGTAGAAGAAACACTGAATTCTAATTCTCTAGATATTAACATTGTTTTAAAACATTTTATCTGAGGCCAGTGTTGCCATAATGTTTAAACAAAGAAAAAAAATTAGATATGAAACTTATTTTCTGTATTATTCTTCATACAAAGAATCATAAGAATACTTTGATATACAAGTTAATGGATCCCTGTAGAATTCTGGGTTGTTCCTCCCCAATGTTTACTTAAGTTGTGATGAAAAATAGGTTGTTTTATTTCCCATCAGATAACTGCCGATTCCCCCCCCTTGCAATCACATCAGAGAACCCACTGCCAGAGCATCAGAGAATACAAAAGATTCATGTCATTATGATTTATCACTTTTTTTGGCTGCTGTTTTCATAATGGAATCAGGGAGACAGGGAAGAATACAGAGAAGAAGTGTATGCTTATTATTAAGAGAAACTTTGTGATTCAGGCAATCCAAGCCAGGCAATTTTGTAACTGATCCATTTTAACAGGAAAAAAGGCCTTAACCATTTTTTCTCAGTCTGCAGATCAGAACAGCAACAGACAGATATGCCTTTCTAATGTGTAAAGCTGCAAGACAATTTTAAGTTTGATTGGATTGAAAACATCAACCAATCCGCCACCCCACCCGGAACTACAAAAATCAATGATTGCATATTGGATACTTCAGATATTGCTTTCATCTGAGCCTTTACAATTTGAAACCAATAAGGCTGCTCCTTCACATAAAACTCAAAGCTTCATAACCCCACATGTAAACAACATTTTGAGGCTGATATCCGAATATTTACATTATATACTGGTGTAATATGCATATGTCAATGATTTTCCCAGCCACCTCTGTACAGCTCACTCCTTTTGCAGATACATATTGATGAAATGCTTTCCACTTGGAAATTACTAATGGTTCAAACTGATTGTGGCTGTGTGTTCCATATGAATTATTTCAAAATGCTAGTAGGTACTATAATGGTTTCACATGTGAGTCTCTTCATATGGGAGAATTAAGGTCAAATTCAGACTAAATAAAGCAGTGTCCTTTGAGGGTTTTTTCAATCCTCAGTGGAGGTTTACTCACATCATAAAGATACAGCATGGTTTAACCTGAACAGCAATCTTTACCTAGGGAGGAAACAGTTGTTTTTTCAGTTCAAAAATTGCTGCACACTGACAGACCAGAAAGAAGTAAGTTACAAAATCACCTTAGCATTTCCTCTCTGGCTGTGGTTGGTTATTATGCCATTGTTTCTGCAGAAACTACTACTACTACTACTACTTACTACTACTACTACTACTACTACTACTACATGTTGTTGTTGTTGTTGTTGTTACTACTACTACTACTATTCAGAACCTGAAGGTTGGGGTGACGGGTGACGGGGGGGGGGGGGGGGGGTGGCGATGGCGGTGGGAGGCGCGGCGGCGGGCGAGCGAGCGAGTGGGTGGAGGCGCGGCGGCGGCGGCAGGCAGGAGGGTGGGGAGGCGGAGGCCTGGCGGGGGAGGCGGAGGCCTGGCGGGGACGGCGCAGCGGCGGCGGAGGCCTGGCGGGGGCGGCGCAGCGGCAGCGAAGAGGAACGCAGGGTTTCCGCGCCCTCTTCGGCCGCGCGCCCTAGGCAACCGCCTAGTTGGCCTAGCGGTAGCGCCGGCCCTGAAGGTGCAGCACATTGGAGAGCCATAATGCTGGCAAAGTTGTTATCTCTGGATGGCAGTTTGATGGTCTGTCTGTGTGAGATGGTCATACTGCAGATCGGGTAGACAGGTGCATCCACATCACAGAGCTACATTCCCAGAGATAATAGCTTTTTTGAAAATCTTAGCAGAGGTCAAGTCATACAGATATCAAGGTCCTTGGGGTGATCCATCCTATCTAATGTTCCTGCTCTGGATATTAATACACTTATCTCACTGGTATATTAGTCTAAAGTCTTCCTAGCTGGGTAGGTGGGTTATGCTTGGAATACATGGTAGGACTTGCCTTCTCATTTTGGGGCATAATTAGTCTTCTTGATAGTGAATCATATATAGTAAGTATGGTGTGTCACCTCCATTAAAAAATATTGTCCTCACATTTATTTCTATTGTATTGTTGTGAAATGAGCATTGTATTAAAATGAGTGACGTGAGGGCTTTATAACTGAGATATGCAAACAGGTGTACCTTGAACCTTGTAAGCTATTGTACAAAAAAGAACACAACTATTTTTCTAGGGTCAATCCTGTAACTCCAGGTTCAGTATAAAGTCTGGGATAGGCTACAGAGCACACAGGGCTGGCCCTTTCATTAGACAGAGTGAGGCAGCTGTTGAAGTAAAATTCAGCTTCTCAGATTCGGAACATGGAATCGGGGGAAGGCGCCATCTTGTCCTTTTCTTCAAGCAGAAAAATGTCTTGGCTGACTATGCAGCAGTTTCCCATGCATTCAGTTCAGCAGGTTAAGCATAAGGTGACAGTGCAAACAGTGCCCTAGGAAACACAGTCACATCTTTTCCCAGGATACCCCCCTGAGTTGACATCCCTAGTAAATATTATGGAGTGGTACCTTGAAGGGACCCAACTGGAAAACAGGGGAACCAGCATCCTTTAAAGCCTCTACAAATCTGGACTGCAAGGGCTGAATTTGCATTAGGTGAAGTCTGAGGGCAGACACTTTTAGAATGGAAGTCTGCGGAGGCTTTTTCAGCTGAAGAACAGAGTAAACATTCAATAAATAAATAAATAAATAATAAAGTATGTAAACCTGCCTTCCTTTTCAGCTTCTGTGTAGATACTCTCCTAGACCTAGTGCACATGGACTGTAGATGACCTGGAGAATATCTGTGAAGGCCCTACTCATGTGCCACCTGTAAGGTCATTTAGGTTGGCAGGCTTGAAGGATAGGGCTTTTCAGTGGTGGCCCATGCTTGTAGAACTCTGTTCCTATTGAAGAATGCATGGCTCCATCATGCAAGCCTTCAAGCAGGCCCTACAGATTCACTTGTTTACAACTGCTTTCTCATAAAAATATTCTTACCATTCTGTCATTTGTTATGGTGCTGCAATAGTTTTAATTTTTATTTGATTTTACTTGGCTTGTTGTGGTTAGTGATACTACTGGTTTTCATTATTTGATTGTTGTTTTACTGTTACAATTTTGTGTGTGTGTGTCAATGATTTATATCCCACCCTTCCTCACCCTGTTAGCCCAGGGTTGCTAACGACCCATATAAAACAGTACAACAGATAAACATAACTCTAAAATTACAGAGGTAATAAAATACAATAAAACAATCACTAAAAAAGATAAACCACTTGCCTATACCCCCAACATTACAATTCTAATTCGAATTCTGTAATTCTGAACTTCTAATTACATGTTAGAAAATGAGTTTCCATGGAGTCAAAGAAAGATAGCGATGGTTGAAAAGTAATAAGCTATGTTTTTTATTCAAAGTTGATTAAGGTTTTCAGGGTTAGATACACAATGTGGGGAAAGTAGGCTGAAAGTTATGTTTGACTGAAATAATGGCATATTCCTCCCCGGTTTACCCCTTCCTACCATTTGTTGTTGCCTCTATATTACATTTAGATTGTAAGCTCTTTGGGGCAGGGAACTGTTTTCTTATACTGGGTAAAGCACCATGCACATTGATGGTACAATAATAATAATGACAACAGCCATCACCACCATCATCATGGGTCTGGAGATCAAAGTGGCTTCAGAGTGGTCAGAGAGCCCTTAAACGGTTATCGCATCCTGGAGTGGGTGGCTATACCCTTGGCCACGCCCTCATGTTGCCTGGCCACACCCTCTTGATCACACCTTCAGGTTGCTTAACCATACCTCTCACAAATTCGCATGTGTGTCCCTATTTTCATCTGTGAAATGTTGGAGGGTATGTAATCCTATGCATGCTGAGACAGAGAAAGGGCCTACAACTGGCTGGGACATGCTGGGAGTTGTAAGCCTTTCCCCTGCCTAAACATGCATAGGATTGTGCCCTAAACCTATTTTAAATAGAAACACACCTTGCCTGTTCTACCCAGTGATAGCTTAACAACATTTCCTTGCTTCAACAATCTTTTCCATAAAAGTGAGGGGAAACCCTAAGCTTTTTTTTTTTTTTTTTTAATGGTTGTAATGTTTATGGATGAAATCAATGTACAGAAGGGGAGAGACTACTGCTAGGATCCAATAAGGGCAATCAGTACATGAAATGGGTTTCTCTGCATGGATTGACCTTAAGAATGTGGTCATCAGCATGCAGTATGGGGGGAAAGCCTTTGAAAAGCTTTGATGGGTACCCCTCTTTCCCAATCAACAAGCGATCAGTGCCATCAAAATGGACAGCACCATTACGGATTATGCAGGGGTGGTTCTTGCCTATCCAGCATCCCATTGCTGGGTTAAGAGGATCTCTTTATCCTAGTCCTGTGATTGTATGGTTTAAAAAGATGAAAGGTTTTCTACCTAAAAATTTCGCTCAGAAAAAACAAAAGATACAGATAATGTCCTTGATTGCATAATCATCCATTTACCTTGATAAATGCTGTTGCCATCTACCTCGGGGGGGGGGGGATGGCCATAGCTCATTTGGACCAGTAATTTCATTTAAATTTATGGGTAGTTATTATAACTGTCCCACTGACTGTCACTGAAGCTCTGAATTTTATCAGTGAACGTTTTCCGAAGCTGATGTAATTACTGTTAGAAAATGTGGGTTTTCAACCAAATTGGCTTTCAAAGTTGCTTACTTCCAGACAGTGATGGGTTTTTTGGGTTGGGCTTTTGTTTTGTTTTTTTGTTTTTTTGCATAAACCTTCATTCAAATTTCAGCACATGTTGTTTTTCAAAAGTAGAGAATCAGCAGGGACAAAGTAATGGGGAGGAAGCAGGAGGGGAGAAGAGGGATGGAACTACTGGTTTTTTCTCCTCCCAATAAGGAGGAAAAATATCCTGTTCAATTGTGACTTCACAGTTTACATTTCAAAGTGTATCAGCTTTCCAGCATGCGGTGCATGGAACGATCAGTTTGCTATTCTAGATCTTTCAGGGTTCCTGCTGTTTTCAATATGCTGAACTTGAAATGGTCTTAAAACGTACTATGAGATTCCCCTCCCTCCCTTCCCCACTGCCAACACCGTCGCCATGTAGCTGCCCTAATGCATATGCAATACAAATAGCTCTAGTCTGTCTTCCAAGTATTTTGGCGGAACAAAGACGATGGAAGTGAGCAGTGGATTTGGATTGCTGGAATGCTTTTAAGGATCAGAGCACTATGGAGTCATTTTTCTTATTAAACATTTTGGTTCCAGAAAATTAGAATAGTGATCGAGAGAAAGAAGGCAGGGGGAGAGACTATGCAATCAAGTTATTCGATTGGTTTAAGGCAAGATTGCTTGACCACACAGATAGTCATAGTCTTCAGTGCTGGCTCTGAAGCATTTGAAAAGGATAAAGCCTCATGAGGATTGTCTTCTGTAATAATTAGAGATTGTTCTATAAAGTGATTGCTTTAAAAAAAAAAAACCTGCATTTTTTTGGTTTGTTTTTGATGGGTTTTTTGGTTAGAAAATAACAGCCACCATTCTATCCCTTTCCAAATAATAGCAAAATGCCTGGTTTCTACAAAGCCCACTCTTTCATGCTACATTAACTATTAAAAGAATCAATGTTGTAGTTAAGGTGTACAACAATCATAATTATCACAGGGAAATCAGCTCTTCCCATTACCAGGGAGGTCATTAGAGCACTATAAGCTACAGTGCACATACCTGACTAATAAACTATTCATTATTTATTGAAATATTTCCATTAGTTATTCTGATACGTACTGAAGAGTAGCTGTTCTTACACACAGAGAGTGCTATAACTTGCTCTTCCTAATCCAGAGAACAAAATCTATGCATGGGAACAAGTTTTCAGAAACAGATCAATTATGCAGGGTGTTCAAAAGGGCATGCATCCAGCAATCTGGTAATACCAGTGTGGCGTAGTGGTCAGAGTGCTGGATTGGGGCTCTGGAGTTCCAGGTTCTAGTCCCCATTCAGCCATGAAGCTCACCGGGTGACTTCGGGCCAGTCACTGACTCTCAGCCTAACCTACCTCACTGGGTTGATGTGAGGATAAAATGGAAAGAAGGAGGAGGGTTATGTAAACTGCCTTGGGTTCCTTGCAGGAAAAAAGGCAGGATATGATATAAATAAAATATAAATAAAAAAGGCAAGATATGATATAAATAAAATAAAAATAAATAAATACATGAGTTGAGTGGATGGAGACATACTAGGCACTATGCATCTAGAGGCACAATGGACAGCATGCAGCCTTATTCTGCTTCTTTGGATTTTGGGAGTGTCTATTCTGGACAGAAAGGAGGGATATATCCCAAAAACATCTGATAATGTTGGCCACGGTATCCTTCTGGATTGCCTATGTGGGTTAGGAATTGGAGAAGTTGCACAGCAGTGGGTTCCGTTACTACCTCATAGGTAGTCCATTGATTCTTTCCACAGGATCAGACCTATGACATTCCAAAAGGTTCTATTTTGTCTTTCACATGATTTAACATGCCCTATATATCAAGCTGTTCTGTGCAGCTGTCCAGAGAGTTGGGGGTAAGATGTCATCCCGTGTGCTGATGACACCCTGCTCTTATTCTCCTTTTCTTCAGCTTCAGGTGAGGCAGTGGATTCCCTAAGCAAGAGTCTGAAGCCAGTCATGATTCTGGATGAGGCCAAATAAACTTGATAACAGATAACATGGAGATGTTGATAGTGGTTGTGAGAGATTGGGGAGCTCTCTTTGGATTGGTTTGAGAATTTTCCGGGGGGGGGGGAATGAAACCTTAGGAAAAAATCCTTTGAGCCTACCAGAGATTCCAGAAAATTGTCACAGGCTGCAGGAATTTGAGTGCAAGCAGGCAGGTATGAGGTATGGGGTATGATGTATGCATTGGCATTTAGTTGTTTCAGAAGCAAACTTGGGGCTTGTATGAGATCTGGTTATTGAAGAGCACTTTTACAAACAACGCTTGAGAACCCTTGGCCAGGACATCTGAATGCTTCATCAGCTGATGCCCTCTTGTTGGTGCCATCTGACCCCTGAAGAACTATTTGCAATCAACACCAGGTCTTAGCAGCCATTTCGGAATGACAGGCCATAGTAATAATAACACAAATTATTGTGCAATTTCTATTTCTCATTTATTCGGGGGGCTTCACATCAACATAATTTCAAGTACATTTAATGGATTTGTCCTGAGTGAATGCATTTGCAATTCATTTAATGGAAAAGAATCAGTTACAGTTGATTATAAATGGTCACATTTCTGAATATGTAAAATAATGGGAGTTGAGCAACTCTCCTTACAAATGCACTATTCTGTGCTAAAGATTGCCTTTCTACGAAGCAGCCTTTGGTAATGTTGTTCAATTTAATTAGATGTAATCTTTTGCAGTTTTTGTTAGCTATTAACATTATGTAAAGATAAACTTAAGCATAATGAGTCCTTTCATTATCACATAATTGTTATTTAATGATTACATTATGAGCATTATAATATTGTACATATTTCTACTTTTTCACATTAGTGGGCAATTATTTCTAAAGCCTCCTGTAATAATCCGCCCGCCCACAGAGGCCAAATTATTAATGCTTCTACATGGCCATGGTATGTGTGTGTCAATAATATGGACACAGAAGGAGATCTGATTTAACAGGCTCTACCATGGTTATAACTGGAGCAAATGCTATCTGGGTACAAACAAACAGGAAGAGAGAGAATTGAATTAGGCAGATAACTGATAACTTCAAGATGAATTTAATCCTGATCTAGTTTAAAATAATTTAGAGGATGAAAAGGATAGTCTCCATATATGTATGAGTTATGTGGAAACACACACACACACACACACACACACACTTCTTTTAAATCATGAAGAACTGTCATGTCATTGTATAACTGATAGGACCATTTATCCTGAGTAAATCTAGTAGACTAGTAATAGTGGGTAAATTAAGTATTAATAGTATAACCACAATATTAGGTGACTGGTGGGTAGAGTATGGCATACAGGCCTAACACAGCTATATGTGAAATTTTGACCTAATATTCTCTGTCCCAGTTTATTTTACAGTAGTGAAGGATCCTTAACTCTCCTGCAATCTGTGGTGGACTTGTGTAGCACACGTCTCAATTCAACACTAGTTGTCCCAGGATGTCCATTAACCAAATTTGCACACTTGCAGGCCACATACTGAACAAGCAGGACAGGACTTACCTGTGAGTAAATGCTCCAGCCTGCTGCATCAAGAGCAGAACCTCTGTATATTGCATATTTAAAAAAGAACACAGAGAGATAATTACATTCTTTAAGGAATGCATATGACATACAGAGTAATATACTTCAAATCCTGAAGTGCCCTTTTCTGGGGCGCAGTCGCATGTTGCCAGCTTAATGAGAGAACACTTAATCAAGACTTTCCACATCTCTCCCCACCTGTACTGGCCTCAGAATAAGCTCCTTCCTTCTGGAAATCAATAGAAGAGGTAGCAGCTGCCAAGTGTGCGGCTAGCATGTGCCTATTCTTCTTTGCTTTCTATTCCTATCAAAGAAGGATCCCTGGGTGCCATCATATGTCTTCCTGCTGAACCTTAAATGGGAAAGCAATATATCCCAAGTTCCTTTAAAAGTGATAACATTTCTTTCAAAGCATGCTCAGATTCTGCATACATGCTGTATTTCAGGAGTGGGGAAGCTGTGGTTTTCTGGATTTTGTTGAGACTACAACTCCCATCATCCATGACCATCGGCCATGGTGGCTGTGGCTGATGGGAGTCCACCAACATCTGGAGGACCACAGGTACCCTACTCCTGCTCTATTTGATACAAAGCCTACTCTTTCCCCAAAGAGAGATAGTCTTTGCTGTTTGACAGCCACAACTCCCATGCTCAGTGGCTGGCACAATGCAAATGTCTACACCTCATCATCCAGCATGCTACTCTTACATCACCCTAAGGCATACTTATATACCATCCTGGGCATAGCTTATCACACAATTCTCTCTGAACAAAACCAATCAATCCTCCAGTCAGTCCTCCAATCTCTGAAGAAAACCGATCAATCCTCCAAGCACTGAAATTCTAGTGATCCTGGAAAAGGTTATCTTTTGAAAGAATGTCTGCAGTAGCATTGTGGAATGTCTGCAGTAGCATTGTGGAACTGTTTTGCATTCTGTGACTCTAGGATGTGTTGTTGTTGTTGTTACACAGATCTATGACCCGGCAACCTGAACTCAACCCATCAGCCATAGATGGCAATTGGCCCACCAATATTTTGATGAATCTCCTTTTTTACAATCTGCCAGAGACTGCAAAAATAGGGGGAGGGGTTGTTGTCAAACACACCTTGATGACCACTATATGTGGCTGCGGGACCATCTTCAGTTGATAAATCAGAAGTTGTGGAGGGTTCTTCGAACAGATCTAGCTGCAGGCTTTCTTGGGCTCTGCAATCTGCCATATTCATCACTGGTCTTTTCCCTGTGCATAACACATCTTTGTTTGTACCCATATATACCCTGATGAGGGAACTGCTACACTTTGAGGGTTGGACATGGTCCACTGCTAAATTCATATTTATTTATTTATTTATTTATTATATTTATACCCTGCCTTTTTTCCTGCAAGGAACTCAAGGCGGCTTACATAATCCTCCTCCTCCTCTTCATTTTATCCTCACAACAACCCTGTGAGGTAGGTTAGGCTGAGAGTCAGTGACTGGCCCAAAGTCACCCAGTGAGTTTCATGGCCAAGTGGGGACTAGAGCCCGGATCTCCCGAGTCCCAGTCCAACACTCTCACCACTACGCCACACTGGCTCTCTCATAGGACTAACTGGTCACCACTGTAAGGCCAAGAGCAAATTTGAGATGTTGTTCCTTGTCATATAGTTCTCCTTGCTTTCAGGTAATATGTTGTGTAGTTTGCTTCCTCAGATCTTCCATTTTATTATTAGTACATTCCCTGATCTTAGCCAGTATTCCAGAGTACCCTAAAGAAATTTAGGCTTATCTACTCTAGATTTTATGGTGGGCTGAAAAGTCAAGGGGAACTCCAGGAAGAATTAACGAGTGGTTTGTCTGTATGTACATGACATAAGAAGATAAGAAAAGCCCAGCTGGATCAGCCCATTTTGTTCAATGGGGCCTACTCACAGGTAAGTGTGCATAGGACTACAACCCTAGGTTTATATATGGAAACACAATCCAGACTTGGACAAATGTTTTAATCATAAAACATGGATTAAGTATGTACTACAAAGATGTTATTTTCAATGTTAATTTCTGCACCAAGTGCCATGCTTATTCAAACTATCATCCATGCATTTCCTAGCATGTAGGTAAATAGAATTACATCTGCCTCATAGAGGTAATTGTTCATATTCTTTAAGAGCTGCTTCATAAAGAAGTATACATGCACTCAGTAATAAACTGCTAGGATTCAATGTGGCCCATTCTTGGACTAAGTACTCCATCAGTTAATTCTGGACTCCTAGTAGAATGTGCAACACCCCCACCCACCCCCCACACAATCAGGTATATTAGTGGCATCCAGAAGTGATACAGGATGAGGCTTAAGTGTTTTATAATGAAAAATCTATTTATTTCATTAACATTTTGTGCTTTATACCCTTTGTTTTTTCAACCAATAAAGAACTCTTAACTGACAATGAGACTATTAGTCATTCCATGAATGAAGATGGACAAAACCATTAACCTTTTCCAAAGGAACCGCTTTATAAAAAGAAAGAACAGAGATGGCCACTGAATAGCTCAGGGAATGCTCACAGTAAAGGTTTTGGGATACTTCCAGTTTATAGAGTGGAACTTGGCCAAGTTATGAGTGTAATGGAGTATATAAAACACACATGCACGCTTCCTTCAAAATGGTGTTTATCCTGGAATACACATTTATATTAACCCTATTCAAGAATTCTGAAAGTATACCTGTGGAGAGAGACAGCAGGGCCATTCATGTTGGCCCCACCCACTCCACATTGAGTGGGAAGGTCTGAAGGGAGAAGCCTGCTTCTCACATAACGCTAAGCCATGGTGTGGCTCGTTGAACGCTGACTTGTTGTTGTGTCTGAACCCATCCCAGGAAACAAACCATAGTTGTTAGCCAGTTACAAACCACAAATAGAAGCCATGGTTTGTTGTTGGCTTATGAAGCTTAGCTTGTTTAAACCATGGATTGTCATGATGTCTGACCCCAGAACTATGGCTTATCCCTGGCTTGTCTGTGCTGCTGTCTGCCCTGAAACAGAAGATCCCAGCAAGAGCAGCCAGAAAATGAAACTGCTTTGAAGGCTGGCAAAATGGGCAGGAGAGAAACAAACCAGAAATAGGGGAAATGATTCACAGTTTGTTTGCTCGTCTACAAGACGATTCACGGTGAAAGCAACAAACCATGGTTAACATAAACAATGGCTTAGTGTTATGTGTGAATGCAGCAAGATGGTAAGCATGTCAACTGAACATGGTTACAATCCTCCCCACAAAGACCCTGATCAGCTAAAAATGCTTACAATCTCCCTTCAGAACTTCCCACTCAATGAACGAAAGGTGGGTTTGGAGGAGGGGGAGCTGGAACATGCAAGACCCTACAACATCAATTTCAATATTTATTTATTTATTTATTTCTTATATTTATTAATTGCCCATCTGGCTGGTCACCTGGCCATCCTGGGCGATGTACAATTAAAATACAATAAAACAATACAATAAATATAATAATTAAAACAATATAAAAAATTCTTTTAAAAACCTAACCCACCCCATATTCCCGCCTGAACAGCCATGTTTTTAATGCACGGTGGAAGCTCATCACGGAGGGGGCATGGCGAAGGTCACTAGGGAGGGAGTTCCATAATGTGGGGGCCGCCACAGAGAAGGCCCTCTTCCTAGTCCCCACCAGCCTGGCTGCTCTGGCTGATGGGATAAGGAGAAGGCCGTCCGTGGCAGACCTTGTTGAGCAGCCTACTTGATGTTGCTGGAGGCGCTCCTTGAGATAAACTGGGCCGGAGCCGTGTAGGGTTTTAAAGGTCAAAACCAACACCTTGAATTCGGCTCGGCAAGCAACTGGTAGCCAGTGCAACTCATTAAGCACTGCCGCGATGTGATCACGCCGGCGGCTGCCCTTAATCAGGCGAGCCGCCGCGTTCTGTACCAGCTGAAGCTTCCGGACCGTCTTCAAGGGTAACCCCACATAGAGCGCATTACAGTAGTCTAGGCGAGAGGAGAACAAGGCATGAACCACTGATGGGAGCAGGTGATTAGGAAGGTAGGGGCGCAGCTGCCGTATCAGATGGAGTTGATACAGCACCGCCCGGCTCACAGCTGCCACCTGAGCCTCCATGGACAGCTGGGAATCTAGAATGACCCCCAAGCTGCGGACCTGGTCCTTCAGGGGTAGATGTACCCCATTCAGCACCAGGTCAACATCCCCTAGCCTCCCCGTGTCCCCCGCCAGAAGTACCTCGGTCTTGTCGGGGTTCAGTTTCAGCATGTTCCTTCCCATCCAGCCAGCCACTGACTCCAGGCACTTGGACAGGGTCTCAACAGCCAACCTCGGTGAGGACTTAAAACAGAGGTAGAGCTGCGTGTCATCCGCATACTGATGACACTGCACCCCAAACCTCCTGATGATAGCTCCCAGCGGCTTTAGGTAGATGTTGAATAACATCGGGGAGAGGATGGAACCCTGTGGCACTCCACAAGTGAGCAGCCGAGGGTCCGAAGCCTCCTCCCCGAGAACTACCCTCTGGTACCTTCCAGAGAGTACCTACCTTTATCATATTTTTATGATTCTACTATTTTTGCATGCCGTTGTTTAAATGTGCATGTCCCTGTATTTTTGTGTGGGTCCGCTTATAAAACAGCTGAACTAATGTAGATTTTTGTCCACGCTGCCTGAGAAAGCTGACCTGAGGGTCAGTTTCCATCAGCGCTGGAGAAGCTCTCATGCAAACAGTTTCAAAGTTTAAGACATAAAGCTGATGTATACAAGCCCTTCTAGCTTATCTTTAGCATTGGCAGCAAACACAGAAATGGCAAGGAAGCTGTTTGTAGGCTGCTTTTTTCTTCTCCTTTACTTGGAAGAAAGAAATGTAATACTGAGGAGGGTTTGGGAAGGTTGCTGAATCATGACCTGAAGGCACATGATGCAGCAGCCTTGTGGAATCTTAACAGATCTGGGTCTGGCCAGCACCTGGGTGGGAGTCCAGCTGAGTTCTATCATGGAAGAAAGGCAGGATATAAATGTAATAAAGTAGAGAGATGGAATTAAGGTGACACATCCCATGCTAGCCTCGCGTTCATGGGCTGCTAGATTCGCAACCGGCAAAAGGAGTGTCACAGGGGACTGAATCTCAGCAAGGTTACTTTAGATTGTAGGGTTGGACAAATCGGTCACTTTTGCTTTCTCCCATATTTGTTTGTTTTTTTAAATCTAAATCCCGCCCCCATCCTATTTATGAGGAAGTTTGCGAATTTTTGTAAGTTCTTATGAATGAAGGAACTGAACGAAATTCTCACCTATCTGCACCAGCCAAAATCAGTAGGTACAGCTATTCCTAGCATGGAGATGGCCGTGCTGTACCCACCTGCCATGAAGCTGTTAAAAATGAGGAGCTGTCAGAAAAAAAGAGGTGCCAACCCTTAATTAAGCACCACAAGCACGACTGGATACACAGGGATTCAAACCCAGATTTTTAAGAGCTAAGCACTCAAAGCCTTTTGCCTGAATAGATGAACATTTTTGCTTTCTTTCACATTCAGTTTTTTTAAAATCTGAAGTTTTTTCTTTCTCATTTAAGAAATTTTTGAATGTTGGCAAGTTCTTATAAAAAAAAAAAAAAACTGAGAAAATTCTCACCCATTCCTACTTTGGAATAAGCAGTATGATGGCCTGGATTACTTTGTTCAATGCTCATACGTGAATTGTCATGGTAACGAACCAATTACACTAATGTAGTTGACCAAAATATCAGGTTCAGCAAACCAGATCCTTGAATCCTGACTTAGAAGTCAGTGAACAGCATGATACATCTCTCTGCCTTGAATGATAAAACATCTCTTTCTAAGCCAAATATGCTGCACCATCTGGTACACATACCAAGGAGACTAAAGACTGTGTGATGTGAAGCTCAAAAGCAATTTGTTGTCTTAGGAGCTATGTAAAATACTAAATACCTTTCAAATTAGGTAACTTGTTCTGTGGATTGCTGGGTTCATTTTGGCCATTTCTCATTTGCAAAGGTGGACTAAAAATGTTTTATACAAAATACTAATCTTTTCATGCAGATGTTGCACTACTTGGATTATCCTGGACCCAGCAGTGAGAAACATTACTTATATCTTGAGGAAACTGGCAACATACCATAACTGAAAACAATGGAAGTGTATGCACGGGAGAGACAGAACAGGAATCAAGTTGATAAACCTGTCTTCTACTAAAACTATGGTGTTGAGTCTAATCACAGACAAAATATAATAAATGAAAGGAGTTATCTTAGGAGCTTCCGCCATGAGAAGTGACTCAGACACTGATCCAGAAGTAATGGCATAAAGAACAGTAGCCTATTTTAATGAGTAGATCATGAACACCCATATGAACACCCATATAAGATGCATTGTCAGTCCTGAACCTGAAACTAGTAGCTCAGTTTGCCTGAATGAACAGCTTGAACCTTATTAAGGAATCAACCCACCAACCAAGCAACCAACCAAGCAAGACCCCATTCTTGTCCATGAATCCTTGCATCAAAGAACTACTAAAGCATTGAATTGTACCTTAGAAGAGCACAGCTCTAGAACAAAGCATGGCCCATTTAAATCCTGTTTGTTCATGACTTCTGGGTACAACTTGGACTTTGGATTCATAAAGGTATAAGGGCTTGGTTGAGCTCTGAAACTTGTCAGAGCAACCCAGCTGCTGCCATAGAGCTGCCTATGGTTTGGTGGATCCTGCATGAGATTAAGACTATGGCCCTGTTCATACCTTACATTCAACATGTGGAAGAGAGAGTGGGACCATGCCAGTGGCTTCAATCCTGGCACTGCACGCCCAACTGGACCTGCTCCCTGGCATTTACTCATTTGCTGGAACATCTGTAAAGGAGAGATCCAGAACCCCACCTGATTGGAGTTCTGGATTGCAAGGAGAGCCTATGTCCATACAATTATACGTCTAGATTCCCTTTACAGACAAACACATAGACACTGGGAGTGGGGGGGATGATGACAGTGAGGTGCATGTTAGGGGTGGGACCACTGGCACATTGCTGCTTTCTCTCCACACATGCACGTAGAGATGAAGGTATGGATGGGCTTCTGTCTCTGTTACCTGCTCCTCCCTGCATTCTGCCACATGACCTTGTGTCCTGTAAGTGGATGCTTTCCTGTTCTCTCTCCATTTGTTCCAGCTATTATCTGTCCATGTGCTTCAAGCCATTTCTTGGGAGAATTTCACCCAGGACCCAAGGGGCCCAAACTAGTTATAAGAGGACACCAACTATTCATTTCACTAACAAAACTTGCTAAGAGTAGCAGTAAATTAGCACTGTGCTAAATTGCTGGTGTGAATTCCAACTATGAGTGAGGTATGCTGACAGTCAGGTGCATTACTACACAGCTTTTGTAAGCGGTTTAGAAGACTAGTGCTGTATGTACTGGGCTTTTCAGCAATCACGTTTACTAAGCATCAACAGAAACTTCTGACTAAACAGTACGTTAGCGTAATACAACATTCCGAGCAGGGTATTATTAGCAACTAGGACCACATGTGTTCATCACTCCCTGGGAAGCAATTTGGTACAACAGACCTATGGCTGGTGTAATAATTGAACAGAGACACACTCGTCAAGGCATTGGCCCTGACAGTAGATTGCCAAACAGTGTTTGCTTGAGGCACTGCAAAATGTGTACTGCTATGAGCTGTAATGTACACGATAAACAGTGCAAGCTGGCTCGAATTGGACTGGCCAAGCAGAGAGCAGCACTGCGTGGTGCTCATTTTTAGCATCACTTCTGTGAAGGGGACTTATTTTAAAAAGGGCAAATAGTTTTCAGACTGAGCCTTGCAAGCAAACCACTCCCTTTCCCTACACCCCCTTCTCATAAGGCCGTGGTGTATGGTAGCATTGATCTCTTTGCTCCTAACCTTCATTAATTTTACACATCCCTGAGGGTGGAGCATCTTTGGTGCCAGCTAATTAAATGCTATTTAGAGTTGCTCTCAGACTCAGTGCATTTTATCAGACCAGAATGGACTCTTTTGTTTTAATGGAATCTACAAAGATTCCCCCCCCCCAGCTATTACTAATTAAATGATGCTGTAAGATTTTTTTAATTACGTTTTTAAACTTCAAGGTAATTCTATGGCACAACAGAATTCAGGTAAACACTCAGAAGGAGTGAAAACATCCTTTTCCACATTTGGTTACTGGTTGGCATCCCTTCAAATATAGTTTAAATTCTCCTTTCATCTGACTGTGTACATAATACAGCTCTGAAAAGTGCTAATGAAGTATTGGAAGAAGCTGTCAGCTTTAGAGCACCTCCAAGATCATACAGACTAAAAGGCATTAGTATGAAAGTGTGTCTGCCAAAGTATATTATTTATGCACAACAATTATTCAGAAAGTTCACACTGCCTTAAACACATAAATATCTTGCTAATGAAGGTCTCGAGCAAGAACAAACCTGCCTTCACATTCACACTGTTATGGTGTCAAGAACAATCATTAGCTTTTGGCAGCCTATTTTGGAAGGTATTTTGTGCTCTGGATAAGATAAACATGGGATCTGTTTTGGAATCTGACAGGTGGATGGTCATTACCTTCTCAAGATTACCTGGCTTTGACTCTTCCAACACCTAATATTAATGACTGAATTTTAAATGCTGAGGTTATTTGCAACACAGAAGTGGCTAGAGCACACATCTATTAACTATTCATCACCAACAGGCGGGGCAAAATACAGAGTCAGACACGCATCTATAGACATACGATGGGAATATTTAGTTTCTCAAGATCATCTCATATGGAAGTGTCATAGAAAACCTGATAAAGGCTTAACAGAAATCTGTTACAATATCACAATACATTGGCAGTGCATAGCATATGCACAGTTAATATTTTAGGAATAAACATCCCAAAATACCAACTTGAGCTGTACATTTTTGTACCATATGAGTGGCATTTGGCTTCTTGGCTCTAATGTTGTTTTGCATCGAAATCAGAGCACTGTTTAAATCAATAGCAGAAGTTAACGTTGCTATTTCTCCAAGAAACTAGAAGAATATTTGGCTTATGTAACCAAGTAAGAGAAACTGAGAGACAGGAACGGAAAGGGTGACCAACTGTCTAATGGTTTGGTAAGGTGCATGTGGCCATTCCCCTCACAGTTACTCTTCGACAGTTCAGCCAATGGCTCAAGCACAGAACACCCTTCACTGTCACACACAGGCCCCTCAGTGGAGTGTGGACTGGAAGTGTAACATATGGAACATGGCAAAACAGTCAACATGGCTCAATGGACAACACTGTCTTGGACCTCAGTCTAAAAATCGTAAATTTGAGTTCTGCTTCTGCAATAGACTCACTAGGTGGTCTTTGGCAAATTGCAATATTTAATCCTCAGCTCTCCCATCTATAAATGGAGACATTATTGACCTGCTTGAGAGGTGTTGTCAGCAATAATAGGATTGAAGTCTGACGCTGTGCTTCTCCTTTTCCTGTAACAGTGCAAATAGAGGTTGCTGCATGCAAAGGGAAATTAGTCACACAAAAAGATATATCCTTTCCTCCAATATTCTGCAACATCACCTTGATTTTATTAAGGCAGGGACTTTACATAGTCGCACAAGAGGGCCCAAGGCAACTCCAATGTTCTCCACAGATCCTGGTATGGCAGAGCTGTATTGCAGCACCAGATGCTGTACAGGGGCAAACTGCATGTTGTATACAGATGCATGCAATGAAACTGCAGGTGGCCTCGAGAGCACATAATGCAGGCCACATGCTGAAGCTAAGCAGGTATGAGCCGGGTCAGTGCTTGGATGGGTGACTGCCTGGGCTGCCCACATCTGTTCTCCTGCATTGCGCAGGGGGTTGGACTCGATGGCCTTATAGGTCCCTTCCAACTCTACTATTCTATGATTCTATGAAAACCCAACACTGATTTTCTATCATGAAAAGCAAACACAGGAGGGGCAATTTTAACCAAAGAAAGTGTTAAAACTGGGTGCACTTAACCTTATTCTTGCCAACTGCCTTTCCACTCCTAATCTATGTTGACCCAAACCTCTACTTCCTCCTTCTTCTGTTGTTCCCCTGTGTTGAGTTTTAGACTGTAAACACCCTGAGGCAGGGAATTGTCCTCTTATACTCTGTAAAACACCATGCAAATTGATGGTGCTAAATAAATAAATATCCTCTCCACAAAGCTGCTCCCTCTGTGGGGATCCAAATGCATGAAGGGTTTTTTGGTGGTGGTGGTGGTGGTGGAGGTAGTGGCAGTGGTAGTGGTGATGGTGGAAATCTGGAGCAGACAAATAGCTGACAGGGAAAGGGTTAAACACTTTCCTTCTCCTTCTTCCCTACCCTGCTCCACTAATAAATAAGCCATCCCAAAGCTGCTTGTCTTTATAGAAAAATGGCAGTGGGGTTTTGTTTCTTATATTTGGGTACTACATCTGTAGTAGAACATGGCAGTGCTGTGTAAACTAGCCAACAACTAGTTGCTCAAGCCATTTTCCAGTACTCAAGCCTTACAAGGGTCTTTGGGTAAGGATCTGCAGAGCCAAATGTAAAAAATAAAAATAGTCAGCCCAGTTTGGGTTGCTGATTATTCCATGCCTACAAAAACACCTTGTAAGGTTTGAAAACTTGCAAAAATCTTTAACAAACAACCAATTTAAAAATGGTGTTATGTCTCTTCTTGTGTATGTCCAGCACAGTTGCAACTCAGTTCCTGACATGGTCAATTCCAGCCCGATCACCCCAGCAGGTGCCATGAAGGCAACCCACCCACTTACTTTTCAGCCTTCTCCATAAGTAAGAGGGTTAGCAATAATATGCTGTTTAAATAATACTACTGATTATACACTGTTACTCCTCTTTGTGTAAAATGTCACCTTAATCAACAGTAAATTGAGCTGAAATACAACACGGTGTGCTGAAAATGCTTCAGGAAAGCCTCTAGTGTTGTTTGGGACCCAAGCCAACAAAAATGGACAGAACAGACGGCAACGAAGGTAGGGGAAATGGTGCCTGGCTGATGCCTCATCAAGTGCTCACAACAGTCAAAAAGCCTATAATAATCCATCTGAAATGCTGGTCTGGGGGATTATCTTAATAGGTTGCATATACAGATCAGAAATGCAACAAGACTGTATCTTCTTTACATGTTTGGTATATATGTTCAATCCGCAAGGCAGAACTTACCTATCTTTCCCTGTTTCCCTTTTAAAGACTTCATCGCAGTAACTCATGCGCTTTTCTGTGGTCAAATAGATTTTGGCCCCGGGGTAGCTGTCTACAGTCTTCTTCAGCATGTTGTACACAATGCCATTGCCATCTTTCCTCATGTTTCGAAAAGGTCCCCAGATGACATAGACCGTGCTGTTGGTTTCTCTGAAAAAATATTCGGGGATTCTTAAGCAGAAGGGGGACACTAGTATGGGAGACAACTCTCATCGTCGTCCTCTTCCCCACATCATCTTCATAGCCCTTGGTGGGAGCATTGTTCATTCCTCCATATACAGGAGGACTGGTCAATTTCAAATCCTACTTTCTGATCTGTCATCTGACCTGAATTTGAGATAATGGCGCAAAGGTCACAGTCCAGTTGTAGAGGCTATGAAAGAAGAAGAGAACAAAAATAAGCTTTCCCCATGACCAGATTAGTCAACATCAGCACGAGAGATGGAAGCTCAACCCTGACTGGAGGGCAGGGCTTTCCAAGAAATGTGTCCAGTGTCAGCTTGCCTTGTCACTGGAAGAGTACCTGAGTAGAGGGTTGTGCATGGCAATTCCAGGATGCTTTGTTCACTGCACATTCTGCTTGCTCCTTGTGGAGCTTACACATGGATCTTACCACTGTAACTATTGGCTGTTAAAAGATATCAAGTGAGAGAGGGATCCTGCTGATATGTTCTGGAACTCAGTAATGTATGTACCACTCTTTTTACAGCTACGTTTTCTCATCTCAAAGGTTAAAGGTTGGCAAAAGGTGTGTTTGAGCACCCAGACAGACATTACCTTAAATCTATATCTAGCAGCTAGCTCCTTTTCACTTTTACACTAGAGTAGGCACGCCCCCCCCACAATCTGGATCGGGACCCTAGTGTGTCTGTGTGTAGGGCAGATGGGCTTTTATGATCTGGACTGGCCCCCTACACCTACTCAAGAGTGAAATGGGGGCAGGGACTTAGCTACTAGATACAGATTTAAAGCAGCATCTGTTTTAGCTCAAAGGTTGCTGGGAAATATGTGTTACCTCAAATGTTGTACATTCTTCTTACAAATGTCTACTTATCCCACATAAACACTAGAAACCATTTGCTGCTGATCATAATTCAAGTACTGCAGCATACAAAGGTGTTGATTTTGAAAATGTGACAGAGAAAGGAAGGAAGGAAGGAAGGAAGGAAGAGCAGCACCACAGAAATATGAGTCTGCCAAAGCCAGGGAGGGGGGAGTAGCTGATATAGGAGAGGAGCACTTAGAGTCGGGATAAGAACCGAAAGGGATAGACCAATTAAATTGCTGTGAACTGTTGCTGGCACCACTGTGCCCCGCCCGGCAACGTATGGTTCGTTGCCCGGTGTGTGTATTCAGCCCAATAAAACACACCAGGGTGGAGAAGTTGGAAACCAGCTTTATTTGGGATCCCAAAGCGGCACTCGGAGACAGCAGTCTCAGATCAAGCGCCAAGAGGCTTTCTTTTGGCATCTATTTATACATGATACATTTCATTGGTGTTAGATACTGATTAGGGGGGGGAAAAGAAATCATCTGACAACAGAAACCAGCAGAAAAACAGCTTTGACCTTTCCCCCGCCCCATCTTACATACGTTGTCCCTTACTTCATAATGCTGACAAGCAGAAGTACAAATTCCATCTCAAAGTTCCAGACAAAGCAACCACTTCCTCTATCTTAAAAATACATCTTTTCTTGTTCTGCCCTGCAAGAGTGTTTCTGGTATATGACCTAAGACACAGCAACTGATTCACCCCCACCCCTCCCTTCTGTTCGCCCAAAGTTCCCCTAATCAGCACTTTCCTTGCAACCCCTGGCCTCTTGGCCTCTCAGCAAAAGACAGTTTGCAAAAGACAGTTTTCCAAACAGAATTTGAATGCAAGCAGGATACCCAATACCGAAAGGCAAGCAATGGGCCCCCAATACCAGAATATAAATTCTAGCTGCCCCCAACAGAACTATGAAAAACAAGACAAGGAGGAGGCCTATTGGATTTCTTGCGGAAGCATGTGTCAGTTGTGTGCTTGAAGAGAATGAGGAAAGTTTGAGCAATGAAAGAAGGGCAGGGTGAACATGAGCACTCTGGAAGCTCAACACTTGTAGAAAGGATATACAGTCATGCCTTGGATTGAGAGCATAATTCGTTCTGGAAACGTGCTTGTAATCCAAAACACTCTTATATCAAAACGAAATCCCCCCCCAAAAAATTTGTACAGAGATTTTTAATTTAAGCCGTACTACAGTACTTGTATTGCAAGACATCGCTTGTATATTAAGAATTTTTTAAAAATAAATATTTTAAAATTTGCTTGTCTTGCAAAACGCTCTCAAACCAAGTTACTTGCAATCCAAGGTATTACTGTACTGAGGATTATAAGCAATGGAATCCTTTGGGGGATTAGGCAAAACTACTCCTCTTAGCCTGTTACAGTACATACATTATTATTATTATTATTAGACTAAAATTATTACATGCTGGTTTTAGATAATATGCATTTGCATTGGTGGTGTCTGGTTAGAAGAGTGCTGTAAAGAAAATAAAGAGCAAGGTACAACAAAGCGGCAGCAGGAAAAAAAGGAGTCAACTCCCACATGGGAAAGCTATTTAATGATAGGATGACAACAACACCCTCAGGTAGATTTTCTCCTACCCATGTTATCACTGAACATTGTATAAGAGGTATATACTCTACTCTGTGATTTTAAGTCAACCAGATAATGATGGTTTGCATTCTACTTAACCATTTATCTCTTCATTCAAAAAAAGGCTTGAAATTAAGACAGGTAAATAATTTAGATAGAGACGCTGTATCTGGCCAGTGTGGTCTCTGTAAAAACTGTTTTGGTTTGTCATTGGAAACTTGGGACAATATCAATAAAACATAATAGATTTACAAACTGTAACATATTCTGGAGATAGGAAAGCAATTTTTTTTTTACTAAATGTGTAAGGAATGGGTATATGGACATTAGGATCTTTAATAATAAATGGAGGAAAGTAATTGATTATTGGAATAATCATGAACTAACACAGGGGTAAGCAACCTAGTGCTTTCTAGGGACAGTATCCAGTTTGGCACTGCTGCTAATGTAAACTACATTGTGCTAGTGTGAACGTCCTTTAGTGCAATGCCAATAGCATTTGCTGGTACGATGGTTTTTCCAGGGAAATCAGTTGCACAAGCAAACACAATTGGTGTTATGCTAGAGGTCACTTGGGCTAGCACAATATTGTTTACATTACTGGTAATGTGGACTTGGATACTGCCCCAGATGTTTTGGGCTACAACTCCTATAAGCCCTGCCAGCATAGCCAATGGTAAGGGATGATGGAAGTCATAGTCCGAAATATCTGGAGGGCACCAGGTTGCCTACCCCTGACCTAACAATACTGTTACCAAGGTAGGTCTTGTCAATATTGTAAGTTCTGTATGAATTTAAGTAATTTATACTGATATGGTAATTATAACTATTCATAATACATTTGAAAAAACAGATTTTGTCAGTTATTGATCTTGGATGCACTGGTGAGCTGTTTGGAGTTAACAGGCTCCCACTCATCCACTCCTTTCCAAAAACCCATGTGTGCTCCACTACAGACTTGAAACTCTTGCACATAACTCACCCCACTGCATTTTGACATAAGCAACAGAATCATATGCAGAAAGGAAATTTAATTAATGCAGCAACTCCTGCATGTTATTACCACATAAAATGGTTGGATCATGGCAATGGATGTAACTGTGGGTGGTCCTCATCATCTTTGTTGAGTCTTAACATTAATTCTCCTGGGGAAAAATATGCAAATATTGTCCTAAGAGGATATACAAGACCTAACTAGGAACATTCACGCCTCTAGTCAATCAGTTTTATGGGAATTCATCTGCTCTATTATTCAACCTAGGCTAGAAATAATAGAGAGATAGCCTTCAGACCATGTATCATTACGTGAATACTTAGCATCAACATTTAAGTGATGAGCATCAGTGTGGTGATCCCATTTGGCAGGTACAGCCTTTGAGTGTATTCATGAGTAATGTCTTTAATGTGATGGTCTTAAGTATCCCATGATAGTTTGCTTGTATGGAATTTTCATCATGGCCAATTGATCATTGATGGCACTTTATCTTCATGCAACACCCAACAATATTGAGAAAAGGCTCAGATGAGCCATTGTAGATAGGGTTATAAAACTGAATAAATAAATAAATAAATAAACAATGCAGAAGGCTTATTAAACATCGATTCATAAACAGGGCATATTAATTTTATTAATTTTATTTATTTATTATATTTATACCCCGCCTTTTTCCTGCAAGGAACCCAAGGCGGCTTACATAATCCTCCTCCTCCTCCTCTCCTCTCCATTTTATCCTCACAACAACCCTGTGAGGTAGGTTAGGCTGAGAGTCAATTACTGGCCCAAAGTCACCCAGTGAGTTTAATGATCTCCCGGATCTCCTGAGTCCAGCACTCAAACCACTACGCCACACTGGCTCTCAATGCAGATTCTGAAATACTCAAGCCTCTATTCCAGACCAGCCCCACTAGTGGTGCCACTGCCACATTGAGGACTGCATTCTTAGGAAGGGGTCAAAGGCACTCCTAATCTGCTCTGGGACAACAGATGGTGATAGCATAGCTGTGCAAACCATAAAGTCAAGACATTGACAGACAAACCTAGAGAGGATCAAATAATAACACTGACATCAGATCCAGTTCATGCAACATATATTTACGATGGCAAAAGATTCAACCTAGTAGGTTTCTAAAGCATCTGGATTATCAGTAGTAAAAGTTTGAACTGAACTAATTTTTATGGAGATAGCCGTATGCTGTTTAGGCAGTCTTTTTAATTTGTCCAACGTGCTGTTTTGGAAGCATGATGGGTTGAATCCCAGAAGAACCAACACAATAAGACCAGCCTTTCTTCTTAGGTGCAGAAAGGGTAACATTACATAAACATTTAAAAATGAAGTTAGTTTATAGTTAGTAATTTTGGCATTAAGATAGGTTTGTTGGTTGCATCATGCCAAAAGGGACAATGATGTCTAGTGGAGAAGAGGTATTAAGAAAATTATTTTCAAGCACTCAGTGCCACGAATGTCATCTTTTTGGCACAAGGCAAAGACATACTTATCTTCCCAGAGGTTTAGAGATTCGTTATGGTCCAATTGTTGTGGGCTGCTTTTTTGGCGTTCATTCTAGGCTGTGAGCAAGGGAAGATTTTGTATTTTGTGGATGAACACTTTTCAGACTGTATTGTTTTTAGATTATGCTTTTATGGTATTTAGTTGTATTTGTATTACAGTGCCGATTATGGTTTATATTGATTTTTGTGTTTTGTCCCCCCCCCCTTATATTAATCATGGATTTCTGCATTGTAGGTGTAAGTTACTTTGATACTACTTTTTGTGGTGGGAAGTGACACTTAATTTAATAAACAAACAAACAATAACACAAAGATCCAATTTCCTTCTCAGAAAAACAATCCTACCAACAACAATGGGCCGGAGTCTGGTAGTCTTACTCCTGTGAAGTAATGCCTAAGTAATGCCTAAGGACCAGTATACAAAATATGACCAGCATATGGAGGTCACTGTGATGGCTGTCCCCATGTGGTAAATTGTGTGCATTGGCTTGCTTGAATTGCTCTTACAGAAATGGACATGGATTTGTGTGTGTAACCGCAAACCAGGGCCAGCATCATAGGTAGGCCATGGTTGCCCACCTGCTGAGAGCCCACATCCCTGGAGTTGCTCCTCCTCTTCACCGTTACAGCCTGCTTATTCACCTGTCTCTTGAGCTGGACCAGACAATGTTGGTGTTGAGAAGAGGCGCAGTAGATGCCACTGCCTGCTTGCTCACTGGCTTTCCGCCTGTCAAGCATGTAATTGGTAGCAATGATGAGAAAGAGGATGTGGAGCAAGGGCACCTGGGGACAATGGTGGTGGGAAGGTAGAACCTGCTGAGGGAGGGGCCCATTGTGGTTGCCTTGCCCAAGGGCCCTCAAAAACCTGGAGTCGGTGCTGCTACAAACACACCCAGCCCCTCAACCAGACACTCAGCATGGCCCTCTCTCCAAGTGAAGCCCATGTTATTGTTCCTGTCTTTGGTGATAAGAAATCTTAGAGCCAACTCTGTGGGAGCTAAATCCCCACACCCCTTGAGCGGCCTGATCTCCATAGGGGTACCCCCAACTTGCTCAACTGCTGTAACACTAGGCTAAAGAGAGGTGTATTTGATTGTTTTTTCAAGTCCTTTTCTTTGATTGTAGAACTGTGCTACTAAGCAGAACAGAACTACTTAAGATGCTGTGACTCTGATCGATTCTGGGTACATAATCAAAAAGACCCATCCTTTCTTAACGTCACATGTGACACTTGCAGAAAACTTTACATTTATCGTAAGGAACATGAAAGTTACCCTTTCCATTTCACAAAAGGTTACGGGTCAATAGAAGGAAAGCATAAATTAAAAACTGTGAATTAGGACTTGAAAAACAATGTGGTTTCTCTTGCAAGGAGATAGCGATGTAATAAAGGTCACTTATCAAGCAGTCCCAATTATTAAATCTTTGCATTTAGCACTGAAGTGGCTCCACAGAACCAAAGGTTACACTATTAAATAATGAAAGAGACAAAGCTGGAAAAGGTCATCAGCAAGACTAACTAGTGCTTTCTAATAGCACCTATGTGTTTACTCGTGTGTGGCCAAACAGAGGGATTGCTTTAAATGCACATGATCCCTGCATTCAGGGAGCAGGGAAATGAATTTGGTCCAAAAGATTAGCAGGGAACAGGGCAGGGGAGGCTGGTGATTCCTATGCCAGTGGGGCCCCTTATCCATTGCAGCTTTTATTCTGAGGTTTATAGGAGCTATCGTACAATCTATTTGCGGGATGGAGTACAGCACCATGGTTAGCTCCTATAAAGCTCAGAATAAAAGCTGCAATGGATGAGGGGCCCTACTGGCATAGGAGTCACCAGCCGCTCCTGGATCAGGGGTATTGCTAGGCCTGGGCCCATGGAGCTCCAGCCCCAAACCTATTTCCCACAGCCCTGGACCTACGCCCCAGAGACCCAAGTGTCCATTGGTGCCAATGGAATGGTTTGCTTTTTTCCTCAGCTTAGTCGTCATGCAGGGGGCAATTTTCAAGGGGTATTGAAGCTGTGGAGGAAAGGATTTATCACACACACACACACACACACACACACAGAGCAACGAGGATGTTGACAAGGTGCTTGGATGGGTTCGTGCAACCACGTCTGTTCTGGACCCTTGCCCTTCTTGGCTTATAAAAACTAGCAGGGAGGGAATAGCCGGCTGGGCCAGAGAGGTGATTAATGTCTCCTTGTGAGAGGAGGCGGTGAAACAGGCGGTGGTGAGACAACTCCTGAAGAAACCCTCTCTGGACCAGGAAGATCTTAACAACTTTAGGCCGGTGGCGAATGTTCCTTTCCTGGGCAAGGTCCTTGAGCGGGTGGTGGCCAACCAGCTCCAGACGCTCTTGGATGAGACTGATTATCTGGATCCATTTCAGTCGGGGTTCAGGCCTGGTTTTGGCACAGAAACAGCTTTGGTCACCCTGTATGATGACCTATGTCGGGAGAGAGACAGGGGGAGTGCGACCCTGTTGATACTCCTGGATCTCTCAGCGGCTTTCGATACCATCAACCATGGTATCCTTCTGGAGCGGCTGCCTGAGTTGGGGGTGGGGGGGCACTGCATTGCAGTGGTTCTGCTCCTACTTGGATGGCCGGCTCCAGAGGGTGGTGCTTGGGGAATATTGCTCAGCCCCATGGACTGTCCAGTACAGGGTTCCTCAGGGGTCGGTCTTATCCCCCATGCTATTTAATATCTACATGAAACCACTGAGTGGGGTCATCCGGAGTTTTGGAGTGCATTGCCATCAGTACGCTGATGACACGCAGCAATATTTCTCCTTTTCATTTTCAGCAGGTGAGGCTGTGGATGTGCTGAATCAGTGCCTGGCTGCGACAATGGACTGGATGAGGGCTAACAAACCGAGGCTCAATCCAGACAAGATTGGGATGCTGTTAGTGGGTGGTTCCTTTGACCGGATGGAGGGTGTTCAACCTGTTCTGGATGGGGTTGCACTCCCCTTGAAGGAGAAGGTTTGTAGCTTGGGGGTGCTCCTGGAGCCATCTTCGTCACTTGAGGCTCAAGTGGCCTCAGTGGCAAGGAGTGCCTTCTACCAGCTTCGGCTGGTGGCCCAGCTATGCCCCTATCTGGACAGGGATAGCCTGGTCTCAGTAATCTACGCTCTGGTGATCTCTAAACTAGACTACTGCAATGCACTCTACGTGGGGCTGCCTTTGAAGACTGTTCGGAAGCTGCAGCTTGTGCAAAATGCGGCAGCCAGGCTTACTGCGGGGACCGGAAGGTCTGAGCACATTACACCAGTTCTGGCCTGTTTGCACTGGCTGCCAGTATGCTTCCGAGCCAAATTAAAGGTGCTGGTTTTAACCTACACGGCTTAGGACCACAATACCTGATGGAATGTCTCTCCTAACCGCAATCTACCTGGACACTATGCTCAACATCTGGGGCCCTCCTCCAACTGCCACCTCCAAGAGAGGCTCGGTTGGTGGCAACAAGGAGGAGGGCCTTCTCAGTGGTAGCCCCCCAATTATGGAATAAGCTCCCGCCTGGCGCCAACCTTACTATCTTTTCAGCACCAGGTTAAGACTTCCCTCTATGCCAAGGCATTTAATAGTTAAGAGCTCAAAATAGCACCGGGGGGGGGGGGGATTGTCACCTGTAGGCTTAGTTTTATTAACTTGGACTGTTATTTTAAACTGTGTTTTTAAATTTGGTTTTTAATCTTTTTAACTATTTTGTATGCTTTTATTGTTTTTATGTACAAACTATTGTGAACCGCCCAGAGAGCTTCAGCTGTGGGGTGGTATAGAAATGAAATAAATGAAATGAAATGAAATGAACATTCCTCCAAGGCCCCCTTGCATGGCAATTAAGCTTACATTTTTTTTCCATTGGTGCCAATGGGAGATTTTTTCTAAGCTTAGCTGCCATGCGGTGGGGGTAGGTGGGTGGGATTTCTAGGGGTGTCACAGTTGGGGAGGGAAGTGTTACCCTCCTTTCTCTATGCTCTGTACCCCTGCCAAACCACCCCTCTGCATGGCAATCAAGCTTAGAAAAAACCTCCCACTGATGCCAATGGAAAGCTTGGGCCCCAAATCTTTTAAGAGCCTAGGGATGCCCGTGGCAGGAATCTGCCCCACTCTCACTTCCTTGATAGCAGAGCCTTCCTTCATCCTTCTGGGTTTCAGATACAAAACGAATCTCATGATAAAAGTATCGTGGAAATTCAGGAAATTCAAAATTAAACCAGTTCAGCTACTGTCTGAAATTACAGGAATGTAATTTTTATGATTTAGACACAATGCACTATTAATCCTTTAATGTTTGAGAGGGGCAATTATTAACAACTCACACCACACATTAATTTAGTCCTCTAATTTGAGCTTCTCTTGTAATTATCCAATTTGCCTGAATCCTAACAAAGCAGGTACCAAATCTCTAGAGATGCATATGTCATTTTAGTACTATTTATTCTCCAGCTCTTCCAGAACACCATCAAGAGTTTTTGTTTTGTTTTGTTTTAGAGAATACAACATGTTTAATGATACCAGCTGGGAATAGCATTTGCCTTGATTTTTCCTGATGTTCTTTTGAGGTATCTCAGATGAAAGGTACAAAAGAGGCATTAACTGTCTGGCATCACTTTTATTGCTTTTCTGTGCTATGTAAGCAGACAAAAATGTATTTTCATTTTCTTAAATTTCAGGAATAATTAAGCAGACTGTTTTCATCCAAAGATGGTTACTTTCCACAGATCTCAACCTGAGAGCAAAGACTTTGCATGGGAGAAAACTCAGCACATTTAAAAAGGGAAAGAAAAGGCAATGTTGCATTGCTTGCGTGTTCACAAACCAGACATTCCAATTTAATGCAACTCTTAGGAGGACTATTTATAAATCATAACCTATAACCAACATGAAACACAGACATAAAGCTGGATCTGATTACTTATGTGTGAGTTTCAATCCGCTGTTCCTCTTACATTTTTAAGCTACAGCAAGTGAGTTGGCTCAAGTCCCCATGCTGCAGAAAGCGTCCCCGTCTCCATAAAATTTAATGCTCAGATTCATCAAAATTTTAACATTTGGAAATTTATTTAATAATAAGCAAATTGCAAGCACGGGTCTCAGTTTCCAAAACAAGTGCAACATGGCAGTGCTTTGCGAGGCTGTTCCAGCAAATGCATTGTTACTGGGAAAGCAAAAGGTGAACTTCATCTCAGTTGGTATTAGATGAAACCAGAAATAGACTTTCAATTCAGCATAAGTTACATAAAACTTTCATTTAGTTTACTTAAGATTTGTATCCTGCTTTTCTATTAAAACCATAACCAAAGTGGCTTACAATAAAAAAAATAGTTCAATATAACAAAGCAGCAACACAATCCAATGTGGCTGCCTATTACCCTCTAAACGCAGAGGATTACGGGCATCCTATCAAGGGTGGGAGGAGCAGAGAGGTGAAGGTCACCTCTGCACTTCTCCTGCCAAGCAATAGACTTATATGGTCAATTTCAGCCATCTAAGTCTTTCCCACTGGTTTGCGAGGAGGACTGGCTGAGGCGCCTCCAGTATCCCAGTGGAGCCTCACTCCTCCCCTCCCTGCCTACCAGAATGCCCACCCAGCGCCAGCTCCGAGGTCAGTCTTCTGACCTCATAGCCGCAGCTGGCATGGAAAGAAGTGTGCTGGCTGTGAGGGTGGAGGGAGGGCGCTCCAAGGTCAGCGTCCCAGCTCCGACCTTGGAGCAAGTTTTTGAGGTTGGAGCTGGGACTCCGACCTCTCCTATGGCCAGCTAGACAGTGCCCATCTAAGTGTTTTGGCCGTCTAAGTGTTTTGCAGGGCAGGAGAACTGGAGAAGTGCGGAGAAGGAGAAGTGCGGAAGTCTTCTCCTCCGCGTTCCTTCTGTCCTCAATAGGATGCCCATAATAGGATGACCTAGATTCCTGCATTGAGCAGGGGGTTGGACTCGATGGCCTTGTAGGCCCCTTCCAACTCTACTTTTCTATGATTCTATGATTCTAATCTTCAGAGTTCAGAGGGTTACAGGCAGCCACATTGTTAATGTCACATCTAGTTTGGCCCTTGCTATTTTGCTGACACAATAACATTCAGGATACAGTATACAAAGCTGGTTATAAGGCATAGATAGATACTTGATGCATACAGCATCAAGTACCTACCTATGCTCTTACCAAACTCCCAATTTCCATCCTCAGTAACCCACACACAGACTAAGTTTGGAAATGAGATATAGATTGTATTAATCCAGCCTTTGTGATGTTAAAGAAACCCCTCTAGTTCTTATGAACTTCATCTGTATTGACATCTCCCCAAACTGTAGCAAAATAAAACCAGTTCAAATTCCGGAGAGAGCATTCTAGTTGTGAAGACTAGCTGTCTGTTGCTGCTGGGATGAGCAAGCAGTTGGGAGACAAACCTTTTTTTTAAATTCCCACAATCTGTTTCTCTCCCAAAATTTAGCAAATTGGTCTTCTAGAATGTCCCTAATTTCATTAGAATGTCCCAGCTAAATGATAGAAACAAGTAATGAGATTGTCCAAGTCATTTGCAACCCCCCCCCCCCAACTACTGCATTTGGATAATTCTTGGGTTCCACAGTATTAGTTCAAGAACTGGGAGTCATTCCAAACAAATGCTGCATGTTGAAGCCAAGAGGCCATTCATCTTAAAAACCACCATGTTGTTCACCTGCCCCTCATTAGTATTGCACGGCTGTTTGGGCAAAGCCAATAATAATACACCATTTGAGCGAGAAGCAGTTCCATCAAATTGCACTAAGTAGGCTAAACAAAACATAATCAGCTTTCAATATGGGACAGCCATCATCCAAAAAAACTACTTAAAGCTTTTTAGCCACTTTCTTTAATTTGTTTGCAAGAATATGGCTCCAAAATACTTAGTGCCACTTAGCTATGGCATGCTGGGTCCAGTTAGCAATTAGTTGTGCAATTCTTAGGTGGCCTTTTGAGATTGTCCTATTACAAGAACCTCGCCTTACAGCTTTTCATGTGATTATTGGTAACAGATAAATAGGCTTTAGAAATCAGGCAAGGGGAAAGATTCTTTCCTCCCTGGTGCCAGGCATATTAGGTTGACAAACAGCCGAAAACACCAGGAGGTAAAATGTCAGTTGCAACTGAAGGGTACAGTTCCTTCCAGAGAGAAGGAACATACTGTTAGTACATGGGCTGAATTGCGAATGGTTCTCGACAGGAGAGGACCAAAATAGTTTCTCACTTCTAATATCTCACAGTGCCGCACAATATGTTTCCAGCATACACCATGTAAACCTTGCTTAGACAGAATGTTACACAATGAGGACCAATGCCAGGCTGAATTTCCTTTGCCTTCACCGAACAATAGGTAGTTCGATATAAACAGCGCGAAGAATGAAAGTGATTTTGCCATGTGCAACAAAACCCCTCCCCATGCTCCACACATCAATTATTCAGAACTCCCGATTGCTTTAATCCACTTTGCATTCCCTACTTGACCAATGCCAGGCTGTCACCCAGCAAGCGTGTTGATCTAAACCAACCTTCCCCATCCTTCCCCAATGTGTTCGGCTGCAACTATCATCATTCACAGCCAGATGGGACTGTGCAGATATTATAAGCATGGCTACTGAATGCATAGAGAGGGGAGGGGATCATGCCCATGATCTCCCCCAATGCATTCAAGCATAACCTCTGAAAGAGTCTACATGAAGCATATAAACCGTATCTGTGATCAGGAACCCCTCATGCCTTGGATTGAGAGCATAATTCGTTCCGGAAACGTGCTTGTAATCCAAAACACTCTTATATCAAAACAAAATCCCCCCCAAAAAAATTTGTACAGAGATTTTTAATTTAAGCCGTACTGCAGTACTTGTATTGCAAGACGTCGCTTGTATATCAAGTAAAAAAATAAATAAATAAATATTTAAAAATTTGCTTGTCTTATAAAAGGCTCTCAAACCAAGTTACTTGCAATCCAAGGTATTACTGTACTCCCCAATCTCATGTACACTTTGTATGCTTGCACAATTCGTATTTGAGTAGGCTGAATGCATTTTGGAGCAGGGACAACAAGCATGATCCCATTACCCTTTCCATGCTCATTCTGTCTGCATAGTCCTAGCATTAATATTGCTATTAATCCACATTAAGTGACATGAACTGTTCACTGTTCTAGGAGGGGGAATCTAAGGTCTCCTTTTCCTTATATTGTCACCTATTTGCAGGGGAATGATCATCTCAGGGGGATAAAGAAGATTGAATTCCAGACCCACCAGTCAACACTGTTCATGCTCTTTTAAATAGCAGTAACTGAGATATAGTTACAATTTGCAATACAACCTTAATTATCAAATTGAGGGGTGGGTATCCCAAACGTTTAGATGAGGGCCGGATCCACACCTAAGGACTGTATTACTGCCATGACTGTGGGGCACACGACACACGCAGTGCCAGTTGTGGTTGTTTTGGTAGTGGATTCTGTGCCCAAAGAAGACAGAGGCCTGGTAGTAGTGACTAAACCTTCATTGTGCACATCTCCAGGCCTGCTGAACTCGCACAGGCTCCTCCCCTTTTTGACCTCTCAACTAGAGGTTAACATCCAGTTCCCTTTGTAGGAATGAGCTGCTACCTATCATAACATCCCCAATATCATACTTTTTGAAAGAACACATAAATACCGTGAGGATAACTTGTCAAACAAAACATGTGTAACGATTATCTTGAAAGTGGTGCTGGTTCTGAACGACTGATAACTAAATTGCTTATCACTCATTTGTTACAAAATCGGCGTATCGTTTAGGTGGTTTGATATGGCTGCGGGTATGTGTGTTTTTCTTGTGCTAAGGGTGCCCTGGAGAGGAGATCTGCTATGTACATCTCAGTTCCTTTTTTTTGTATTGGACGTCCAGGGGATAGCATTGTAGTCTGAGAAGCATGCGTTGAAGGTGTTTTGGAGCTGATAACAGGGACTTCTTAAAAATAACTTCTCTAGAGGCTTGTGATCACTGTCAAACCTGATGGATTTCTGACCTCGTATATACTGGTCAAATTTTTCACAAGTGAATACTATTGCCAAACATTCTTTTTCTATTCGGGCATAATGCTGTTTAGTCTGCGATAAAGATCTTGATGCAAAGACAACAGGCTGTCCATGTTGCAAAAGTACCGCATCCAGGCCTGTTTCACCGGTGTCACACTGTATAGTGGCATCTGCATTCACGTGTCATAGTACTTCAAGACAGGATGTTTGGTGACCATGTCTTCGATCTGTTGGAGGGCTGCATGAAGTTGGGTTAGCCACAGTCTGTGTCTGTGTCCAGTAATCGTCTGAGAGGCTCACAAATATCAGAAAGGTGGGGAAGAAATTTGGCCAGATAATTGACAAATCCTAATAACTGCTGAAGAGATTTGGTATTGGATGGTTTAGGCACCTGTTGTATGGCCCTTACCTTTTCTGGGTCTGGTTGCAAACCTTGCGATGTCAGGAGGTGTCCCATATAGGGTACTGCTGTCATTCAGAGCCTCAACTTATTTGGACTGAGTTTTAGATGTACTTTTTTGGCCCTTTCTAGGAGAGAGATCAGGTTGCTGTCATGGTCGGCTATGGCACTCTCCATTGAATCTCCACATCCATAAACCAGTGCGATCACACTGATTCCCTTGAGACCCACTAGCACATCCTGTTGGCGTCGCTGATATATTCCTCTGCTGCTGGTTTTATGCCAAAAGGCAGCCATCTGTATCGGCCTTCTGGGGTCCAAAATGTGGTAAGGTAGCTGCTTTCTTCATCTAATAAGATTTGCCAATATTCATCTTTTGCATCTAGCATGGAAAATATTTTAGCCTTGGCAAGGTCTGGTAAGATTTCTTTGATGGTGAGCATTTGGTAGTGAGCTCGTTATAATGCCTTGTTTAAATTACTGGGATTTATACAGATGCGAAGTTTACCAGGTTTCTCTATGGCTACCATGCTGCTTATCCACTTGGCAGGTTCTGTCACTCTGACAATGATTCTATTCTTTTCCATTTCTCTTATTGCAGTCATAACTTTTTCTTTCAATGTCACGGGGATTCTATGTAGCATATGTTGCACTGGCTGCACTGTTTCATCTATTTTTAAATGTAAAGTGCCTGGGAGACATCCAAGTCCTTCAAAGACATCATGGTAGTGCATAAGAATTTGTGCTTTTGATATGCTACCTTGTGCTTTTCCCAGTGTCAAGGTTTTGTTGGTTTCTGTTCTGACTGTGTAGATGTCTTGTGAAGTATGCAATGTTACTAGTTTCATACGTTCAGTTGTGCTTGCTGAGGGGAGGGGCTTTTGCCTGGAATTCACAATTTGGAATTCTAGTTTATGTTGTTTTCCTCGGTATTCTGCTTGCAGCACACATTGCCCTAGTGGTGTGAGAATTGTGCCATCATATAGTCTCAGCTTGACTTTGCTTGGTGATGGTTTTGCTTCTCCATCTTGCATTATGTTGAGAAAGCCTCTGTAGCCCATTACATTTACAGATGCACCACTGTCTATTTGGCATTCTGTTTCTTGCTTGAGCCAGGATTGCAAAGTTTTTGTGCACGGTGCCAATACAAGTTTGACAAACCATTTCTTTGTCTTAGTGTGCACTGTTTTGATGTCATGCATGTAGAAAACATCACTGTCTGAATTACTGTAAAGATCATCATGGTCTACTTGTTTCACATGCTGTGCAGGTTTTGCTTGCTTATAGCGTCTGCAAACTCTAGCATAATGATTTTTTCTGCCACAGTTTCTGCATATAGTTACAAATGCTGGGCATTTGTCAGGATCATGCAGTTTGCCACAGTATCCACAACTCTCACTTGGGTTCAGCATTGGTTTTGCATGATGGCATATGCATGTTAGATAGTTTATTTTTGTTGATATAATGCATGCTGTCAGCTTCTGAGGGGTGCATTTCTTGCATTCCCATCAGGGTTTGGTCACTAGCTTTGCAGATGTCTTTGGCTTCCTGCAGAGCCAAGGCAGGCTTTCTGAGCATTCTCATCTGTGCTCCCTTGTTCTTAATGCCTATAACCCATCTGTCTCTGATTAATTCTTCCTTCAGAGTGGTGTATGCACATGAATCTGCCATTTTGCGCAAGTTAGCAACAAATTGATCTATAGTTTCATCAGGTTCCTGTGTACATTTATTAAAGAGATAGCGTTCATATATGACATTTCTAGTAGGCTCAAAATACCTTTGAAGTGCTGCTAGTAATTTGGAGGGATCTTTCCTGTCTGCTGGTGGAATATCAAGGTGTTGCTGGAGCAAATGACATTCTTTCCCCATTACTGATAGCAGTGTTGCAACCCTAATCTTTTGATCTTTGCCATCCAGTCCTGTAGCAACTTCATAATTCTCCCACTGTGCTTTGAAAAACATCCAATTAGTAAAAAGATCATATGTCATGTCCACGGGCCCTGTAACTGGAATCATGCTTGCTGCCATTGCCGCAAAATCTTCTTCTGCCACCAGCGTGTGTGTTGTCTTTGTAAACGTGCTGCTTGAGCCCTCTTTGTCTTCAGAAGAAGAGATTTACTTCTGACACCATATTTTGGTAGTGGATTCTATGCCCAAAGAAGACAGAGGCCTGGTCGTAGTGACTAAAGCTTCATTGTGCATGTCTCCAGGCCTGCTGAACTCGCACAGGCTCCTCCCCTTTTTGACCTCTCAACTATAGGTTAACATCCAGTTCCTTTGCAGGAATGAGCTACTACCTATCATAACAGCGGAAGTCCTGCGTAATTGTTCTCCGTTTCTTCCGGAATTTCCCAGACTAGGTTTATCACGATTATTTCAGTTGTTGTGGTTCACTGTCGCAGTATGCGGCCAGTGTGTGCTAAACTTGCACACTGCAGTTGCCCGTCCGAGGTGTGGCCACGAAAGTGTCGTCACTGGAGTTAGCCAATAGTTTTCAAGGGGTGGGGGGAATACAGCGTGACCTGTGTCTCCCAAACTGGTGGGGAAGAGAGGTGTCTGCCATTTGCTGCTGTGCGGCAGTTCACCTTCTTCCCCGGAAGCTTCTTAATTTTTGTTGCTGTTTGTTACCCTTCCTGTGCACCTCCACACCTCTGAGCAGGCTGCTTCAGGAAATTGCTTTTGGGTGGAGGGAAGGGCACAGCGCACTGATCCTGCTGGATTCACCCCCAACCCCGGAGGAGGGCGGTGGCTGCGGCATCCTCCTCTTCCTCCTTCTTTTTTGTGTGGGGCTGGAAGAACTGTTTCCTTTCTTTCTTTCTCTAAGGATCATGCCTGCGCTTGTTCGCACCTACGCATAGACAGCGGACCAGAAACAAAAAAAAACCCTCCTGTGAAATGGCCGTTTCCCCTGCATGAGAAAGGCAGTACCCCTAGTATAACCACCATGGAGTTTGAGAGGGGACAGGAGCGGGAGGCTTTCCCCCCTTGTTTTAACAGCTGCGTTCACCCCCTTGCCAAAAGAATGGGGACCTGTAAATGAGCCAAACTGCATGTCTGCTCAGATGTAAATCACATTCACTCCAATGCCCTTACTCCCAGGTGTATCACATTGATTCAACTGGAGCCTTGTGCTCGGGAAACTCAGAACAGGAGGAACACTGCTTTGGGAAATTGCATTTGGGTGGAGGGAAGGGCATGGCACACTGATCCTGCTGGATTCACCCCGACCCTGTGGGGGGCGGTAGCAGCAGCAGCATCCTTCTCCTTTTTTGTGTGGGGCCGGAAGAGCTTTTTCCTCTCTTTCTTTAAAGATTGCACCTACGCTCATTCGCACCTGCATAGAAATGAGGAAGCAAAAAGAATAAGAAGCCCTTTTCAAGGGAACACCCAGTTCTACTGCTATGGAGTTAGGTGTGGGGTGGCAAACTGGAATGACTTCACTACGTTTAACGAGAGTGTGCCCTGTGAGGAGTGACTGCGGAATGTGAATATCAGGGATGTTGAAGAGTCCTTGGTCTCGAGTCACGAGTCGAGTCACGAGTCTTTGGACCCGAGTCTCGAGTCCGAGTCCAAGTCCTTGCTCCAAAATGGTGACTCACGAGTCCCGAGTCCCAAGTCACTCCCAAAGCTGACTCCACGAGTCCCTATTAAAATCAATGGGGTTTTTCCCCAACAAAATAAGGCTACTTCAGATGTGTGGCTTAAATAAACTCTAGGCACAAGTGTGCCTTTTTATCTCAAAACTCTGCTACTGATTTTGACAAGAACAGACCAGGCAGACAAACCCAAAATAACCAGGCAGGCAGAGGAGGCGGGGAACCCCAAAGCAGGCAGGCAGAGGCCTTTGTCTTGGACAATTCAAACTGTGGAACTAGTTAAGAAGAGACCAGGCAGGCGGAGGAGGCAGGGAACCCCAAACAGGCAGGCAGAGGCAGCCAAACCCAAAATGTCTGAAAGGTTGCATTAGGAAAATGATTTTAAAAATAAACTTGGATTGTTACTGCAACTGGGTCCAGGCAGCACCTGCAGGTGGCATCAAGCAGGGATGTTGACGAGTCCTTGGTCTCGAGTCCCGAGTCGAGTCTCGAGTCCCATTAAAAATATTGGGACTCGAGTCCGAGTCGAGTCAGAGGGGGGACTCAGTCCGACTCACGAGTCGAGTCCTCGAGTCCGAGTCCCCATCCCTGGTGAATATAGCAGTACTGTTCTGCTAACTTGACGATATACAGTGTAATGTGGATCCCCCCCCAACAATCCCAAACCTGGTGCCCTCCAGATGTGTCAGGCTGCAAATCCCAGAGACATTTGAAAAAGAACAAGCATCTTGCCTTCTCAGCATTTTGTCCACTGAGGTGCAAAGCAAGGAAATACCGAAACCAAAGTGCCAGAAACTCTGAGGGGCTCTGGATATGACTGGGTATGCCTCCATATTACTGCTGCTTTGATAAAACCATAGTGTGGGAAGGGACCATGAGGCCATATAATTCTACCCTTGCCACCATGTAGGACCCTCCGGCTAACAGATCAGCCCATTCAGTCCAAAGCGCAGTATGCCACAAGTTCACACATACATACTGTGACGACACAGTCCTTTCACTCTAGGCCCAGTCGCATAAACCCTTCTCAGGCTAAGCACAAACACCTAAAAACCTGAGGGGAGGGTCGAATGAAACCCTTTCCCTACATATGAGGGGAAAGAACAATAAAGTTTATCTAGGGTCTATTTTTAATATATTCTACTGTGGGTATAAAGGTGTGTGTATGTAGGTTCAACAGTAATGTAGGTTAATAACGCCAAGCTGACACGTAGGATTTGGGTAGCAAACAAAATAAAAATAAGTTTATTTTTAATTCCCCAAATCTTAGTTCCAGAAAAATACTTCAAACCTGCCTACCCCAACCACCAACAGACATGGCAAGACTACAACAAGAACCAGCATAATAATAATAACTGATATCACTCAATCCCCCTTATGTACTCCTCCCCCAACCTTTCTAAGACATCACTAACCACACCCACTCTTTCAACATTCTATGCTCACCAAACATACTAACGCCGACATACACCAGGGAACTGAATTGTGAGGTTATCACACACACACACACACCCCACAGCTTCCAGTCTGGCATTCTTTTGGGCAGGTTACTTGTCCTTTGTGACTAGCCACACCTCCCTTGACAGCTATTTTGTGTTGGTGCCCGTGACAGTTTCTCAAATTGCCAAATGTGCCCATGGCCTCAAAAACATTGCCTACCCGGGGTAGTGGGTAGACTGAAATTATGAGAGGGTGTTTGAACAGTGCCTACAGAATAAGTAGCATCAAAAGTCTTCATTAAATGAGCCCAGCTCACTTCTGGCTAACAAAAATGTTTTTCTAATTTCAAGTTCCTAATTGAAGCATCAGCAAGCCCCATCCAACAAGGCTATCTCTGGGAACCTTTGTTGGGGTACAAGTTCACCCCACCCCACCATGCTCTCTGTAGGAATTTATCATATTGACCTTTAGGTGACAGAAGCCTATCTGCCTTCCCCAACCTGATGCCTTCCAGATGTGTTAAGACTACTACTCCCATCATCCCCAGCCAGCATGGCCCATGTA
Organism: Shinisaurus crocodilurus; assembly: GCA_021292165.1. Classification (NCBI taxonomy): domain Eukaryota; kingdom Metazoa; phylum Chordata; class Lepidosauria; order Squamata; family Shinisauridae; genus Shinisaurus; species Shinisaurus crocodilurus. The sequence goes on from CM037877.1 coordinate 172,704,370, forward strand.
ATCCAACACATTTGGAAGGCATCAGGTTGGGAAAGGCTGTCTTACATGAATGTGAATTGATTTTTCCCCAGCAGAAATAAATCACTTGAATATTTCCAAAGTGAAGTCTACCTTTGGCTTCAGGTCAACTTATTTATGCTCTGATCTGAGAAGACAATATTATATTAAGAAACAAAGCCTTACAAAGGAATTAAATTGCATAGCTAGCTATTAAAGCCAAAAGTGGGGAATACAGACCCACAAAAACTGAAGTGAGCCAGCTGGAAAATGTAACCTTTAATTCACTTGAACTCCATTTCTGTCTAGACCCATTATTTAATTTAGTCATTCTTGGAAGGCCAGCTAACAAATTGTTTTGTATGCATGGACAGAAAGTGATAAGCTAAAATGTTAATTATTCATTTTTTTCCTGAAATGAAATTAATCCATGTCAAGAATAACAATAAGGATTATTACAATAATATTTTGCCAGTAGTGTTTTTAAAAAATGTATCCCCCCACCTGCCAAAGCAAACCTTAATAAGATGCTGAAGTCCTGCATTTTTAATCGCTAGACATTTTATCTATTAAGGAAACACATGCACACCTCTGGTCATGTACTTTTCTGTTTCCTTCAGTGTCATACTGGGACTTATTATAGTACCATGCAATGGCTGTACAGAGCTTTAAAATCATCCTTTTCACAGATGCTTAAGAACTTGCTGCAAAATTTAGCTTCAGGATAAAGCTGTGTTTATACCCTAGACCCAAGAGTTAAATTGCTTTTCAAAGTTTGAGTCTAAAGCCTGTTGTGGTTACAAAAAAAAAATTGAGATCTTGGTGGTGTCCCATCCCCAGCCATACACCTGAAATCTGCGTGCTTCAACATCCTGGTGATGTTTATTACAGGTTGGGGGAACCTACTTGGTAACTTTGTTTAGTATTTAGTTAAATTAAAGATTTACAGTACAGCAATACCTTGGATTGCAAGTAACTTGGTTTGAGAGCGTTTTGCAAGACAAGCAAATTTTTAAATATTTATTTAATTTTTTTTGACTTGATATACAAGCGACGTCTTGCAATACAAGTACTGTAGTACAGCTTAAATTAAAAACCTCTGTACAATTTTTTTGGGGGGGATTTCGTTTTGATATAAGAGTGTTTTGGATTACAAGCACGTTTCCGGAACGAATTATGCTCTCAATCCAAGGCATGACTGTATAAGGATTCAGTCCAATCTGGACTAGCACCCTTCACCCAGTAGATTCCCATAGGCAGGGCTGAAGGCAAAAGGCGGGGGAAATACCACAACTGCCAGCATCTGTTAGCTTTACCCTGCAGTCTTATACCCACTTACCTGGGAGGGGCTAGGGGAAGGGGGAGGGGCCTTTTGGGGAAGGGGGAGTGGCCTTCCAGGGAACCCTGGAGCAATGTTCTCCAACCTTGGGTCCCCAGATGTAGCTGGGGCATGCTGGGAGTTGTAGGCCAAAAACATCTGGGGACCCAAAGTTGGAGAACGCTGCCCTGGAGGGCCAGATTTGCCTCCCCCCCCCGAGATTGAGGTTCTACTTCCCTGGTCTATTGCAGCGAAACCAACAAAGAGTCTTGTAGCACCTTAAAGAGTCTTCTGGCTCCTTAAATGTGTTCACCTTTAAGGTGCCACAAGACACTTGGTTGACACTGATACAAATTATTCATGTTCCAGAGCACAACTAACTTGCACTGAACCTGTGGGGTTGGTGAAGAGAACTTGAACAGGATATGTGAGGCCAGAAAAACCTCCCCTTCACTCGAATGGCCCCCTCAGGCTGCCTGCACACAAGTCAGGAAACAATATTACATATAATATATGTGCAGCAGCTATCAGTTCACACATGTGTAACACATAAGGCCGCCCGCACACCACTATTTTTGTATTTGTTAGATTTATACCCTGCCTTTTCTCCGAGGAGCCCAAGGCAGTGTACATGATCCTCCTCTTCTCCGTTTTATCCTCACAACAACCCTGTGAGATTAAGTTAGGCTGAGAGTCCATGACTACCCCAAAGCTTCATGGCCGATTGGAAACTACAACCCGGGGCTCCCCAGTCCTAGTCCAGCACTCTAACCACTACATCACACTGGCTCTCCTGTGTAAAAACTAGGCACAAAGTAAAAACTAAAATTACAGTCGGAAGGTGAGCTCAATAAAACTTTGTATTGGGTACTATGGGCAGTATCCAACAGGACTGCTGCACTTACGCAATTGACATAGCGCTAGTGTAAGTGACCTCTACTGCAATGCCAATAGTGTAAACTGGCGCAATGGGTTTCCCTGGAGAATGACCTTCCCCCGCATCATGCGCAGCTGTGGGCGGGGAGAAATTTTGCGGACATGGGAGGGAGGTGAGGCGAGACTTACCAGTTCTCGCAGGTACACCTCAGGTAGGGGGGCGGGGTTACAGGAGCTAATATTAGGACCTGCAGCCCCGCCCCACACCCTCTTTGCTAGCTTACATTATAAGCGTTGGGCTAGAAGTCGCTTATGCTAGTGCTACATCAGTTGCAATAAATAAATAAGTGCAGCGGCCCCATTGGATACTGTCCTATGACTGGTTTCCAGCATCAGCCAGCCAGTAAAATTAGGAAGGACTGCCTGTTGCCACAAAGTGATAATAGAGGAGGGAAGGGCCTTCCCACTGTTACTTGAAGGCACTAGAAATAGACAGTGGAGGCATGGTGTCCTCAGCATTGTGCCAGCACATGGTTGCTGTGTAGATAGTCACCCCAATGATGTCAGGAGCTGGAGCAACCATTCACTCAGCAACCATTTGTGGCATGGTGCTGGTTGAGGCCTGGTACACTGCCTCCTGGCACCTAAAGTTCACAGGAAGAAGAACCTTCCCCCTCTATCACATCACCTAGCAAACTACCATACCTCACCCAGCTTCCTACACAGCTTATTTATTTTCGTATTGACCAAGCACCTTTCTAAGAAAAAATACCACTCAAGGTAGCTCACACGTATAACAGTAACATTAAACATTAAGGTGTATTTGTTTGTTTCTTTGTTTAAAATATTTTTACTTTGCACTTCAGCCAAAAAGGCTCCCTGAGCAGCCTACAGACAAATATAAACAACTGTCCCTGCCCTCAGGCTTATAATCTAAAAAGATATGACACAAAAGGAAAAAGGGATGAAGAGCCTCTTCTTCATCCCTTTTTCCTTTTGTGTCATAGAGGGAAAAGGAAAGGAAGAAAACACAGGCACCGATTCTTAAGGTTATAAGAATAACATTAAACGTATAACATTTGCCCATCTTGGTTCCTTATCTGTATTTATCCTTTGTTCCAAGTTTCTATAGTTTTCCCATAATGAGCTATGAAACTAAATGCAAAGTTATTCAGGACAAAAATGTTGGTCTGTTCACAGCCTCTGCATGAATCTCACCACTAAAAGTTAACAGACTCTCCTTCAAATCAGACTCCTTGAGCTTCTACATTTGGATGGGAGGATCTATGTTATGCCACAATGCCTCCATGGAGTTCTGAGGAGCTGTAATGTGCAAAAAGGTGACAACCGTGAAGTCCTAAATGAGTTCTGATTCGTTATAAATAATGAAGGAAAAATAATTTCACCCTGAAGTTAGGCAAACTGCCAAAAGGAATCTGTGGGAGGCTGATCTGAAGGGAAAATAAACAACCCAAAGAGTAGGCACTTAGAAATGATTCTGTTGTTGGTTTGTTATGAGGTTTTTGCCAGTTATGTTTCCTCTTATCTTCCTCACTACCTAAAAGAAAGGTGGTAGTGGGGGAATCCTCTACCAGGAAAAACACACACAGACAAAAATGGCTTCTTACTGAGAAAACTCTTACAGAAATTCAAGCTTGAATATGTTTCACACACATGTGGAGATCTAAACGTTATAGAAAAGGAAGTGTAGATATTACAGGTGTGTGCTTGGGTAATACTACAAGTTGTGTGTATTCCATGCAGTGTGGCAAAGAGTCTTGTATAGGACAATAATTATTTGTGTTGGCTCTTCCTGTGACAGCCAAATCTGTTCCTGGTCCAGATGTTCCTGCCACACCACTGACAGTGAAGGCATCAGCAGGTTGTGCATATCTAAAAAGTCATAGCAGTTTCTAGGGGTTAAAAGCTTTAAGTAAAACCTTATATATTTGTTTTCCCCAAAAATGAAAATGAAAATGTAAATCCATCTGACAACGTTAAGGCTGTTTCTATCAAGCAACCAAACAAACATGACACTTGAGTTTGGGAGCCTATTACACAGCTGGCGGATATTTTGGACACTGTCCTTGCTCCCCCTGGACTCTTCTTAACTGTGCACGAGAGTTAATAAAATGCAAGCATGTATTTCATGTTTATTCTTGCATTTTATGTGTTACTTTAACGGTTGCCAGCATCGTACATGAATGAAAGTGGCAGAGAGAATCGAGACATGAAGCATGCATGTGACTGAAGGACCGAAATGTGAGAGCAGGATGAAGATTTTGTTGGATATGAAAATGTTCCTATAGGGTGCTACTCTGAAAACTTGGTAGCTTTGAAAAAAGTGTTTGCCTGCTTGCTTTCAACTTTGGGAGAATTACTCACTTAAAATATATGCCATATAGACCCAGCTTGCAAAGAAGCGACATTTCGTAAAGGTGCAATCCTATGCATGTTTAGACAGAAAAAAGTCCTAAAACTCCCAGCATTCCCCAGCCAGCACGGGTCTAAAGATGCATAGAATTGTGTTCGAACTTACATTGTTGCTTGAAACATTATTCTCTGTAGTTCTATAGTGTGATAAGCCGCTGTGTTCTCTGAATGAGCAAGGTATGTTATATAAAGTGTTCTATTATGAATGATGGGGTCAGGGCTCCCCTTGCTTATGAGACCGAATGATACCATGCTAAAATATAAATGATTTGGCACTAGGGAAGGTTGTATTGATAAAACACATGGCTAAGGGCCATACGTTAAGTGTATAATTGCATTTAATGTGTCTTTTTATTGTTGTTAAGCAGCATCTGTGTTGGGGGTGGGGGCAGATCAGGTCCAGGACCACTGTGAGGGGTTTAATCTTTTTACACACACACACACACACACACCAATTCTGACAAAGATCACACACACCCTGAAGCTGCTATTTGCTTCAGGAGGAAAGCTGCTAGTGGTGCTAATAACATGACTCCCGCAGCAGTGTGGTATAGTGGTTAGAGTATCAGATTAGAACTAGGAAGACCCAGGTTCAAATCCCCACTCATCCATGAAGCTTCCTGGATGACCTTGGGCCTAACCTACCTTACAGGGACTTCAGAATATTAAACAAATGTAATGAATACATAATAAACAAATAACAGCTTGGGGGCGGGATTGTGATATGTGGGGAAAGAGGTTAACCACCCACATACTGGAGTCTGTTTCAAAGCTGGTGTACTGCACTCCACAAACTCACACAGACTCTGCCTTCCAAACAAACTTAAGTGTTATTTAAACAAAGCCTTTCCACTGAGCTCTCTCAAGCAATTACCTCTCTCTCCTCAGGCCAGAAGCAGTGGCTGTTGCCCTCAACCACTTCCTGGTTTCTCCCAGGAAGAACTCAGGCTGAATCCAGTACTTCTTTCATATTGTTACAGGGTCCTGATCCTGATTTCCCCTCACAGCTGCCATTTAACAAAAACAAACAACCCAGACATGTTGACATGGTTTTGCACAACAGGACAACCCACTATGGGTAACCACCCATGGCTACTTAGTTTTCACGAACAAGCCACCCTGAGAACATATAGCTTATTTTAGGGTTGTTCTTGCCCACAATGGGTTGTTGTGTCATCTGAATCTGGCAGTGTGATTTCATCGTAGGTTGTCAGGAACTGTTACAGAGCCACGTGGCAAGAACGCTGGCTCAGCTTGTGTGAGCGTAGAAAGCTAAGCAGGGTCAGGCCTGGTTATTACTTGGATGGGAGACCCCTCCCCTAGTTTCCTGCTGCATTGAGCAGGGGGTTGGACTCGATAGCCTTTTAGGCTCCTTCCAACTCTATGATCTATGAAATCTATGAAACGGCAAAATTCCCTGCCACTTGCTTTTGTGATCTCACCAGTGACTACCCTTCCCGCAATGCCAAAATGGCACTTTGGAAGGACCAACACTTGCTCCTTGGCTTTTTGTTTGTTACTTTTTAGTGACTGAAGTGTGCAAATGGGGTTGTTATTATTTATTTATTTATTTATTGTATTTCTAGATCGCCCATCTAGCTGGAACCCGGTGGCTGCTGCTGCTGCTGCTACTACTATTAATGTTGGTATTTCACAAATGCACAAGAGTGCACTTGTGACTATCTGATATGTGTAGTCTTGCCTGGTCAATTTCCTTCTGTTTCAGCTGTCAAAGGCAGTGGCAAAGTGGAGTAGCAAACCAGTTTGACAAGGTGAGACTGCATATAGGCTAATTTGCACACAGTTGACTAGCTGTCAATTGAAAAAGCACCAAAAGAAGCTGCACCAAAAGTGCGGGACAATATCTCCCTCTTGGCGATGTGGTCCTTTGGCTTTTAAGTGTTGAACTGACAGTTCTCAGTGTCCTCCACCTTTTCAATACTTCCCAAGTCTCCAGCTACTCCAGAAAGGGGAGATATTAACTCTCCCTGCCTTTTCACAGCTCCTTTTCAGAGCACTTACTGCTATGGTTACTGCAGTTCCCTGACAGTTCTAAAAAAAACAACCCTCAGAAATATATGCAAATTTAATGGCTGGGAAGTAAATGGAGGGGAAATTTGGGCACCTGCAGCAACTACTCCAAAAGGGGTCCCTTTAATGCATCTTCTTTTGCCATGTTTCCCCCCTTTACTGGTGCTTTTCTATTGACAACTTGGCAATTGGACCCTGGCAACTGTGCACAAATTATCCTATATGCAGTTTCACCTTGCCTACTCCACTTCAGCACTCCCTTTGACAGCTGAAACAGACAAGGAAATGGACCAGGCAAGACTACACATAGCGGACAGCTATAAGTGCGCACTTGCACACTTGCGAAAGACTGACAAATAATAATAATAATAATAATAATAATAATAATAATAATAATAATAATAAAAAAATGAACACAGTTGTGCAATTTTCAGGGGCAGAAAAAAAATACAACTGCAGTTGTGAATGAAAAGGGGGAATAATTGGAGTGGAAAGGCAAGATAGGTTCTTCTGTGAAGAACACTGTGATACTGGCTGGAGGACTGAGGGGGAAGGAGTGGGAGAACAAGCTACGGTGAGCCCATTCATCTATTGGACGTACCGTGGGTTGTTCAGCGAACAACCAACCCTGTGGCTTATTCGCAGGGTGGCTTAGCATGACATCTGAATGTGCCCATTGAATGGAACCATACTTTTAAAGAAGCTTGAATTTAGCAGTAAGTAATCACAATGATGACCAAAGTGAATAAGATGCATTTTGGAAGTATTCTTTATTTGTAAATGTGAAAAGTCAATGGTCACTGTCTCACATATCAGTTTGCAACCAAAGCTGTATCACTGCACAGCTAGGAGTGAGGAGCTCTGTCTATATTAAAAGCAAAAGTCAATGAAACCACTCCATAGCCATCTATCATAAAGGCAGGCACCTAGCTAGGGAATGGGAAGTCATGGTTAAAAGGATGTGTTCAGTACAAAATCAGGACATGGTGTGTATTACATAGTGGAAAGATAAAATATATATTTCACGCAATCAGAACATTCAAGGTGCAACTGTAAAGTAGTAGCTTGTTATGGAGGATTGTGAGAAAGAATAGATCCTGGATGAAAATATATTGCAAATAAAAACTGTGCTTGTTTATCCCACTCTCCTGAATAGGAAGTGCACTCTGGTAGCAAACATATTACAAACTCTGTCACACAATCCTTACAGCCACCTTTTCCTTTCTTTCTTTCCTCTCTCTCTCTCTCCCTCTCTCTCTCTCTCCCTCCAAAAGAGCAATAATGAAAAAAATAAAGTCCTGTTGTGCTTTCCCTCTGTTGGGCCTACTTACAAATTCATAGCACAGCATGAAGGTTATTAAAATCCCATATGTGAGAACCACACATAGCATGAAGAGATATGAATTGGCATTCCATAGAGATAATGCTATCTAATGGCCAAAACAAGTAGTGTGGTTTCATTCTTATTCAGAGTACATTTGAAAAGGGCAAAGCACCCAGCGGCTGCTCTTAGCAACCTGATCAGTCAAAGGCCTCCTTCTCTGCTTTACCTATGCATGAATAAGCTAAATGCAGAGAGCATGGTCCTTATCTTGCCTGGCCTGGCTATTCCCATGATACTGTTCACTTGTAACCGTTTGACATGAACTAGATTAAATGTTGTTTAGGCTACACAGATAGGGTGACAAACGATTCAACACGTTGCTTTTCTGTTCCCACTCATTCGTACGTACATAGTTCAAATCAAAATGTAATTAGCTGTGGTTATCACCAGGGTAATTCAGCAAGTTTACAACAGAGTCTGCCACATTTTAAAAAGACAATCATTACCATAATTATTTATCATCCATTTTACCATTGAAACATAACCAGTTAAATGACTTGCTTTGCTTTGTTTATTGGAAACAAATTTCTTGGGGCGGGCGAGTGTTGGTAGAAGAGAACAGTGAGAGTCACAGACCATATTAGTAGCTGTTTCAAGGTAGAAAAAACCACTGCCTAGAAGAATGATGGTTTGATCCTGTATATAGATAGATATGGATCTAGATATAGAAATCAATGATTTAGGGTACAATCCATAGGAGAGGTCGGAGTTCCAGTTCTGACCTTGGAAACACATTCCAAGGGCAGCGCTGGAACTCCAACCTGAGAGTGTGCTCCCTCTGCCCTCGCAGTGGGAGCAGAAAGAACCCATGCCAGCTGAGGTTCTGAGGTCGGAAGACCAACCTCAGAGCTTGAGGTCCGTGGGCAGGGAGGGGGCTGGGGGGAGATGATGTATTCTGGCGGTGCCTCAGCCTCTCCTCCTTGCGAGCCAGGAGGGAAAAGATTTAGATGGCTGAAATCAGCCATCTAAGTCTTTTGCAGGGTAGGAGGAGTGTGGAGGCGACTTTCACCTCTGTACTCCTTGCGCCCTCGATAGGATGCCCAGAATCCTCTGAGTTTGGAGGGTTACAGCCAGGCAGCCACATCGGACTGTGCTGTTAAGGACTGATGATTCTCTGAAATGTCACAACCCCTGGCATGGTGTCAACATTAGGAGCGGATAAGTTGATCAATGAGATCTCATGGGATATAGATAGAAGGGTATCTTTAAAGTTGAGTTTGTGTAAGGTTAATACACTTAAGATGAGTATTATACCTAGGATTGTCTATGGTTTTATGTGAGATTCCTCAATTTATACCTGGCAAGTATTTTCAAAAACTCAATGCTTTGTTTTGTAAATTCCAAAAATTTATTTGAAAAGGATGCAACTTCCAATTAAAGAAGGTGAATTTGGCTTTCCAGATCTTGCTTTACATTATCGGGCTTACTGTTGACCTGTACTAAATTTTGGTCTTTTCTACTTAGATTAGATCATCCATCTGGGTCAGTTTTGGAATCTTTATGTCTAGATCCTCTCTCCAAATGGATGACATTAGGTTCTTAGCACACTAAAATGCATACGGTTCCTCCCAAAATTACAGCAGTCAAAGAGCAGTGGCGTATAATATCATGTCAATTACCGTTTGATCCATTTTCTCACACTAAATTGACTCCATAGGGAAATCCAGAGTTAAAAATTGGTAAGAAAATATTCATGTGGTAGATCTGGATGGATAAATTGATTTTTTTTACTTTGGATCAATTAGTGGGTGCTGATTATTACTTTTTGTCACGTGCTAAATACGTTTTTTGTGGTATGGCTGAATGCCAATACTTTCTATTGCAGTACTTGTTAGAATATAGGTTTGGCCCTGCTGCTTTTACAGCTTCAGAGTCTCCTTCACTATTGGAAGTACTTATTAAGACTGATCAGATATATCAACCAACAATCCAAGTTTATAAATACTTATTATCGGTGAATAAATATAATACACAGGGTGTTAAGCAGGATGGAATAGGGAATCGGACTCTCCTATTTTACCCAATGAATGGATCGCCATTTTAGCATCTGCACACCACAAGTCCTCAGTTTCAGCCTACCTATCAGCTTTTCTGATCACTATCTGTTCCATTTTCCAGGCATGCATAGTAAAACAGCAAACTAGTAGCCAATTCCTGTTCCTTTCTGAGAGCACATTTTGTCTATCCAACAGCAGCAGCCCTCTCCAAGATGATGAGAATGTTAACATTTATTTTTGTTGACCACCAGTGTGGAGAGAGTGTGTGTGAGTATACATTGTTTGTTTGTTTTAAGTCGTGTGTGTGTGTGTGTGTCTGTCTGTCTGTCTGTGTGACTGAGTGTGGATAGGACCTCCGGCTGAAATTCATCTTTTAGGCTGGGTTGGTTTTTTTGGGAGTGGGGCTGTTTAATCTCTGATTGTTGCTTGGGCAATTACTCCTGAGTGATCCAGTCTTTCTTACTAGAGTAGAGATCCATAAACTGGATTTTTGTGCTGTGCTGTGCTGTGCTGTGCTGCTTCTTGCTGTTACTTCTAAGTTTTGGAGAGGGGTAGCTGTGGAGATTCTCAGTGAAAAAGATCGATTTTGGATGCTTTTCTGTGTGGCTCTGAGGATACCATTATGATTATCATCTCTCTCAGTATCTCCTTTTGCAATGAGTTGCTCCTGGGTTCCAAAGACTGCTTTTCTGTGTAGTTGCTCTGAGGACATTATTCCTGTTTTATTATTATTATTATTATTATCACAACAGCATGCAAAGGGGTGGATTTTGGATGTTCTCAGAACTTGCTGCTGCGTTCCAAAGAATGGCTTTTCTGTGTGGCTCTGAGGATATCATCATCATCATCATCATCATCATCATCATCATCATCATCTGTGTGGCTGTGGGGATTCCCCCCCCCACAGTTTTGCACTCATGATCTTAAAGTAACTTTATTCTCTGTGCAATGAGAGTTGTTAGTGGAACAGAATGTGCATCCAAAGAAGTGCTTTTCTGTGGCTTTGTGGATTCGCTTCCTCTCCATGTATAAACAAAAAGTGAAAATGTGAAAGTGGGTCCCATGTTGCAGGCTTGGAATAAGAGGTGGGTCTCCGGTCTGGACAGGCTGAAGACCACTGGTCAAATCCCCCTTTAAAGCTATCTAATAGTGGCGATCACCACATCTTGTTGTAGTTAATTCCATAAATGGACAGCCAGACGAGGTGGCAATGGTCAGTAGCTCTAAAAGAGGATTAGATGATGAATGGATGGAAAATCCATCAGTGGTTACTGGCTATTATGGCTACATGCCATTGTGTCATCTTCATCCCATCTATGGATCCACACAGTATTTCCATGTACTTGATCATTAAGTCACACCAAACATGTCATTACTATCATTATTTGATACTGTTTATATTTCAAATGATTTGCCTCTGTTTTTTTCCAGTAAAATATCTGAAATTAGATAGCTTGATTCAGTAATATTGTGAATGCAATATCATAAATAAAACAGTTGTGCATTTAAAAAAAATACCATCATCTATAGCAGTGTTCTCCAACCTTGGGTCCCCAGATGTTTTTGGTCTACAACTCCCAGCATGCCCCAGCCAGCGTAGCTGGCTGGGGCATGCTGGGAGTTATAGGCCAAAAACATCTGGGGACTCAAGGTTGGAGAACACTGATCTATAGAATGGGGTTTGGGTCGGGGTGGTGGTGGTATCAACCCCAAATAAGGTTTTATATAAGTGAACTTTGCTGGGTTTCTGTTTGAACAAGTCTGTTCTGAGGCTGGCAGTCAATCACCAGCTGTTTCTTAGAAGATGCTAGTATGTGCCTTGTGCTAATGACCACAAGCTGCCACCATGGCCATGTGATACCCTTTAGTTCTCCAATGTCTCAGATCCTGCAGAATAAGAGCGGTCATTTTCTTTTGTGTGTGTATGTGTGTGATTTCTTTATTTGAACTTTTTTACTTCAATCACAGCTTAGAAGCTTCAATCTACACTGAAAATGAAAGCCTTCCCCCCACCCACCTTCCCCGTTGACGTTCTCTCCTTGACTGATATAAATAGGTTATAAAACATGAGGAAACTGTTTAAAAGTTCTCTTTTAACTTTTGCTTTCAATCACAGGAAGTGGTTGCTTTGTCTCTCACATCACACACAAGAATCAAACACATGAGATATAATCAACATGCTTTGTTCTTACATTGAAAAACTTACTTTTAGAAAACATTTCATCAGGTTCTCCTTCACTCTCTTGTTTGAATCACATAAGGTAATAACATCCCAAGATATGGGGAACCCCCCAACTCTCATGATTATTGTAATGATTTGGGGAGTTTGAGCATAGGGCACTGTAATATAAATTCAGACAAATTCATAGGCCTATCAATGGGTATTAGCCATAGTAGCTAAATAGAACATCCCTGTTCAGGAAGCATAACACATCTGAGGACCAAGTGATGGAAACAGGCAACAGGGTGGGGCTACTGCCTTCCTTCTTTCTAAACTTTTCAGAAGTATCCAGCTGGTTGGTAGCTGGTAGAAGCAGAATGCTGGACAAGACGGAGCTTTGCTTCATCCAGTAGAACTGTTCTTAGGAACTGTAGGACTCATGAGCCATTCATCATGCCTGAATAGGGTATATTGATGACTGTAAGGGCCACAGGGCCACACATGCTGGGCCCACCCCCAACATCCCCATCCACGCTTCTTCAGTGCTTGACCTCCCTGCATTGAGCTGGGAGGGCTGAAGGGGGCTTTCACTCACATTCACTTGAATACAAGTAGATGCTTCCATGTGATTCAGAACCGTGCACTGAAGCAAATGGGAGTAGAAACCCGTCTAACCTTCCACCTTAACATAGGAGGGTCCCTTTTTTGTGTGTGTGCTATTTTCCTGCATAAGATATGCATCGCCTACTAGCAGACGGTCCTCCATAGCAGAGAGCAGGTTAACATTCAGTTGCCAACATACTCTTCCATCTGCTTATACCCTCCAGCCCAGAATAATCACTCCATCAAAGTGAAATTATGATTCTATAGCACAGTTCTGAATGTGACCTTCATTTTCTTTACCACCTGTCAGAAAATATTTTTTCTGTTCTTTTTGCTGAGTGGCATAACAGTGTTGCCAACTTTCTTCCTGGCAGAACTCCTTAACTTTCACAGGAGGAGAAGCTGTTCCTGTCACCGCACCTCTATCCTGGGGAAAGCTTCAGCTGCTGAATCACTTCCTGCAACAAAGCTCTTAAAGGTACAATAACCCTGCCACACGGCCACAGAGAATGTTAGTGAGGCCTACCATTTGTGTGCTGGACTCTTGCCCTACCTGGCTTATAAAAGCAGCCAGGGGGGGGGGGAGGGGGATTGGCTGAATGGGTAAGGGCAGTGGTGAACGCCGCTATGGCAAGGTGCGATTCCATCTTGCCTAAAGGAAGTGGTGGTAAGACCTTTGTGTTGTTGTTGTTGTTCTAAAAAACCTCTCCCTGAACCCCACTGTGTTGGATTATTTCCGTCTGGTCTCCAGGATTCCATTCTTGGACAAGGTGCTGGAGCGTGTGGTAGCTTCTTGGCTCCAGAGATTTCTGGATGAGGCAGATTATCAATTTCAATTTGGTTTCAGGTTTCACTCTGGTTTCAACCATTTCAATCTAGTTTCAGGCCAGGTTATGGGGCAGAGATGGCTTTAGTCGCCTCAGTGGATGACAGGGCTGGTGCAAGGTCTCTTGCCACCTGAAGCAAGAGACAGCTTGTGCCGCCGCCTCCCCTCACCACCCTCCTCCTCACTGCCTCTTGCCACCATGCGCCCCCATCACCCAGCCTCTTATCTTTGCTGCCACATCAGCAGCCACCCGGGTCTCATGAGACCTGGCCAAGCTCTTGCGAGACCTGGCTGTGCTCCTACAAGATCTGACTAGGCTCCTGCAGGATCTCAGGAGACCCAGCCTAGCAGCTTTCGATACCATCGACTATGGTATCCTTCTGGAGTATCTGTCTGCAGTGGGACTGGGCGACACTGTTATACGGTGGCTCCAGTCCTTCTTGGAGAGGAGATCTCAGCAGGTGGTGCTGGGGGATTCCTGTTCAATGCCATGGCCTGTGGTGTCCTTCAGAATTCCATCTTATCCCCTATGCTATTTAATAATATATACTGGACCCTGAACTTGGATGCCCAGGTCTTGGTAGTGGGCAGGAGCCATTTGCACAGCTGAGGCTAGTGCACCAACTATGCCTGTTCTTAGAAATGTCTGATCTGGCCATGGTCACACATGCCTTAGTTACATCCCATTTGGACTACTGTAATGTGCTCTATGCCTTCGGAAACTGTTCAGAAACTTCACCTGGTCTAGACTGCTGCAGCCAGATTGTTGACCGGAGCTGGTTACAGGGAGCATGTGACTCCCTTGTTACAACAGCTTCACTGGCTACAGGTCTGTTTCCAGGCAGAATTCAAACTGTTGGTTATTATGACCTATAAAGCCCCATATGGCTTGAAACCAGGCTACCTGAAAGACTGCCTTCTTCCATACGGGTCTGGCCAGGTATTAATATCTTCAGTAGATGCCGTTGTTTCAAGACCACTGCCTTCAGAGGTGTGTTTGGTGGTGACACAAGACAGGGCCTTTTGGTGGCCGCTTCCAGGCTGTGGAGCTCCCTGCCGAGAGAGGCTAGGTTCACTCCCTCTCTGCTGTCCTTCCACCAGCAGACAAAGACCTCTTCATTCAAGCAGGTCTTTGGCGTGTAAGGGGGTCTGTTGGGTTGGATGCTGTTTTTATTTGATTATTGTTGTATTTTTATGTTTTAATGCATTGTTTTATTATTATTTTAATCAAGTTTTATTTATGATTGGCCTGGAGTGCCATTTTTCTTGGTAGAAAGGCAGGGTACAAATCAAATCTAATAAATAAATAAATAAATAAATAAAGCAAGCATTATTTTTATTTTTCCAGTGCATTTAATACTACAAACCTATCCTTTAAGTACATGACTGCAACTAATTCCCTGTGATGTTACTCATTTATTTCATTCTATTTCTATACCACCTTTAATTAAAAAATCCTACTTGTTTGGCCAAGTTTCGACAGTGTAGTACCATTATGACAGCATGACCTTAAGTCAGTAGACGTGCTATGCCATCATAATAATGGGGGCATAAGGGGTATGTGTGTGGAAGGGGCAAAGTTATGGGTATGATGGGGAAGGATCAGATGTGGCCAGATTACATTTGCATCCTATCCTCACTAGGGCTAGGTTGTATCTCCCCACTCCTATGGGGGTCTAAATACAATCCCATAGAAGTCAACAGGGAGTCCAGGATAATTGTATTACCCACCACATTGGAAGACAGGATACTGACTAACTCAGGAGGCAATCACAGCACAACACCAGGGGTGTATAAGCCCTAGCAAAGGCACATAGCTCAAATATATCAAGATATGTGGCATGGGGAACTTGGTTGAAAGAGCACGTTGCACAAAGGACAGCCAAAGAGTAGAACATATGTTGGATGAACACATCTTCACAGACACCTTACAGTTACTGTTCCTCAGAACTCCAGACAAATACCCACCATAAATAGCAGGTCCACTGTTGCAACGGGACATCAACTCCACTGTTGCAACTGGAGCTGTAAGGGTAAGCAAGGGAGGGGACACAACAGTACCCCAAAACAGGATCCCAACACCTCCTTCCGTTGTCTCTGTCCCGCACAAGAAAAGAGATGGGTGAGCTCAAATTCTGTGAGTGCTGGGAGGAAAGTGGAAGGGAGAAGTCTGGGAGAAGCAAAACTCTCCACATCCCACTGGAGCTCCTCCCTATCGCTTCTGGCTGGCAGCTACCATTTTGTTTTTCTCCCTAAGCAGCTGGGAGTGATCCTTAATGCTATGTGATGATGTAGCATCACTGAAGGGGGTGGGTGGGCTTATGGTAGAAACAAAATGGGGTACACCCCTTGGCGGCTACTGGGAGGAGCGCCAGTGGCAGATGGCAAATTCCACCCACCTAAAATTTCACACATCCTTCCAAAAATGGCAGAAACACCCTCCCCCCATTTCACCACCTGCAAATGAAGCAGGGAAAGGGAGGCCATTTCAGCTCAGGCCCGAAGTTAATTCCCCAATACACAGAGCCAAAGAGCATCTTCCACTTCACTATGCAGGTAGGGGACATGGTGTACTGCAATCTTCCCCAAGCTGGTGCCATCCAGATGTTTTGGACTACAGCTCCTTGGTTTCATGACCACTGGCCATGCTATCTGGCACTGATGGGCATTGACGTCCACAACATCTGGAAGGCATCAGCTTGGGTAAGGTTGATGCACTGGCTTAACAGCCCTTCTTTAATGAATACGTAGCAGCAGTGCTTCCATGCAAAGAACACTGGATAAGCATGATGGTTTATACAAAGTGGAGTCCTGTTGGCCATAAAGCCCCAAGTGTAGGTTAAGTCCCCACCATGTCCTGCAAAAGGCTATGGTACGGCTGACCAAACAAGTCCAACATATTATTTTATTTGAATTATCAAAACATTTCACTTACCACCTTTCAGTCAACAGACTCTTCAAGGTGATGCACCATACAACATTTTAAAAACACTAAATACAAAATAAAGAACAAAACAAAAAACAAAACCTTAAACCAAAAGGAACATGAAAATGGAGCAACACACACTGCATTCTGCCTTGGAGAATAAGAGCCAGGAGTCATGCAATGGAGCAACTCCCTACAGTGGATGGGTGGGTACGGTCTTGTCAGCAGCATATTTTCCCCGTGTACAGAGACATCAGTGGGGAATTCCACATGAGTGCACATCCAATGGGAGAAAAGGGAGCTGGGCTGAGGCATGCAGAATAGGAAGGCATGGAGATGGCAATATCCTTTCACAATTACTCACTCAACTCCTAATTAGCACCATCATAGGAACCATCTGTTGTAGCAGCAACCCATTACTCATCACCATCCCTGTGTTCCTCTTGTCTCCCTGCAGCCAACTATGCCGTCTCAACACTTAGGCCAGATCTATTCCTCACCCATGCCTTCATTTTTACTTATTTATTATATTTATACCCCACCTTTTTTTCCTGCAAGGAACCCAAGGTGGCTTACATAATCCTCCTCCTCTCCATTTTATGCTATGAAGACTGCCAGCAAGGCCTCCAGCAGCAGCTGTGAGCAGCAGGAAGCCAGCTGTGTCTGTGTACCTCTCTGGCATTGCCACCTTTATATGACAGTACGTGAGTGACTCCAATGAAAAGCATCGTGTGTTTGAAGTGATATAAAAGCACTGTCCATGGTATCTGATTGCATGGCTGAGGGCCAAAACAGACATTACTTTAAATCCCTGTTATTAATAAAAAAAGCTTTTTGTTAATTTTTGTAGGTGCAGCAGGCCCCCTGATCTAGATCTTTAAAAAAAAAAAAAAAAACAACACCCTACCCAACATGCTAAAGTCTCAATCCAGATCGGGGACCCTGTGCCTACTGTAAAGTAAAAATGAAGAAAAGATGTTAAAGGCACAGATTTAAAGTAATGGCTGTTTATGCCTGAATTCAAACCTGGAAGCCAAGCCACTATTTGATGGTGTAGTCATGTTGTGATCAACATACAGATGTGAAGCAACTTGCAGGATGCCACAATTGACTAGCACGAGGGGCCACACGTTCTGCACAACCAAGAAAAGCATTTCTGCTTTATGAACAAATGCGCGAGCAGAACAGTCAAACGCTACCACTGAAATGTTTAAGAGCAGCTATTAGCATTGCACACTGAGGGCCAAAACAGATATTACTTTACGTCCGTATCTAGCAGCTATGTTTTTCATTCATTTTTATGCTAGAGTAGACACAGGGCCCTTGATCTGGATTGAGACCCTAGCATGGGGGAGTAGGTAGGTTGCTTTTTAAGATTTGGATCAGGCCCCTACACCTACTCTAGAGTAAAAATGAAAGAAAGGGGGGGGAGAGAAGACAGGTGCTAGATATGGATTTAAAGTAATGCCTGTATTGGCCCTAATATTAATTCATTTGATCCTCCCATTCTGAATGCAGATGTTGTAGCTTTCTGTGCGATCAAAGCGTAGATGTTTCTCTACAGCAGGGATGGGGAACCTCTGGCCCATCCCCCCCAATCTGGTCCATGGTCTTCCCTCTCAGCCCTGACCACTCCTGTGCAGCAGTTAGGCTTTTACAAAGCCTCCATTGGTGCCATAATCACTGTGTGGCAGGTGTGTGTGTGTGTGTGTGTACATGCAGCTTGGTAGGGAAGGGCCAAGCCAACCCCCCCACCCCTCACCACCTGCACAGCAATTCGGCTTTGAAAAAGCCTCTGTGTTCATAGATTCATAGATTCATAGATCATAGAGTTGGAAGGGGCCTACAAGGCCATCGAGTCCAACCCCCTGCTCAAGGCAGGAAACTAGAGGAGGGGTCTCCCATCCAAGTAATAACCAGGCCTGACCCTGCTTAGCTTTCCACGGGGAGTGACTGAGGATGGGAAGCAGCTGGGGAGGGAAGTGGGGAAGGAGAGAGAGAGAGAGAAGGGGAAAAGAGATAAAGAGGGAAGAGAGAAGGTGGAAGGGGAGGGGAGAATGAGAGGGAAGAGGACAAAGGGAAAGCAGGGGAAAGGTGGGGGTAGAGATTTGAATGAATGGAAGAGGAGCATGAGTGTGTGTGAGGGAAGGAGGGAGGGGCCGAGGGGAGAGGAGGAGTGTTTGTGTGAGAGAGTGTGAGTGGAACCAATCCCTCCTACTTTTGGTACTGGCTCCATCCACGTTTGGCACCAGCCCTGCTCACTGCTGACATGTGGCCCTGGAAGGTTTCCCAGAAGGAAATGCAGCCCTCAGGCTGAAAAAGGCTCCCCACACACCTGCTCTACATAAGCACAATAGGCCTAATTACAAGTTAATATGGAAAAGCATGGGCATCTGTGTGTGTAAAAGTTACTCAGTTCTTGCAAAGAGTGCCTGTAATGGTATACCCCACAGCAAAACATGTGGTGCTGTGCCCAAAGACATATATCTGTGTATGCATATATCTTCCAGTTGTTTGTAGTGAGGAAGGTTTTTGCTGTATCTCTTTATAACTCTTTCCACATCCACTTACTTGCACCATGAAAATAAAAGTGGCAAAATTGATCCCATGCTATTAATTGCTTACGGAAAATGGAGTCATAAAGGTCACTGTTCAACATTTTTGAATGTGGAATGTCAGCCTGTGCATTCTGCTTAGTGGGATTCTCTTAAAATGGTAAGTATGTGTTTGCTTTCTATCAGAGGCAGAATGGGCATCTGTCAAATAAGAAATGTCATTTGGCAGCCAATATATCAAATGTCTTAATGTACAACTATGCATCTTTGAGCCTTTTAATATCACCATGTAATTGTGCCACTTGACCTACAAAATGTAGATCAGATATTATATTTGCATATCATGCACTGTTTGTTTTCAGGCTCTTGATGTTTGATATGCAAAACCAGTAAATTGTTGCACATAGAATAAATAAAGATGCCATTAAACTGGATGTGCAAATCCTCAGGTGTACCAAGAGCAGAGAATTATGAGGGTATTCTGGAAAGTAATAGCAAATATATATTAAATGCTGTGACTATCCAACACATCCTTGTATTTTCTACCTATCCAAATTCTTTTCCTACTGACTCCATAAAATCCTTTAGGGGGTTTCATGCTCTGTGATATCACAGATGCCATCTGCAAGAGCACTTATTATGGAATTCTTAAATATGTGTAAGTTAACTGCTTTCACTATAACAGAACTTGAGAATCAAGGACTAGAATGTGACACCAGCTCTTCTACAATAGTGTAAATGAATGTACACATTTGCATTTTATTTGTTTTTATTGATTGTTGCAACACACACACACACCCAAGAGCTTCCGCTATTGGGAGTTATAGAAATAATAATAATAATAATAATAATAATAATAATAATAATAATGTACCATCTTCTTCCTACAATTAGATTCACAATAAAGTGAGCACCTTGGCAGCTAAACAATTCTCATTCACCCCCCAAAGAGCAACCCTTTTCCTGCTTCACAGGTGGAAGTAAACATCTCAAACCTTGGTGCCCTTCATACTATGTATTGGTCTACAAGTCCCATCACCCGGCATGGCCAATGGTCAGGGATTTAGAGTTGTAGTCGATAACATCTGGAGGGCATCAGGTTGGAGAAGGCTAAATAGAGCAAGTTTAACAGCCTCACCATTAGTCAAAATTATCAGGTAGTACACATGTTTCTCCCAATAATGAAATTCTTTAGAGCTGATAAGCAGAAGTTGGAAATCACTTTGTAATTCCACTGGCCCAGTTTGGACTATAAAATTCTAGCTCGATAAGGCAGGATATGCACACACTTGGGGCACCAACACGCAGCTCCTTTGTACCCCCTTGGACCTCTCCTTTGGGTGAGTGAAGGAACAAACCAGGAATGTCAGAGTTAACCATAGTTTCCCAGTTAGGACATAACAGGAATGCCTTCCAAACAAGCCAGGATATGAAACCATAGTTTAAAGTTGGCTTCTGAATTCTGGCTTGTTTGAAAGCCATTAACCATAGTACCCAGTTTGGGCGTAACAAGGGGCTATGTTTAACTGCAGCTTCCTGGCTTGTTGTCCAGTTCACATGGAGGGAGGAGCAAAAGAGGATCCAAGGGGCTGCATATTCAATTGCATGAAACATGTGCATATCCTAATTTATTAAGCCAGGATTCGATAATCCAAACATGGCCATTCTATCAGATTTTCATACTTTAACTGAAATATCTGAGGTATTTTATCTGAGGTATATTATTCTTATTAACATTGCTACTTATGATTGCAGAGTTTGGGTGGCTACACATGAACCTCTGCCACAGCGAGGCTGCTTTCATTTGTCTGGACTGGAGCAATTCCCCCCCCCCCCAATGCACATTTAGTTGCATTCATGCTGGCTTTTCTAGTCCCCTCCACTTGGTGGGACTGCTCCAGACAAATAAGGACATCATAATAAATCAGGCATGCTGTTGCCCCCACCCCTCCAGTCCCTGCCACTTCTTCTCTGGTACCCGTCGTGCCTTTATCAATCCCCAAGTCACTTCCAGGTTGGAATGTTACATTTTTATTTTTGGTTAATATGGATGTTCTGCGATTCTATTCTGTAGGCAGCAAATTGGCATCAGGAGGGAGATCTTTAGCAGGTGGTGGGAGACAACTGTAAATTTCATTAACCCTCCTCCACTAGTCAAACATGGATAGTTGGCAAATCTTCGAAGACTTTATATTTATATGTTTCTGTGATTTAAATGTAATCTTACTACAGGTCTACCAGCACAAGAGGTTTTATTTATTTTGGGGTTTTTTTTACAAGATCAGGGTACTACCAGTTAATCGAATAATAAGGTTCATACTTAGCAAAATCAACTGAAAGATCCCCTTCAGGGCACTTTATCTTTGAAAACAGCAGCTAAATTCTGGCCTGTTCTTAATGCTTTATTTAGCCTTGGAAACATTAATAGCCTCAGCGAGTTGCTCACATTCCATTTGCAACAATGCATTCAAACTAGAGCCGGGTCAGAGCAAATGTTTATTACTGTATTAGTCTTGCATTAATAAATATGCAAAGGCACTAGTTCAAGTCACTTATTTACTGGTTTTAAAAAGTGAACTGCACACCCTCAGTGAAAATTGCAAGGTGCTTTAAAAAAAAAAGGGTGCACCAGAAAATACATTAATTATGAACCTTTAATTCCCATAATAGCTTCCATAAAGAAGCAGGAATTTAAGCGCAGCTGGAGCTGTCAGATTTCAAAACAATCAGTAGTCTTGGAAAGGTTTGCAGTCACATGGTGGGTGTTTTTCTATTGCTATAAAAGTGAGAATCTGTGTGCATGCCTGCTGCCATGTGCACATATGCACAATTTTAATGCTCTAACAAGTGTAATAGTACATCAGTACAAAGAAATGTAGTTCTGTTAAAAAAAATCTACTGTATAATGTATAACAACATCAATTGGCCTTGGAGCCAGATCCCACTTATCTAAGCATCCGTATTAATTTTAGCAGGATTATTCATATGAAAAAGATCAAAATATAGTCCTGCTGATATATATAATTCTCTAAGGCTGCAGTCCTATAGCAACTTACCTGGAAGTAAGCCCCCCTGAACTCAGTGGGGCTTACGCATGTATCAGATTGTGCTCTACTAAGAGTCTATTAATGCATTACTTGGAACAGAAATGGGGGAGGATTCAATCACTTCTACCATTAGTATAAATCTAAATTTATCATACAGCAGTGGAATAATTATCATTATCATTTAGTATTTATAAAGCACGTACAATAAACTGGGTCCCATAGCCAGATAAAAGATAAAGAAGGCCCTGCCTACCCCCCAAGCTTACAATAAAGGAATTCATTTACATTAATAGCACTGGGTCACCTGAAGTAAGGCAATGAAAACTCTTAGGAGCACTTCAAAATCTTAGAGCTGTGAAATTCCTGTAAAGATAGGCATTTCCATATAGGAGGAGGCGGCCAAAGTATATGTGGTTTGTAACACATGATGATTGTACACACAAGTCTGTTTAATTGCAGGTACACAGACTGAGAATAATTGTTTGATCATAGCTTCTCAGCATTGATCTTCCCATCATGATACCAAGTATATGCAGTTCTCACAATTTCCCCCCACATGGAAATGAAGGGTTGGATCCATCCAACCCTTGCACGAGCAGAAGTCCGCTCACATGATGGGACTTCCACTCATGCAACAAGACTTCCTCATCCCCTTCCCCCCCCCTGCAGCCCCCCACACATGCCCCAAATGCTCTGCAGCAGACTTGGGGGGCAACGCCATTGGCTACAACCCATTAGGAGGAAATTCATAACATTTGAAGTGGTACTTAGACACGATAGGATATTAAAGAACAGACTCAATAGCATACAGTTTTCCTGGAACGATTGTATCAACAAAAGGCCTGGCCTGCTCAATCAAACAAAGGCCCATTTAGTTCAAGCAGAGGTCTCTGGGAAAGTGATAAGCAGGGCATGAAGACAAGTATTGGGAAAGATGTGTTGTCCATGTTTGAATAAGCTTAAGATGAGGCTATGAAAAATCAAGCCCACACAACGCAGAAGGACAAGTGCTTCTCTGTGCACATGCTGAGTGATTATGCTGAGGGATTTATGTCATGGTTGGTTCAGTAAGAGAGCACATTTCCCCCTCCTTCCCTGTTTCTCTAAAGCAGTGAGAAAGTCAAGGTGGAAACTGACCTTCATACATGGATTCTTGGGGAAATGGTTCTGCCTTCAATTGCTTCAGTAAGCTCTCTAACAGTGTCAGCACTCTTGAAAAGTGTTTCTTTTATACAAGCTGCCCTATGGCCTAAGAGAATCCGTACTGTTGTCCAATCTAAAAAGCAAAAGACAAAGTATATTTGTCACGTTCTTAGCCAGGGCAGAGCTGGTGTAACATGTGAAAGGTAAAAAGAAGTGCTTGAATTGCAAGCAATGGTTTCCCTCAAAGAATGACATTGTTTGTGGCACTGTTTTAGATTTCAGATGTGGGGGCAAGATGAACAAAGGCATTTCATAGGATAGGATTTAAAAAAAAAAAGGAATATTCTTAGATATATTCAAGGTTAAATGGGGGGGGGGGGGACCAGTGCATTTTAGTGCTATCTTTCTGAAGTTTTATTCCTGTTGTATCTTGTTGTTCCAGGAAAGGGCCATAACTTAGTGGTAGAACACTTGCTTTGCATGCAGAAGGGCCCAAGTTCAATCCCTGGCATCTCCAGGTAGGACTGGGAAAGACCTGTCTGAAAGCCTGGAGAAACACTGCTAGGCAGTGTAGACCAGTGGGTAGGCAACCTTGTGCCCTCCAGATGACTTAGCGTACAACTCCCATAATTCCTGACCATTGACCATGTTGACTGTGGCTAATGAGAGTTGTAGTCCAAAACATCTGGAGGGCACTAGGCTGGCTACCCCTGGTGTAGACAATGCTGAGTTAGATGAATCAATGGTCTGACTCAGTATAAGGCAGCTTCCTAAGTTACTATGTTATTTTATCTAAATATTGTATAAGCCACCCTGCACACACATTATTTGAAGGGAGAGGTATAGCTTTATTAATAAGTAAGTAATATTAAAAACTTTCTGACACAAGATAGTTCCCTTTTTTTAAAGCATAGGAATTTATGCCTTTTGCGTGCATACTTAGTTCATAAACCCATTCAGATGTTTTTAACAATACTTAATAAGTAGAACCAATGAGTATGGGTTCTGAACATGCAGTGGGGAAGGTGCATTCTTCAGCCCCTTGTTTTTAATCTGGAATCTCCACAATTGGTTAGCATAGATATAATAACTGAACTGATAATTCTCCTCCATCATGACTTTGCTGAGCAGTATCTCCAGAAAGAAGACTCATCAAAGTGGGGCAAAGTCAGTTGCCATGGTGACTGTGTTGAGTGCATTTGTGGATCCTATATGTTGCATGCACACATTACATTTTTAGGAGTACATGGAGAAGAGTTTTTATGTGCAAATCTTTAAAAGGTGATTTGTAAAGCAGAATTCATGCTACGGAGATTAACATTAGGGAGGCTCTGGTATTCCACCTGGAATAGGTATATGCCAGTCCAGATTATTCCTGCTTGTGGAACTAAGGATCTTTAACTACTTGTAGTTAAATATGCAATAATGCTGTAGCACTATTCTGGGATTAAGGACTAAAATGTAACCCAGTTAACCTATTACAAGTCTTGTGTGTTTAAAATCACAGCTACGGTAGATCTTAATGATGGTAAAAGCATTTTTCACTCAGGGCCAATGTAACATGGAGGCTGCCAAAAAGCATTTCTCTGTGGTGGTGCTCCATAGTGAGTATGTACTGTAACATTTCAAAGCCTCTTGCTCTGTGCATTGGACCAAAAGTGTGCAATATCTCGGTGGGAGCTCTGCACATTGTATAGCAACCCTAACATGGCCATGCATATATGTCAAGGTGCAGCTGGACAGCCATCTGTCAGGGATGCTTTGACTTGGATTCCTGCACTGAGCAGGGGGTTGGACTCGATGGCCTTATAGGCCCCTTCCAACTCTATTCTATGATTCTATGATATACAGCACATAGGAAGAGGCCTTTTGAACATATATCCACCATGTGGTGCCACCTTGGTGATCTCCATATGCTTTCTTCAGGAGGAAGGGACACACCATGAGAGGAAAGGCTGTGCTCATGGAAGGCCCCTCCACCCAATTTTTGGGGATCCCACTTCCCCACAACACAACTCACTCCATTCAGCATGGTCTCCTGACTCTGTGTAGCATTTTCAGGGGGCTGGAGGGGCAGCCGTGGGAAGGAGGGGCAGGGAAGTCTGCTTCCGTCTGTGCAGCATAAATCTGGATCCATCCAAAGGTTGTATAACATTTCAGTTGACCCTCAGCTTGGCCAACCTGAAATTTGTGAAAGTAGCTCTTTAGAGATCAAGAAACATTCAAAGATGCCAGAAATGGGAGTTTAAAAGCAGCATGAACCTTGCACACATTCTGATTTGTCCCCTCATGTGGACCTCAATGTGAGGATGCCAGCTAGTGGAGGCTGGAGGGGCCTGAAGGTGGTCCAGGATGAAGCAGAAAGTTAAAGGGGAACATAGGCCCATGATGGGCCCAGTGCAGGGCAAGTGCAGACGGTTAAAAGCAGAAACCACCAAAGGCATGGGGTGGAGTCAATGGGTACAGAATATAAGGGAAAAGGCAAAGCAGGAAGAGGATGAGAAGATCTGATCCTCTTCTGCTCCTTGTAAGGTTTGTGCAGTGGATGAAATTATAGATCATCTTCTCTGGGACTTTCTGTACAGAATTGGGCTTTCTTATTAATTTGCTCCAGAGCTTGGGAGTTGAATGCTTTTTCTTTGGAATCTGTTCTCCAACTTAAGAATCTTAGCAGCTATGGAGATTCATTAACGTTAGAGGCATCTATGCTTGCCTCTTAAGAATTAGTTTTGGTTTTCTCTGGTTTCCAGCATGTGGTAGTCATGGGGCCTTTTTGACATTGATCCACCATTAAATGTCAAAAGAAGAAGGAAGAGGATGAGGCAGTCCAGAGGGATCATGCTGAGAGAGTGAAGGGCACCAAAGAATGGGAAAGAGAGCATGATGGGCTGCATACAGAATGTGGAGGCTGCAAGTAGCTGGACCTGCAGAAAGAAGCTGAAGGTTGTGAGGAAAAGGAGTGGTTGCAACAGTGTCTGGATTGGGAAGCAACAAAAGAATGTCAACAAGCATAGGAGCGAATAGCAAGGGAACTGTGAGGGCAACCCTATTCTGAACCCTATTCTGCAAGAAGCAGTAGTGGGGACAAGGATAGGGATGAAGTTAACCCACACCCTATATGCATTCAATTTTTTTAAATTTATTCATTATATGTTTGATCCACCCAATAACAAATGTTCTCTGTCCAGAATACAAACAGTTAAAAGAATAAAATACAACGAACACTGCAAAAGATACAATACAAATTAAACCACAGTCTGTGTTTTACATGCATGACCTGGAGTGTTCTACGTACCAAGATGTCTTCCTAATATGAAACCATATGAGACACAATCATATCAGAGTGTCTTTCTGATTGCAAAATTTCACTCATCAGTTGTCAAAATGATAAAGCATTATGGTATCACTGAACAGTTAAGGGTCAGTGAGAATAGGTTACTTAAAGGGAGATTGTGTATGACAAATTTGCTGGATTTCTTGAGTGCATCCCCACACTGGTAGAAGAGTAGACATAATTTATCCGGATTTCTGGAAAGGATTTTATACTGTTTCACCCACCCGATTGATTTATAAGGAAAGAAAGCATGGCATTGAGGAAGAGGCCAAGCAGAATGCACCATAAATCATCTCACAAAATGAAGAAACTGAGGCTGTCTGTAACAAACAAAACACTTCAAGGTCTGAGCACAAAAATAAGTTGCACCACAAGGATTCTGCTACAACCACTTAATTTCAAATGATGTTGTTATTATTTTAAAGGAAGAAAAGGTTAAAGAATTTTACTTAAATATTGCAGATATTCAAGCTGTATGAGATAATGGTGGTCTATGAACTGCTTTTAACAGAAAACAGCAAATTCTGTATAGGTTCAAAAGGTCTGTATTTGTTGGGGGGTTTTAAAGGTTCTATCCGATAATTCCCAGAAAGCTCTACCTAGTTGCTCAAATTGTACATATATTGTTGTTGACATTTTGCATTCAGTTTAGAAAGGCGGCAACTGCATCAGGTTAAATGTGATATTTGTTATAGCATTGTACATTGTGAAGCATGTACAGCCTTATTAGCATCCTGCACACTCTTGATATCATGGTTCAAAAAAATCCTTTTTATACAGAGCGGAATTTGGGGATTGTTATCCAGCATTCACGTGCTCAGCCATCATATAATGGCAGTGTGCCATTTTATAAGAATATCATAGGCCATAGTTCAGTGGAAGAACACATGTTTTGCATGCAGAAGGTCCCACCCAGGTGCAATCGCCAGGTAGGGCTAGGAGTGAATCTTGCCTGAAATCCTGGGTAGCTGCTGGCAGTCAGTGTCAACAATACTGGGCTAGATGGATGGACCAATGGTCTGATTCCAGATAAAGCAGCCTCCTGTGTTTCCTTGAACAAACAGCCCAGCCATACCAAACCTGGTGCCCTCCAGATGTTTTGGACTACATATTCCATTAGCCCTGGTATTGGCCATGCTGGCTCGGACTGATGGGAGTTGTAGTCTAAAACATCTGGAGGGCACCAGGTTGGGGAAGACTGAAATAGAGGAATTCTGGAATGCTACAAGGGCCAGAAATGGTAGATGCAGTTTAGCCTATTGAAATCAAGAGGTTAAGGCTTCAATCCTATACCCACTTACCTAGGAGTAAGCTCCACTAGACTTAGTGGGAGACTTACCTCTAAATAGACATGGAAGTGTGCTTAACTCTGTGTTGAAGTTGCTTTGCTATGAGTCAAACAGAGGTGGCTTATTAACATAACACATTTTACGTTTTATCTGTGAAGTTCTTTACCTGCCTCAGTATTCCTTATCGTGTTTAGCAGTGAGATCTGTGAAGGATTTCTGTATTTACACAGTGGCTGTGTAGAAACAGAATCCGGTAAGGATTATTGCAGTTTTACAGAGATAACATGAAATAACTGTTGCAGGTGAATGCAAAGGAGTGACAGGACCGTATCTGCTGAATGCCAGGTAAGCGAACTATTCATGGCGACTTCCCCCTTGCTGTAGTTTCAGGAGCAGGTACATTTCTACACAAATGCTGCTGCCCCAAGGGAACACTGCAGTCAAAGCAGGAGTGTGTTGAGTCAAAAAATTATCAGTTGGATCCAGACTGCCACTTACTGAAGGGCTCAAGGTATAGCAGCGGCTCCTGCTGAAGGAAGCAAGGGGAGGAAGCAAACTTTGCGGATTCCTCCTTCCTCCTACAGCTCGCAGTACCACCTGCCCCACTCTTCTGGAGGGTCCCCTGGCCCTCCAGAGCAGCTTTTCAGGGGGCACTGGGGGGCTGCATGGGAAAGGCGGAATCGGTGAAAGCCTCCTCCTCCTCCTGCCTGCCAAAATGCATAGCAGGTGGAGTTCCGCAACCAACAAGTCTGGATCCAACCCATTATATCTCAAAACAGGTAAAGAACAATCCTGACACCCCAACCCTCCAACTGGCTTGAACTGACTTGCCCCCAAGCTGCCAGCCCAAATTAGAAAACTCCACAGTGCATCTGAACCATGCTCAGGTTTCAATGAGTCTCCAGGAGAACAATCAGTGGTAATGCCTTTCTATGTACTCTAACTATCCTGATTTTAAGAGGATGCTCTGGGTACAATGGGGAAAAGGCAGCAACGACTTTGGTTCATACCATTTAGATTGAAACCATTACTTTAAAATGTGGCCAGGCAACCATCAGTAGCTACAACAGACACTGGAGCGCCCATGTAACAGGAGATGGGCTGCACAATTCCGTATCAACTGAAGCTTGTAGACTTGTACGTGTTGGAGGAAGGCCTACACATGTGGGTGGAGGCAGGAGAGGTAAGAGGATCCCTGGGCAGAGAGGGAAACTTTCAGGGTGTTGCTCACTGTGTTTTTACTGTTGATACCCATCTCCTCATAGTCCTATGGACAAAGTACTAGTCCATAGTACTGTACTTAAATAGTAAAAAGAAAGTTTCTTTTATATTTATGGAAGCAGCTTCCAGTTACTCTGTACAGGCACAACGTGTAACACCAGGTGAAATATTCTACTCAAAGCAATAATGTTATGGACTAACACCCTATTGGGCTCTTTCCTCAAATTAACACAAATAGCTACAGGTGCCTTTCCTGTGCTTCAGTGACCTATTCCACAAATTAAAATCTAGACCACAGTACAGCACTGCACAATCATCAATCTCTCCACTAATACCTTCTAAGCTGCAGCCTTCCCTCTGAAATCCAATATGTAAAATGTGCTTCTTACATCGCACTCATTTCTAAATTACATGTGTCTGCATGCCAAGCTGGGATATAGGAAAGCACAGCACTTTGGTAGACATAACTCATGTCTTAATAAATGACTTTTGTAGAGCAATATAGAAGATTGTAAGCAAGGCATGGGGGCAATAACAATCATATAAGCTAAAACATGAAAAAGAAAGGATGAACAATAGAGTGCCCTTAGCAGTGGGAAGATTCAGGAGTGATCATGAATTATACATCAAAACCATCTGCACAATGCTTTATACATTAAAAAACCATCTGTACAATGTATCTTTAGCAGAAGTTGGAGGCTGACTTTCAAAGGCATGACGAGGAACTCCACTTGGATCGGTGTCATATGTAATTTCATCCTATTGTTAGGGAGAAATCAACCCAAATGATATAGGGCCTTGCACTGGGAATAACTTAAGGTGAAGGTAAGCAAAATGAAACATTTGCCCTCTTTTCTTATGAATTACAGTTCAGATTCAAAAGCAGGTATGCACATAAACATTGCCTTCTGAAACAGTGTCATGAGGGAAGAAAGACATGTCCCCTCCAAAATTGGGATGTGCTAGAAGGATCCTGTCAGTTCCCAGAGGAAATTAAAAGAAAAACAAAAGGCATAGCTGCTTGGCCTAGCCTGGAGGAATGGGCTAGTCATTCGAGTGCCAGAGTCTCCAGTGTAATCTAACCAGGGAGGCTCCCTCAGATTATTTTTTATCTGCACCTAAAGCTGCCTGGTAGAGGCCTGAGATAAGGATTAACAGACCACTGTAGGAGAGACAGTCATCTTACATGACTGAAACTGGGACAGAGGTTTGGTGGGTAGGCAGGGCTGTGCCCTCAAGAACTTGGATTCTCCTGTCATATCATAATTTGCTAAATTTAAACATGCATGGACGCTGGTATTCACCTAAAGCATTCAGGTAGATATCTGAATATTTTAATAAAATCAATGGGATATAATTTTAAGTCTTACATGAAACAACTGAGCTGGGATCCATAAAAGGCCCATGTGCACGCACATATCGGGGGGGGGGGGGGGCTTTGAAGGATTCCCAACGTTTGGGAACATCTTTGGGGGTCAGGGAGAATGTAATAGGAACCACTGAGCTAAAGCCCCTCCCTAGTTTCTGGTTGCAGTAGCAAGTGCTGTCTCTTCATTGTGCTAGCATTCACCTCTGCTAGTGCTGTGGCAGCACTGCATACTGCCCAATGCATCCCTTTGCATCCTAGTCAGGATCTAGGTTCCAGAAAGTTGAAAAGAGGCTAACGCTCCCAAACAATGAGTTGCAAAATAAATGCTTTAGTCCTAAAAGGGGTTCTGAGCTTTCAGTACTAGTCTGCAAGTTAACAAAGGCTTCTTCTGTGCTCTTTTGTTCCTTTTTCTCTACCTGGTTTGCTGCCAGCTGGGTATCTCTATATGTTATTTCAACACATTTCAAATTCTAATTCACATAAACAGCATGTTACATGAATGTGTGAGCCCATAAATCCCTCAAAGCTATAAAAGCAGGGGGGGGGGGACATGAGCTCAAAATAGCACTGCCACATATATCAAAATAATAGAGCGAGTGAAAAGCTTCAGAAGCCTACATTTTACTCTAAGATTGTCAGATCCTGTATCAATGTAATCCTGGGGAAAAAAACAGATTGTGCAGTGCTACTGTTTCATACTTCATGAGAGATAAAACAATAATTTTGAGATATGCCAAAATGTAACTCATTGTCAAATGATTCAATCCAGTGTCAAATCATTTCCAAAGTTAAGAGCATGTCTTTTAAAAAATCTGCTATAATAGAACTAAAAACAGGATGGTAAAAGAATCAATGGAACTTTATATTTTTTTTGTCCATCTATTTTCTCTGTCTATGAATATCTTGCAGAGGTATGCATGTTTCAGACTGCTGGAATGAACATTATTAGTAAGTGACAAATAATTAATAGCAAGTTCAGCTGAAAGAGACCCAAAGCAAACTAAAATAGATCTTAAATTAATTACATGAAAAAAACACGATGTCAGGTTATTCTTCATCACTTCAGAAATTATTTTATCCTTAATTGATTAAGTACTCCATTGAAATGTAATCTGCTTAGGTCATGTGAGGCTGGGGACTTTGCTTTATCCCACCCTCCAAACAATCCTGAAATTACTTTGAGACTACCTTTCTTTTGCACACAATCCAGGCATGATATTTGAAAATGTTATGAGCGCTGATGTACTTGATAATGCTTTTGGCCCATTCAGTATAAGAGAGAGATGTACAAGGTACACAAAGAAGTAGTAGTGTCATTGGAGTAGAGAGACAGGAACATCTGCTGTTGGCACTTGGCATAATCTGGATGGAGCTAGCAAATAGGCATCAAGGATCATGTAATATATGGACAGTTACCAAAATAATATTAAATTATGAACTCCTGTCAGTTTCAAACAATTTAGCATGTTTTCAAGATAGTAGGTGAAAAGCCAGGTCTTGGTTTCCTCAGAAGCTTAGTGCCATACAGAGTGGACCACGGCTGTTTCTCATTCTCCCTGTGTCTGCAGCATGACACACTAAAGCACAATCAGCCATTGAATGCTCCTGGTGAAGGAAGAGAAACTAACAGTGCAATTCTATGTGTCTACTCAGAAATAAGTCCCACTGAGTTCAGTGAGAGTTGCTCCCAGGTCAGTAGGCACAAGATTGCAGCCTAAAACGGCATAGTTATACAGGCAGTCCCTGAGTTAAGAATGTCCGACTTACAGACAACCCATACTTAAGAACGGACTTCTGGGTTCCCCGGCGCTATGCCGTTTACGTAGAGTACATAGCGTAGTATACTACACAATTTGCGTAATTTACGCAATTTGCGTAAATGCCGATTTTAACTTATAGAACGCTATGCTGTTCCGACTTACATACAACTTCGACTTAAAGACATTCTTAAGAACGGAACTCGTTCGTAACCTGGGGACTGCCTGTACAACATTGTATAACAGCACCCAGCAGGGTTTTAACATACTAGCTTCTGAGCAGGCGCAGTCTAGGTAATGATAACTTGGGGATTTCAACAGTGGTACAATAGTACATAGGAAGATAGACAGGTCAGACTGTTTGTCCATGTAGCCCTGTATTGTATTCCCTCGCTAGAAGTAGTTATCTGAGGCTTCAGGCAGAGGCACTTCCCCCCTGAACCTTTTAACAGAAAATGTCAGGGATTGAACCCAGGACTTCTGTATGAGGACAGATGCTCTACCATTGACTTATGGTATCTCCAAGGTACCTTAAAGAATCACACCATTCTCAGTTCTTCCCTTTGCTGGTTCGTGTGTGTGTAGGGCAGGCATGGGAAACCTCTTGGCAATGGGTTGGATACTGATTGCAAGGATTCCCCATCCAACCCGCCAGCTTCTTCCCCAGGTCCCGCCCCCTCTTCCCAGGCAGGTACACACTCTTATCTCCGATCAGCAATGGAACGTAGATAAGAGCTTTCCACCGCTGATATCTCATCCCCATCATGGCACGCTGAGTGGGGAAATTTAAACCTCCCCACCCAGCATGCCATGATGGGGATGAAAATGCCCACTTCCTCAACTGATCTGCTGAGGAGGGGGACTGAAAACTACCCCCTTCCTCAGTTGATTTGCATGGATCAGTTGAGGGGGCTGCTGGGAAGGCTGTATGTGTGGATGGAGTAAGTGAGTGGATTGTGTGTGTTTGAATGGTGTGCATGGTGTGTGCATGTCTGTGTGAATGTTGGGTGAGAGTGTGGGGTGGTCATGCTCACCACTGGTATGCTGCTCCCAGGAGGTTTCCTGGGTGGCAATCCAGCCCTTGAGCTGAAAAGGTTTCCCAACCCCTGGTGTAGAGCATAGAAGTGATTAGTAATGGCACTATTACATAGGCATGGCTGGCTGGGGAATGCTGGGAGTTATAGGACTTCTATCTGTCTAAACATGCATAGGATTGCACCCTAAATAAAATAAAGCACTCCAGATGACATGGGTAATTTTCAGATTAGCCAGAGGAAACAATATTCTGATTATATTGCTATCGCCTTCCCAAGAAATAATCCAGGTCACCTGGAGCCTATTCCGGTGAAAGGGAGTGATTACTGAGGTGGCTACCAGATTTCTATAACCTGCTCCAGATGACCAGATTTTCTCATTGCATGGGAACATCTTCAGTCAACATGTGTGGGGATTGTTTATGGGGCAAACCCAGTGAATTATAGTGACTGCGAAGCTGAGTGCATGGTGTAAATCTGGTTCGCTGGATCCACTCTTCAAGCTTTCCTTTTGTTCCTAACGTTCATCATTCTATGCTGCTTCTGAATACCATTATTAACAGTTCTATATTCAATCGCATTGATCTCATTCTACAAGCAAATGTTAGTATGGATATCAGGTCCTGCATTATAAATAGTATACCACTGATTCTATAAACTGTTGTTCCTGCAATAGTACTAGCTCCAGATGGCATATGCCAAAACAGCTACCTTTGCTTTTTGTGTGACTTAGAGAATACCAAATTAGCAATTCAACTGTGGGATCCTACAGGGAAGGAAGAGGATTTTATACCACCTGAAGCCAGGGATGTTGAAGAGTCCTTGGTCTCGAGTCACGAGTCGAGTCACGAGTCTTTGGACCCGAGTCTCGAGTCTGAGTCCGAGTCCTTGGTCCAAAATGGTGACTCACGAGTCACGAGTCCTGAGTCACTCCCAAAACTGACTCCACGAGTCCCTATTAAAATCAATGGGGTTTCCCCCCAACAAAATAAGGCTACTTCAGATGTGTGGCTTAAATAAATTCTAGGCACAAGTGTGCCTTTTTATTTCAAAACTCTGCAACTGATTTTGGCAAGAACAGACCAGGCAGACAAACCCAAAATAACCAGGCAGGCAGAGGAGGCAGGGAACCCCAAAGCAGGCAGGCAGAGGCCTTTGTCTTGGACAATTCAACTGTTGAACAGGTCAAGAAGAGACCAGGCAGGCAGAGGAGGCTGGGAACCCCAAACAGGCAGGCAAAGGCAGCCAAACCCAAAATGTCTGACCCTAACCCAAACCCCCCACAACAACACATCAATCAAAATAAATCTCAACACATCGTTGGGGCTGCGCTCCTGGTAGCTGTCCATAGTGGCCGAGCAGTGGCGCGCCTCGCTTCCATGCGCTCTTCACCGGTGATCGCGCTCCTTCTGGCACAGCCAGAAGACTCGTCAACAGCCCAGGGATGTTGACGAGTCCTTGGTCTCGAGTCCCGAGTCGAGTCTCGAGTCCCATTAAAAATATTGGGACTCGAGTCCGAGTCGAGTCAGAGGGGGGACTCAGTCCGACTCACGAGTCGAGTCCTCGAGTCCGAGTCCCCATCCCTGCCTGAAGCTGGGACTTGATTCTCCGAGGGTACATCCCCTCCAACAACTAGGTAAAGCTACCCAATTTGACTTCTGTTTATCTTTCTACCTAGTATACCATCTAAAATTATCTCCAGTTTTGTTAATATAAAAAAGGTCTAGTTTCTCTTTACTTCTGTTTTTCACGTATCAAGGAATGTGTGTTTTGTCTAAGAACAGAGACAGTTCCGACTAACAACTGGATTTTACATTTTCAACAATGGGGGATCAACTATGGTTTGTTTGTTTGGTTTCTTCATCCCAGAAGTCCTAGGCCAAGGTGCAACCTAAAACCATCACAGCACCTGGTAGAACCTAATTTGAACATCTACAACAACCTTGTCCAACCTTCCAGATGCATTGGACTATAACTTCCAGCATTTTTTACCCTAGGCCATGCTGGCTAGCTAGGGCTGCTGAG
Source organism: Shinisaurus crocodilurus (assembly GCA_021292165.1). Lineage (NCBI taxonomy): Eukaryota > Metazoa > Chordata > Lepidosauria > Squamata > Shinisauridae > Shinisaurus > Shinisaurus crocodilurus. Next base: position 172,739,696 of record CM037877.1, read on the forward strand.
AATTGAAGTCCAAAACATCTGGAGGCCATCAGGTTGGGAAAGGCTGGTCTAAATCTCCCATCACATTCTATCTTGAGACTGTGACTAAATTTATTTATTTATTTATTATATTTATACCCCGCCTTTTTTCCTGCAAGGAACCCAAGGCGGCTTACATAATCCTCCTGCTCCTCTCCATTTGATCCTCACAACAACCCTGTGAGGTAGGTTAGGCTGAGAGTCAGTGACTGGCCCAAAGTCACCCAGTGAGTTTCATGGCCGAGCGGGGACTAGAACCCGGATCTCCCGAGTCCCAGTCCAGCACTCTCACCACTACGCCTGTTTCCTCCCAGTTTTTTTGCTTTGCTTACCATCTAGCTTCTGGAGAACTCAGAAGCTTGCATACTCTTTTGTGACCTTTGAGTTGGCCTAATAAAGCTATTGCCCTAATATGGATCTTAATTATTTTGTTACCTTCAGCAAATGTGTAAAGCAGGGGTGGGGAATGTCAGGGCCAGGGTCCCAATCTGGCCCGCTGAGGTTCCCCAGATGGCCATGCCCCCTTTCCCCCCAGCTATCGATCATTTGGTGGTTTTCCAGCTTTTCTGCAGCTTTTCCCGCCATTGTAAAAGGTTGAAATGCCTCTCCTAAGCTTAGTTACTGGCAGGAAGCACTTCAAGCTACAATATGCTAACATTTTTTGTATTCTTGGCCCCACCCCTTTTGCTCCACTCACCACTGGAATTTGGCCCCCGAGAGCTTCTCTGAAATGTGAATTCAGCCCTCTGACTGGAAGAGGTTCCCCCACCTTGGCATAAAGCATAGCAAAGATACGTACACGGTCACACATTTTTAAACAAACATGATGATGTCAGGAAACTCTGATTGAGCCACTGTCCCTAAAGAAGAATATATCATCTACACTTTACATTTTGGCTGTGGCAAACACTGATGTACTCATTTGTCATATAAAGCACCTGGAATGTAAGCAAAATGGTTATTTGGATTACTGCAAAGTACATGGATGGGGATTGGAGATGACTTTTAAAAAAGGAAATTCTAGAGGCACAATGACAAACAATTCCCACAAGGAAAAAAGGCAGAGGGCAACAGAAGAAGCCAGTGTGGCTTCACAAAAAACTCAGAGATGACCTGAAAACAAAAAAGGACACATATAGGATGTGGAAGGAAGGCCAGTACAAGCGAAGAGTACAGGCAGGTAGCACAGAACTGCAGGAATAATGTCAGGAAGGCTAAAGCTGAGAATGAGCTGAGGCTAGCGAGGGATGCTAAAAGCAACAAAAAAGCCTTCTTCAGATACATGCACAGTAAAAGACAGAGGAAGTAAATGGTGGTTCAACTACGCTATGAGGATGACAATTTGATAACAGAAGACAAAGAAAAGGCAGAGCAGGGCCGGTGCTACTGCCTAGGGCGCCGGGCTAAAGGGGGCGCCAGAAACGCCTTGGGGAAAAAAATACAGCGCTAAAATGGCTAAAATGCGTATTTTACCAAGTTTGTTTTACCAATCATGTCCTGTGGCGGGGAGGCAAAAGAAGCGCACCCCTCCCTCTCTCTCCTCCACTTCAGGGCTCGGTCTCCTCGCCGCCGTTACCAGGAGCAGCAGCTGCTGCTGCTGGCAGAGGCCAATGATGGGAGGCTGGTGGACTGGTGGGCGGCGGGAAGGATGCACCTGCAAACACCTCCTTCGCCTTCCCTCCCTCGCGCCTCAGGTTCCTCAGCTCAACATCCCCTGAAAGCAGTTATTTCCAGCAACCAGGGAGGAAGGGAAAGGTATTTTAAGCTAGCTGGGGCTCCAATGTTTAAATTATTTACCATGCTGTTTCTGTGTTTTGGTTTTAAATTCTTTTAGGATGCAATCCTACGCATGTTTGGAGGGGGGGGGGAGTCCTACAACTCCCAGCATTCCCCAGCCAGCCATGCGCAATCCTACGCACGTTGAGGCAGAAAAAAGCCCCGCAACTCCCAGCATTCCAACAGCCAGCCATGCTGGCTGGTGAATGCTGGGAGTTGCAGGGCTTTTTTCTGCCTCAACGTGCATAGGATTGTGCCCTGAGCTGTTGATGTTTGCTTTACTGTACTTTGAATATTGTTGTCTGCCTTGAGCACTAGGCTGGTAAAGGAAAGACAGGATAATATACATTATTCTGAAAAAGAAATATTGCAACAAAGTGATAGAGAGAGGAGGGGAAGCAGAAATTTGAACCAGATGATCCACGGGCTCTCTCTTTGCTATGTTTCTACTACATGCATTCCCGCAACCCAGAAGGTGTATGAGTCAAACCGGTGTCTCTTCACCTCCACCCTGCGAGGTAGGACAGACTGCAAGACACCCTTTTGTCTCTATTCCTCACAGGTGGCGCCACCACACCTCTCTCACATCCTTTTTTCATATCCCTTGTGCTGCCCGCAGGAGGAGACAGGCTTTTACACACACACACACACACACACACACATATATATGGAGTAGGAGAAGGCCCTTGGGAGTTCCTGGCATAGCTGGGCTGATGTTGCCTCTTTGCTTTCCGCGTGAACACAAAGGAAAAGTCTCAAAGCCCACAAATTTTTCTATGGGGCTCGGCAGTTCCCAGGGAGGGAAATTTATTTCATAATCGGCATAGGGCTGGAGGGAGGGAGGGCTCAAGTGGGAAGGGGCACGCGCTGGCGCGAAATATCTGATCTTGCCTAGGGCACCAAACTGCCTTGCACCGGCCCTGGGCAGAAGTGTTCAATTCTTACTTTGGCTCGGTCTTCTCCCAAAAGAGAGTTTATGTCCCTCCCTGGCATACCTGAAATGCAGACTGAAGGGGCAGGATTGCAGCTTGAGATTGATAGTCAAATGGTCAAGGAACACCTGATTACTTTGAACGAGTTTAAATCTCCAGGGCCTGGAGTATATCCTAGAGTAATAAAGGAACTGGCAGAAGAACTCTCAGAACCACTGTCTATTATCTTTGAGAAATCATGGAGGACAGGTGAAGTGCCAGATGACTGGAGGAGGGCAAATGTTGTTCCTATCTTCAAAAAGGGCAAGAAGGAAGAACCTGGGAACTATAGACCAGTCAGTCTAACAACAATCCCTGGGAAAATTTTGGAGCAGATTATAAATAAGTCAGTCTGCAAGCACCTTGAAAACAATGCAGTGATTACTAGAAGCCAACATGGATTTGTCAAGAACAAATCCTGCCAGACTAATCTGATCTCATTTTTTGATCGGGTAACCTCCCTTGTGGACTGTGGGCATGCTGTGGACATAATATATCTGGACTTCAGCAAAGCTTTCGACAAAGTGCTTCATGATGATTAGCAAGCTAGCTAAATTTATTTATTTATTTATTATGTATACCCCGGCCTTATTTCCTGCAAGGAACCCAAGGCGGCTTACATAATCCTCCTCCTCCTCTCCATTTTATCCTCACAACAACCTTGTGAGGTAGGTTAGGCTGAGAGTCAGTGACTGGCCCAAAGTCACCCAGTGAGTTTCATGGCCGAGTGGGCTGGATGGAACAACTATCAGGTGGATGCACAATTGGCTACAGAATCGGACTCAAAGAGTGCTTACTTATCAATGGTTCCTTCTCAAACTGGAGAGAGGTAACAGGTGGGGTACCACAGGGCTCGGTCCTGGGCCCAGTGCTGTTCAACATTTTTATTAATGACTTGGATGAGGAGGTGCAGGGAATGCTTATCAAATTTGCAGATGACACAAAGTTGGGTGGAACAGCTAATACTCTGGAAGACAGAAACAAAATTCAAAGCGATCTCGATAGGCTGGAGCACTGGGCCGAAAACAACAGAATGAAATTTAATAGGGATAAATGCCAAGTGCTGCACCTAGGGAGAGGAAACCAAATGCAGAGTTACAGAATGGGGGACACTTGGCTCAACAATACTACAAGTGAGAAGGATCTTGGAATGGTTGTAGATCACAAACTGAATATGAGCCAGCAATGCGATGTGGCTGCAAAGAAGGCAAATGCTATTTTGGGCTGCATTAATAGAAGTATAGCTTCCAAATCACGGGAAGTGATAATTCCCCTTTACTCAGCACTGGTTAGGCCTCATCTTGAGTACTGCATCTAGTTCTGGGCACCACATTTTAAGAAGGATGTAGACAAACTGGAGAGGGTTCAGAGGAGGGCAACAAAGATGATAAAGGGACTGGAAACAAGGCCCTATGAGGAGAGACTGAAAAAACGGGGCATGTTTAGCCTTCAGAAGAGGAGACTGAGGGGAGATATGATAGCACTCTTCCAGTACTTGAAGGGTTGTCACACAGAGGAGGGCCAGGATCTCTTCTCGATCATCCCAGTTTGCAGAACATGGAATAATGGGTTCAAGTTACGGGAACCCAGATTCCACCTGAACATCAGGAAAAAATTTCCTGACTGTTAGAGCAATAAGACAATGGAACCAATTACCTAGGGAGGTGGTGAGCTCTCCCACTCTGGAGGCATTCAAGGTGAAGCTGGACGGCCATCTGTCAGGGATGCTTTGACCTGGATTCCTGCATTGAGCAGGGGGTTGGACTCGATGGCCTTGTAGGCCCCTTCCAACTCTACTTTTCTATGATTCTATGACTTTGGAAATGGTCTGGAAAATCTATTGGTCAAAAATAGAGCAGCAACGTTGTTAATAGGGACCGGACAATATGATCATATTATGGCTGTACTTTGTCTCCTGCACAGGATTCCAGTCCATTTTTAGGACCAATCTTAACTACTGGTATGAACCTTTGAGGTCCTAATCACCTTGGGGCAGGTTATCTGAAGACTCACCTCCTCACACATATACCTACCTGCTCCTTAAGATCATCTTCTGAGGCACTTCTCCCATCTAGCCCACTTACCAGTGGTAGGCAGTAACGGTGGCAAAGAGGCTGCAGGATCCTGTGGAGCCACGCCTCTCCTCTCCACTCACTGGAATGTCCCCTTCTTGACCTCTCTGTGGCAGCCTGGGGTCGCTGTTGTAACTTCAGAAGAGCAGCCACTGCGATGCATTTCGTGGTATTTGCAAGGGGGCAGGGGAGGTAGAGGGGCAATGGCCTGTCCTCATATTCCACCTCCAGAGGACGTAGAAGTGCCTTGGTAGGGGGAATCCACTATATTCTACGGTCCCTGAGACACTCTCCCAGGGACCACAGGATGGCTCTGTTAGTGATTTATAGATTGTTTGGATATTTTTGGAGTTGTAAGATCTGTGAAATTTTTGGTGCTGTCTTGATTTTATCTACTGTTGCTGATTTCATGCTATATTCAATTTTATTGTTCTACGGTCTTCTTTTGTGTATGTATTTATTTGTTTTAACCTGTATCATAAGCTGCCAGAGAACTTGTGTTATTGGGTGGCATATAAACATTGTAAATAAATAAATAAAAACAATTTGCATCTTTGAAGGTGGAACATTCCAGGGAAGAAATCATTCTCTCTGCAGACTTGACTGGTAGATAGAATATCTTTTGACAGCACTGTAAACATCTTTGATCTTTCTTATATAAGAAAGTTAGCAGAGCAATGATTTTGACCTCCTGGCCATTTGAAACAGAACAGAAGGTGGAGATGCTTCCATAAGACTGCACATGAAATTGCTGAAGGCACTGACTTTGGGTCTATGAGGTATATCTGAAATTAACCCAATTCCTGCAAACATCCACATCCTGTGATGCTCTCTCAAAGGATTTAGCTACACAATTTCCATAGACATACCAATAAAGGGCAAGGTTTGAGGCTGACAGACACTGTGCATGCTACAGATGTTGCCAAGAATGTATGGACGTCTTAGAAATTTAATATAGCAAATTCCAAATATCATTGTATTTCCCACAATCTCTTCTAGAAAATAGATCTATTTGGCTACTCAAGAGTATTAAAGTGGCCACCCATACTGCCAGGGAAATATAATTAACTTGGCAACAAAAGCTTCTATGTATTGATTGTTGTCATTTCAGATCTTTGCTGAAGGGCCAACTGCAAAAACATATTTATAATCAGCAAAATCCTCCTCTGCTGACAGGTTATTTTCTCCATTTATGCTGCAAAATGTATTAATCCTAGAAGAGTGATATTTCCTTTCAGCTTTGCATAGCAGTGTGTACAAATAAAAATGTTAACTGCCAGCACATAATTTTCAGCCTGCTTGTCTTATTCGAGATGTGTGTCTTCTGTTTGCAGCACAGCTGTTCGTGTTTCTGAACACGAACCATACTGTTGTAAATATCTTATCCACTGAGGTCTAGATATTTGAATCACTGCACAGAGAGCAACATGTCAACCTTGTATTCATGCTGATTTGCCTTTCTGGGTACTGAAAACTATTTATACCCATGAAAGCCGTAGAAAATTCATGGATGCATTTTTGCTTGAAATCCCATATTCATATCCTTACTGATTTACACACATAAGTACACATAGGCATAAATGTTTTAAAATAAATAAACTGTTCACATCTCCCATTCATATGCTACTACTCCATACACATGTATTCACACACCCAGCATAACAGATCAGTGCTATAATAGCGCTGCCTCCCTACTTCTGGGCTCACCCTGTGAGTGAGTTACCAGTGCAAGCCCTGGCAGTGTAAGTCATTACCAGCTAAGATGTTCAGTATTTTGTTTTCATGAATATGGCTTATTAAAATTAAAACTGCTCACTCTTGCTGCTCAGAGCACAATAAAATGAAAAATGAAAGAAGCACATTGAAGTTTTTGGGGGTATCAAGTGTAATACCAAAAAAAAAAAAAATCAACTTATTTGGTTGCTATGGAAAACATGCAAAAACATGCAAGTATGTTTGTTGTGTTTAAATCCAATTATCTTCTCTATTACAAAAATAACTCATATAACGGAAAGCACTCCACAGCTGGCAACACCAATACCTCATTGCTGGAATATCCACAAAGTGCATTTTGTACTGAGAGATGAGCCAGTGATGCAATGGTGTCATGCTCTTAGAATATTCTGCCCTCAGACTAGACGTTCAGTCATGGTCATTTCAGTCCATCCCTATGACTTCTCATATACCTTGGCTATTTTTTAAATTTTTTTTGGAACATATTTAGTTTTGTGTCAGAGTATGAGAAGCAGATATTTTCTTGGATAATTTCTATTAGGTCTGTCTAAAAAGTACCCATTCGGCACAGTCAGAGATTAGATTAGCTAAATATCCAAAACAAACATTTGTCTTCTGGTACTGGTTCCTTTCACTGATTTTCTTTCCACCAATTTTGGAATGGAATTTTTTTAAAAAAACCATAAGATCTGATAAACATGGCATTTGAGCATTATGAGTTTCTTTCATTCTAATCCTTCAAACTTCTCTGTGTAACCATGGGGACTAGAATTCTTCCTCCCTAAATAACAACTAAACCAAAACAGGTATCTAACAACAGGAGACTCAGGCTGAACAAAACTGCCTCAGAAATTTAGCATACAGGCTTTCTTTTACTGACTTTGATATATGTGGCTGAATAGACAGATGGATGGACAGACACAAGCAAGACAGAGAGCATAACTCTGCCCAACAGGCAGAAAAACCACACAATTAGGTGATAGGTGATATGGAGCTTTGATGATTTTGTCACACTGGACTTAAAAGAATACAATAGGTGTTGTTGTTGTTTTTTAATGTGATAGATAAATAAGAATACAAATATACAAAAGAGAACATTTGTTACATTGTGAGAGACAGATTAGACTCATGATTTTTACGGAAGGACATCTTATAACACTGAATCAGGTCTACATTAGTATCACAATGATCTTGAATAATTAGATAAATAGCAAATGTGATCTTTCATAGAGAGATAATGTTTTTAATAAGACTTCATCTTAATGATGTGGTAACATTTAATAGTAAAATAATTCAGTAAGATATTAGCGCATTTCATAATAAAACCATTTAATCATCTTTAGATGTGTTAAGATCAAATGCATCTTTACAAGGCAGGTTGAATTTCTAGATAGCTGCTAGTGTACCAGTTTCTCAGATTAAAATTCCACTGAAAGTGACACAGAGTAAGCCTTCAGGAAGCTATTATACAAGGATCAAAGCTCACACCAAGCTTATTCTGAGGTTTAAAATTAAACTGGGCATCAAATAGCACTGGAGGATCTACATTAATATTACTGATTATCTTGAACAATCAAGAGATAAATAGCCAATTTCAAAGGCCCGATGTACAGTAGTAAATGTGACTACAATTCAAATGCATGTCTCCCCTCATCTTGTTACCGAGACCAAAACATGCCCAATCAGAAGCTTAGGGGGCATGAAACCATTAACTGACATTAATGGGAATTAGGACATGCAGCTGATGAAACCCAGTGCCTTAACCCAGCTTCCCGTCATGAATCCCAAGTTGAATTGCAGGCAAGAGGGTGTCGCACGCAAAATTTCAAAGCCCAATCTAACATCTGGAGCTACGTGAGTACAGTCCTTTAAAGAAAAGTTGGAATCCTGCCAATAAACTGCTGGGAGATGAAAACAGGGTGGATTCAGTGCAAATCCCCCTTGCTTTCCTCTCTCCACCAAACAGCTACTTTCCTCCTGCATTTAGGAGCACACATGCCCAGCCACCCCCACCCCCACCCTTGATCAGTCTCCAAAAGTATTCAGCAGAAAGAGACTTTCCAAGACAGATCTGGAAACGGCTGTTCTCAAACTGGCATATTCTAGATTTCAAGAACTATCAGATGCACAAGTTAATTAATGGAGAAGAAAATATGGCAGGGAAGTCACAAACTTTTTTTTTTTTTAATTTTTTTTTTTTAAATATTTTATTAAATTTTAAAACAATACAAAGAAAATAACATACACACATAACTAATATTGTGCTCCCATCACCATGGGACCAAACAATCCAATAACTCTATAATTGTTCATTATTCCAAAAATACAACATATCTTGACAGGGATAAACTCCCTTTCCCCCTTTTAAACACATATTCCAAAAATAAACCCCAAATATCCTTAAAATTATTTTTCTTTAATTGACCCCTTTTGCATTTAATATTACAAGTCAACATATCATTCAAAGCCATATCCCATACTTCCTTATACCATTCAGTAATAGTGAAAACTTGCTGGATTTTCCATTTCCTTGCTATCATTAGTCTACCTGCCGTTAACAAATTTATGATTAATTCTTTAACATTTTGAGAACCGATCACCTTTTCCGTTATTGTTAGCAAAGCTAGTTTAGGGCATACCTCTAAATCAACTCCAACAATTTCTGATATTTCCTCAAAAATCATTTTCCAAAAATCCATTACATTTTTACAACTCCACCACATATGAGCATATGTACCCAATTCCTGACATCCTCGCCAACACATTGGAGAACATTTATTATCTATTCTATTTAATCTCACTGGAGTCAAATACCATCTCCAAATTAGCTTATAAAAATTCTCTTTAATTCTTATAGACATATTTTTCAATATTCGCCTATCCCAAATCTTATTCCACTCATCCTTTGATATTTCCTCTTCAAACTCTGTATCCCAAACTATTTTAAGATTTTCTGCTTGCTCTTCTGATTTCTGCAACATTTTATATAACATCTTTGTAAGACCCCTAGCTGATGCATTTCCTTCTACAAGTTCTCTAGACATAACCACCTGCTCAAATGCAGTGAAATCCCTTTCATGCTCATGTCTCCTCTTCCATTTCTTACCCCATTGTACTAATTGAATTAAATTTAACCAAGAAATTCTTCCTGCCCCAACCCTATCAATTATTTGCTGTCTTGTCTCCATTTTTTCCAGCCAATCCATTAAAGTTATCACCTTTTTCTCTCTAAAAATTCGTTCTAAATGTCTAACATTCTCGGGAAAATCTTCCATAACCACCACTGGAGTAAGCGGGGATATACCTGGTAAAAATATTTCCTTATTTCTACCCCAAATTTCTAACATATTTTTTAAGTCACAAACTTTTACTGGAAAGACAAAACTTCCAGAACAATTACATTTTAAAGGAATATCCTCAATCCACACAACAAAATGCCTGAAGACCAGGGGCCTCCTCCATGGAAACACAGGATTTCTAACATTCTCCACAATAATAATTGCCTACTAACACCTAATGTAAAGAAGCCTGCCAATATACCCCACCAGCAGAAATTACAAGTATATTTATAGTAATGCCAGAAAATCTTTAAATACAGAAATTAGCAGAAGAGAAGAAAGCAAGATATACATTAATTGTTATTATACATATCATATCAATATATCATAGAAAGTTAAGAACATAAGAAGGGGCTTACTGGATTTAACCAAAAGCCTAGTCCAGCATCTTGTTTCCCATGGTTGCCAACCAGATGCCCTTGTACCCCAGCAACTGGTATTCAAAGGCATCCAGCCTCTGATCCTGAAGATAGTACGTAGCCATTATGACTAGTAGCCATCATAATCTTATCCTCCATTAATTTGTTTCCTCCCCTTTTAAAGCCATCTATGTTGGTGGCCATTGCCACATCTTGAAGAGGCAAATTCCACTGTTTAACTATGTGCTGTGTGAAGAAGTAGTACTTCATTCTGTCTGTCATGAATTTTCCACCATTCACCTTGATTTGATGACACCAGGTTCTAGTATTAAGAGAAAGGGAGAAGAAACTTCTCTCTGTCTACTTTCTCCATACCACGCATTCATTTATAAACTCCCATGCCATGCATAATTTTAATTGTCTTCCCTTACTCACCTTTTTTCTGAATGAAATAGCCCCAAACATTGTAACATTTCCCAAACATTGTACCATTTCCTTGTAAGGGAGTTGTTCCAGCCCCCTGATCATTTTTGTTGCCCCTTTCTGCACCTTTAACAGCTCGAAAATATTTTTGAGATGGAGGCAACCAAAATTCTACACATCATTCCAAGTGCGGTCAAACCATAGATTTGTACCATAGAAAATTTTTGTTTTTCACCAGCAACAAAGTGTGCTCTTCATGCACACATAAAATGTGATAGTCATATACTGTAGGCACGATGCACTGAGAAGTGGCATACCTGTGTATGTCTTAACCAAAAAACTTCCTTGACTAGAGAAGTTCTGGCCCTTATTTGTTTTTCAGTTGACACCAATTACATCCCTCACAACTAAGAGCCCTCATTTATGGCTGCTTCTCCTGCCTCCCTCAAAGACACCACAACTTCTTCTCCTTACTGACACATCACTTTTCCTGTCTTCCTACACAGGAAGTGCCTCTTATGGAGCCAAATGCATCAGGTGGCTTCAGCAAGCCACCACCTTCACCTTCTCCCCCCTCCCTGCCACCCAAGGGAAGGGGAAAATTGGAGAGGAATATTATAAATGACAAGCAGTGGAGGCTGGTGACTCCTGTGTCAGTGGTGGCTTATCCAAAGCATCTTTTTGTTTGAGCTTTATAGGAGCTATCCATGGTGCTCCATGGCGGTGAACCTATTGTGGGGATGCAGTACAGCACCATGGATAACTCCTATAAAGTTCAAACAAAAAGATGCATTGGATAAGGAGCCCCACTGACACAGGAGTCACCAGCCTCCCCTGGTGACAAGTGCAGTTTACTCTCTTGAGGTGTTTCTTTGTTGATTGGATGTTAGTCACAGTTACACTTTAAAACACAAGTGACTCCCATGTCACCAGTTGGTTGTCCCCAGAACCCACAGTTGTATTTTATATGTAGAAAGCACCATCACAGTTGTGCAAGCTTTAGGACTGAACATGCAAGCACACCTTAAAGCAGTGTTCTCCAACCTTGGGCCCCCAGATGTTTCTGGCCTACAACTCCCAGCATGCCCCAGCCAGCATAGCTGGCTGGGGCATGCTGGGAGTTGTAGGCCAAAAACATCTGGGGGCCCAAGGTTGGAGAACACTGCCTTAAAGGAACATGTAGATTCTTTCCAGGGGTACTCTAACCCATGCAGAGCTGGGGAATACTGGAAACTTTTATTAAGTCCCTTGCATTATTCGCATGGTTGTGTTTATAAAATGCATTCCTTAAGCCGAACAACCTTGTACAAGGCCATTCCTTCCATAGTAAATGAAGAAGAAGGTACCTAACACTGAACTGGAATAAGTGCAAAGCATTTAACAGCAATCTGAAGGAGAACTGTGATGCTAGACCATAATCAACAAACTGTACACCACAAGTATTCCAGCATTTACTGACATAAAATTTCACTCGCGTTCTGCCAGGCAGGGAGAACCATCATTTTGAGTGTGATACAATATCACTTTTACTGACTGCTGGGAATAGGGCTTAAAATGCTTTTGTTTTGTCACTTTCCCCATACTAATGCTCCAGTATGCTCCACAGCTATAGAAAGCTGCTTCCTCCTCCTTTAACAATTACAACTCTACCCTGACTGTGCTCAATCCTTATCTGTCAAACAAGCAGTGACCACACACTAAACTTAAATGATGTAGACTATTATATCATCATCCTACTATCATGATGTGAAGATGAAGAGATGATCTCAGAGTACATAGTTCATGCTAATTAGGCCAATGTTGTTGTTTTTTTCCATCTTGGAACATATATGAATTTATGTTCATATATAATGAACAATGTGGAGCAGAGGCAGCAGTGCAATCCTCTGGAAATGTTTCCTGTACACTGAAACAGACCAGGGACACACAAGAGCCCAGATGTTGACTGCCAGTAGCCTCTTTCTAGCACCAGGCAATGAATAATTATCCATAAGATTATTACTTCTATCGTGCATTTGATGCTGCTGATCATGAACCAGGAAAATAAATGATTTCTTTACCTCTTCGGGAGGCTTTATTTTTATCTTTCAGGGATATCCCTTCAGGTACCATTTTGTGAATTCCCCTCATGAGAGACTCTACAAGGCTCTAGCTTTATTCCCCTCTTAGTTACAGATTATAAGAGACCATTAGAAAAAAGATTAACAACAGTGTGTTCCTTCTTGGAAGAAAAATGGTTCCTCCCCACAATTCTCCTGTTACATGACATAAACCTTGTACTGAGCCCTATACAAGGGCAAGGGAAACACATCCAAAATGTCAATATTTAATGATTGCCTCAGAAGAGTCACATGAGTACTGTTCATTGTTCCCTTAAATTCTTTTATAGGGCAATTGTTGCATTTTTATTTTTACTATTACAGTCCTCTTCTTGGATTTCATTCTCAAAACAGATGCAATTACACTCTATGGGGTTTACTACTTGATGGGCAAGTTCCAAGCTTATTGCAGAGTGGTTTGAACTCCACTGAGCTTGACAGGCTAATTTACTCTTAAATTAAACATCTCCAGGGTTATTTATTAAGACTCGCTATGCAACATGTAGTACACTTTGCTCCCCCCATATCTACACAACTCATGAAGCATTCACAGGACTATATTTAGTGGAATGTTGTACAACGTACAGTTCTGTCTCAATTATAATAATACGGAGATCTCTGAAGATAAAGAAATGTGACGGATGAACAATGCAAACTAGAGATGCCTTAGGGATGGGAGGTTAAATTATGAAAGATAATAAATTATGAAAGATGATTTTCCACTTCAGTAAAAATGTGTGAGAGTTCTTAAAGAGCAACAGAGATAAAATTTTTATAAGAAAGGAAGTGATTGATGTTAGCAAAGTGTTCCAGGTATTATTATTCAGCCTTCCATAATAGCGAGCTAAGCTCATGTTTGTATTGATTATATAAAATGTCTAAAGAGCCTGCCCTTCTCAATTACACAACTGCATATGAAAAGTTGTCCCAATGAAGTCATCTTGAGTTAGATGTAAAACAGACCATCACATTTCAGTTTAACCAATCTTGATCTTTAGCTGCCTCTCCAGAATCTACCTTGCACACTGATGCACATTTATATTGCAAATCATTGCTATCATTGTCGGTAGTAGAAATCATCTTCTACATCAGCATTTAACAAGATGGCTATACACAACTTCCAGGTTCAAAGGCAGCATGTCTCCGAGTACCACTTGCTGGGGAGCAACAGCAGGAGAAGGCTGCTTTCACATGCCCTGTTTGTAGGCTCCCTAGAGCTACCTGGCTCTGGCTGGCCACTGCACAGGGCCGGCCCTACTACGAGGCAGAGTGAGGCAGCAGCCTCAGGCAACTGATTTGAATGTTGTGACAAAAGTAATTTGTCCAGCCATAGGTATTATGTATCTTAACTTGGGGCATTGTGGTGTGAGCGAGGAGGGAGGGAGTACCCTTGTGCTGTTCTGCCTTAGACAGCAAAATATATCTTGAGCCAGCCCTGCCACTGGGGGAAACAGGATGCTGTACTACATGGTCCTTTGGACTGATCCAGCACATCTCGTCTTATGTGCCCAACAACAGTGCTCCATCTCAAGGAGATACGGGGGAAGATCAGAAGCAGGGGATCTTGCAAGTGAACAGATGTGTAGGGTTAAGAGCGATTTGGCAAGTGAAAGGGAAAAGGTTAGGATGGTGTAATGAAGAATCACACCTACTGACTGGCAGTGGCAGACATATCTAGACCTTTACATTCTGTTCATTTGGCATTTGCTGCTTATTTGCAGCTTTCATCCCTGTAATTTTGAGAGCAATACATTTGGTTTTAAGGGGAAAAGCTGAAATAATCACTCTATTAATTCCATGCTAGAAAGCCAGTATAGGGAACGACAGCCAGTGGTCCAGTGAATAAAGTTGATGCTCTATATACTTTTTAAAAAATTGTTTAATGTGTTTCATCTGTTCATGTGTTTCCTATTAACTATCCTGAGTTTTCAAAGCTAGGGCAGAAATTAAATTTCCACAAATAGATTTTAAAAAATTAATTCAGTTGACATTGGAAGCTTAAAATGCCAGTACAAATCCCAGCAATGTTCAATCTCGCTCTTATAGATAATTTGTAGCTAGCTTCCTTATGCATCTTTCCTGTGGGCTGTTTTTCCACAGCACAAAATCTGCAGGCAGAAAAAAAAGCCTGCTATTTTATTAGGCAAGTGCTTTCAGATGGCCCATGTCTGGCCAACATCAATGCCATGTTTACAGTAAGGAGAGCCTGGATATTTTCTTAAAACCTACTCTCAAGAGCCACTTTAGACAGGAAGGCTGGGCAACTAACAACCCATCTGACACTATCCAGTCCACTGAGTAGTGTCTGGTGAGTAACAGGGCTGAATGCTGTCCATTCAGTAATGGAATTGCCAAAGGAAATGCCCAGGCACCACAACATCCCACTGCTTATTTCCTCCTTACCTAACTGAGACAGCAATCCTATGGATATTGGAGGTAATGGTAGAATCTGTGTCGGAGGAACCAACACTTCCTAAGTCATGCAGGGGAGAATGTGTGGGGTGGCTTTTTGGCTTTCCCCCTCCTGTTGGTTCCAATGGGAGGGAAAATAGCTTGGCCAGCTCTAGGGCTGATACACTTTGGATCTGCTGGATTCCAGGCCTCCCTCAAGCTGCCCTGAAATGCTCCAGAACACCCCCTTTTTGTATTTGTCAGCCACAGAGCACAACCAGCAGGGTAGCCATGATGGGGGAGTTTTCTGCCATTGGTCAAGGGACTTCTACAGTAGATCTCCCTCTCTGCCAGTGGAGAAGATGATTTGCAGTTTCCTATGCCCAATGAGATATTCTCCCAGGGACCTGGTACTTTTCAATTGACAACTTAGCAGTTGGACCCTGGCAACTGTGAGCAAATTAGCCTAAATGCAGTCTCGTCTTGTCAGTTTCCATGTATGTTACCTACTCCACTTTGCATCTCTCTTGACAGCTGAAACATACAAGGAAATTGATCAGAAAAGCTGAAACATACAAGAAAATTGACCAAATTTGTTGCCCTACTCAAGGTTTCTCTGGCAGATGACTGAACAAACCATGGTTTGTTTCTCAATACCTGGGTTGTTTCCCTCCTCCTTTTCCTGCTCCCTCCCTGTATCCCAGATGCCTTTGTAGCACAGCAATTCTGGCATGTAAAGAAGCTGGGTCTTTTGACCGCTCTTGCCTGCTGTCTCTGTAGCCTGGCAAAACAACCCATAAACAACCCATGATTCTGCATTCACACGTAATGACATGCCATGATTTAAACAACGCACAGTTCACAACCCAACAACAAACCAAGGGTTTGCTTCATGTGTTGTTCATGGTTAACAACCCATAGTTAACCCATAGTTCCAGGCTCACATGTAACAACAACCACGATTCAACAAACAATGGTTAATTAAAATATGGTTATGTGTGAACCCGGTCAATGACACTTACTTCTGAGCAGACATGAACAAGCTGTAAGTTATCTATTCATGTGTAATAATAACAACAATAATAATTCTCTTTCCAAAGTGCTGCATTAAAAAATGATAATTAAAGGCTGATCTTGCCAACAAGCTTAAAATCATGGAAATATATAGGGAAGGGTACAGCAGGAAAATGAAACAAAATGGAGGAAAATTAACAATAAACAAATTTACAAAATCTTTTGTTTTTGTTTTGATTTAATGAAATTCACAATAAAAGAATTAATGGGAAAAGGCAAAAAAACCCACAACCCAATAAAGAACAGGGGAAACAACTGTGTCTTCAAACACTGTTAAAAAACCCAAAGTGATGGAAATGTTATAATATCTAAAGCAAAGCATTTCAGAGATAAGGAACAGCAAGAGGAAAAGGATGCAAAGAAGAATTAACATATGAGATTTAGGGTTTGACAAGAAGTAAAGTACTTTACAAGAAGTAAAGAACATAAAGAACAAGAAGAGTATAGAGAGATAAGTGAGGATAAAGATAACAAGGAGGCAGAGCATGGGAACCTTTATAAGTTAATAAATTACATTTAAACATGAATATTGTAGGAAAATGGAAGCCAGTATAGAGCAGTAAGAGAAGAAGAAACACAAGTAAAATGAGAAACAAGAAAAACCAAATGAATTACAGAATTTAAGAGGGGAAAGTTGTTGAAGGTAATAAATATGAAGATTAGCTAAAAGAGCATTATAATATCTATATTATTTCCTTTAAGGAAGTGCAAATTATCTTTCCATACCCACAGAGTTCCAAATACCTGTGCTCTATTTCCAATCTTCCAGGATCATAAAGTAAGAGCTAGAAGTGATATTTTTCTTCCTCTTTGTTCTGTGCTCTCTCTAATGATGTAAAAATCCTAGAAGAAGCTACTGTGTCATCTGGCACATCAGACAATTGAAAAGTGCAGATGAAATTGTCAGGCAATGCAAACAGTGCACAAAAGGCAAGCCCGAGCTATGTGTGTGAATAACTCCTTAGAGCCCAGTCATATTACTGGAAATGTAGAAACTGAAAACACAGAAGCTAATTTACACATGTGTGTCATGTGCACAATTTCTGTGATTCTTCCACCCTTTTTCAGATATGGGAGACTTGTAGGACGTAGGGTACACCATATCCGTATATCTCACATATGCAATGAGCAGTGGCACATGAACGCCAGGAACCACATGCCACAGTATGTATAGTAGCACGTATAGAACTTTTTCTTTTTTGAGCCTCCAAACCTGAACCAGTGGGAGCCTTGTTAACTTCAAGTAGCTAGATTCCTGTCCTTACACTGGGATTTATCAAACCATTCTGCTGACATAAGCCACTTCTAACTTGGAGCGAAAATTACCAAATGGTTAGGAAATACAGGCATTGATTCACGGTGTGCTATTCAATAAATCAGCACCTCAGTGTGCCTCTACGTTTCACCCTCTTAAGTGCTACATATATCTTACGGAAGATATACAATCTCCAGGCAAGTACTAAGTGTTCCACAATTATTTATTAGGCATCTATGAATTAGAAATGCTGTTGTTGATGAAAGATGTTAGGGTTCACATCCCAATCAACAAATGCTCTCCCTTATACTAGTAACTGGCTTAGTTGGAGGGATGGTGTCTGCATAGAGTCTCATACAACTCCCACAATGTCAACAGTTTAATTGATGGGCCAAGATATGGGGGGCAGTTTCTCATCCTGGAACCCTATCCTGTGGTCTTTTACCTAAGTCTTCGTTTCAGTGATGTGAGTGGATTAAAGAACCTAAGTATGGAAAAAGAGTTCTGCTGGATCAGATCATCAAAGGTTCATCTTATCCAGCATCCTGCCTTCCTCACTAGACAACCAGTTGCCTCCAGGAAGCTCACAAACAGGGTTGGTCCTACCATTCTCAGGCCTGCCCACTTTTTGCATGGAATAACTGCTGACACAGTAAATGTGTGAGGAGAGGGAGCACACTAACCCCGCCCCCCTCCTCCCCTGTTTCTGTTGCCCTCTATTCATGGAGGGTGACTTTCTAAAGAGCAGAGCCTCCTGTTTCTATGGAGGCTTTCCCTGCAATCCAGAACACGGTAAAATCAAGGATCAAAATTGCATGGAGAGCTCTTTGAAAAACAGCAGTCATCAAGTGATAATCATTTTATTTTATTTAAAATTAACGTTTGCCATCAGAAAGAAGGAAAGGCAAATAGTAAGGTACATGTTTACTTTCAGGATGGGCTCAAAACATCAAGATACAAAATCAAAGTAACAAAAAGAGTCTTCTGGCACCTTAAAACTGACATAATCAAAGTTTTAGGAAATAAATCGTATACCTTATAGTATAAGGTAATCCTATAAGGTAAAATCAGTCATTTCTCATAAAATGCTAGCTAATTTGGCACACACAACCAGTGCCTATACTGCATTTGTAGGAAATGGTGAAATTATTTCTAGACCTTTTCTTTTTTTTCTCACCTACCCTTTAGGCTTGTGGCCTTCCAGATGTTTTGGGCTACAACTCCCATCATGCCTCACCATTGGCTATGCTGCCTAGGACTGATGGGAGTTGTAGGCCGAAATATCTGGAGGGCCACAAGCCCACCCCTGCTTTATGGAATACCACAAAAAAAAAAAAAAAACCGGTGAGGATTTGCCTTTCCCCTTAGTCTGGGAAAATAATTCACTTCTGTCCCAAAGGTATGCAACTATAAAGGAGTAACAGAGGCAGAATTATCCAGTGTTCCATGTTCAAACTCCATGGATATGAAATCTTCTACTGTTCCTAAAGTATCCCCTTGGAAGATCAAATATGAGACACAAGAACCTAATTGCAATGTGTGCTGGGAGGTGGGAAAATAGATCAGTGATCAAGACTTTAATCGAAAGAGAGACAATAAAAGGAGATTAAAGGCAAAACAAATGAAGAAAGACTGAGGGAGGGAGGTTTGGTTAGCTAGGAAAAAGGACACGGAGGGGCAAGATAATAATCTAACAAATATATTGAACAATGTCAGGAATTGGGGGAAACCCATTTGTTCACCCTATCCTTGTGAACATGCCGAGCAGCCACGGAGTTAAATTACAGGTCTGTATATTTAAGCAAAATGTTACAAAATCTGATAACTGAGTATAATTCCTTTCTGCTCTTCTTGATTTAAAAGGGAGGCTTGCAGAATTGACCTCAATTATAGAATTGACATCTCTACAGTTTTAGTCTTAATAATTGACACACACACACACACCTTTTTTAAGCCCAAGGAAGCACTTTTAATGGCCACTTAAATTCTTTTTTTTTTTAATATATTTTTTATTTAAATTTTTTCCGAACAATATATAAAATACAAATACATAACATACATAAAAAGAAAAGGAAAAATAATAATTAATAACATATAAACTACAAAATACATAAACATCCAAATTATACTACAAATAACCAAAAACTTAAACAAACAACTACCTATACAAATAATAAAAAAAAAAAAGAAAAAAGAAAAAACACATATACTAAACCCCCACCCACACATATAATGTTTCCCCCCCTATAGCCGGGACCCATTTATCCCGCTCATGGCCTGCCACACCGTCAAGGGGGGGGGGCGAAAGGATCCACCACCTGCTCATGGCAGCAGCTGTTCTTCTCCTCCCGATTACACATTGATCATATTATTAAACCTATTAATCCTGCACCTATTATATCCTGGTTACCTAATATTATATCCCAATAAGGAAAGAGAGAAAAATAGAGTTGAGAAAATTTTATAAGTATTAGTATCAAAAAATATTAATATTATATCCCAATAAGGAAAGAGAGAAAAATAGAGTTGAGAAAAAATTGTAATTATTAATACCAAAAATATTAATATTAACAAATAAAACTTAAATCATAATTCTTTTTTTTTTTAATATTACACTTCTACCACACCAATCGTCTTTCTTTCTATCTTTGCTTCCATCCGAACACATAATCCTTAGCGCAGCTCACCACCAACCGCTCCTTGCTCTGCCTGTGGTCCATCTCCATCTCCATCTTCTTCCAAAAGTCCCTTTTCACGCAGTAGCTCCATTCCTTGACTCCAAGATGTAATCCTATGCTTTTTCCCATCAAACATAAAAGTTAAATATACTGGGTACCCCCAGCTATATGAAATTTCCTTCTTCATCAGAACAGTAGTGCAAGGTCTCACGCTACGCCTCCAATTAATTGTTTGTGAACATAAATCATTGTAAATTTGCACGGGAGCTCCTTGATACATCAGCTGATCAGATTTCTGCCTAATTGCTTTCATAAATAATTCCTTTTTATAATAGTTGGCAAAACTCATAACTACATCTCTGGGAGTTATTCCTCCCCTTTTGAAAGCCACTCTGTAAACACGCACAATATCTTCTTGTTTCCATTGAAATTCAGGGGCCAATAATTTTAGCCAGTCCAAAATCATATCTCTCAAATTCCTGCCACCTTCCCTGCCACCTTCTGGAAATCCTCGAAGTCGGGCGTTGGACCTCCGCTCTCTGTCCTGAAGGTCAATAATTCTCCGCTCCAATTGATCAAATCTTAAATCCTGCTCCTGAATTTTTTCAATATTATCTTTCACTCCTTTTTCCACCACTATAACTCTGTCTTTCATAACTTTCATATCAGCAGTGATTCCCAAGACTGATTTTTGTATTTTTTGAAGCTCAGTTTGAACCTCTGACACAATCTGCTCTTTGTTTTGATTCAACTCAGCTTTTATCATCACTTGAAAACGTGCCAGCAATTAATCAAGATTCATTTCTTTTTGTTTTAATTTCACCACGGAAGAAGTACTGCCTTCCTCAGATTGCCTTGCAGTTGATTGGTCATTATTGCTGTCCATTCCAGCCGACATCTTCCTATTTCCGGGTGATGACTCAGCACTTAAAGTTTCACTTTGAAAAAGTTTATCAAATCCCTTAATCTCACCCTCCGGATAATTATCAACCAATCCGTTTGTCCGTTCCTTTTCCATCTCTGCTCTCCGCAGCCGGGCAACACCAACACCCGAAGCGTGAGTTCTCCCAGAACGAACCCACACAGGCTCAGCTTTCTTTCTATCCCGGCCTCTCGGCATTTAGCACCCGATGGCCGTTATAAAGCAATAAAAAAAGTTATAAATCCTGTTCTTTCCTAGAGAGCAGACGCTTAACTCTTCCCATCCAGGTAATCAATCGTTCCTACTCACATTTCTTCATTTGCAAGGAATAATACTGCTTTTAAGTTTTTCTTCATCGGGAGCAACCCGAAACAGCTACCAGCCCGTCCAGCCGGAAGCTCCTCCCCCCCGGCCACTTAAATTCAGCCAAAGCAGCAATGGCAGGTATGTTTTCCCATCCCTACGTAGCTATACATGCCCATCTCCAAAACACACACCAAATCCAGATGTGCCGGATCTATTTGTGAATCCACAATATTGCCAAGGCATGGTCCGAAGGCATGTCATGCAGTAACCTTGGTCTAGATCTGGTCAATTCCTGGATTGAAGATCATTTTGGAACCTCATGTATGTCACCTTGAGTTCCATCATGGAAGAAAGTTGGAATATACATGTACTTAAATAATTTATTTATTTATTTATTTATTATATTTATGAATCGCCCATCTGGCCAGACATCCGGCCACTCTGAGCAATGTACAATCCAATAAAATACAAGGGGGGGGACACACAAACACACAGTATAAAACACAATTAAAAACAGTACAAAAAACAAAACTTAAAAATCCTAACCCACCCCATATTCCCACCTGAAAAGCCACGTTTTTAATGCCTGGTGGAAGCTAATCAAGGAAGGGGCATGGCGGAGGTCACTGGGGAGAGAGTTCCATAAATTGGGGGCTGCCACAGAAAAGGCCCTCCTCCTAGTCCCCACCAGCCTGGTTTCTCTGGCTGATGGGACAGGGAGAAGGCCGCCCGTGGCAGATCTTGTTGAGCGGCCTACTTGATGTTGCTGGAGGCGCTCCTTGAGATAATTTCAAATTTCCCCAGAATATTTCAACATTTAGATATTCCGTGTGACCTGGAACACTAATTTTCCAGCATTCTGAACCACATGGAGAGCCCTCACGAATGCAGGATGCACTCCTCTTCACAAAGTCACCCTCCACATGTAGAGGACAATAAAAGCAATGATGGAGGGGGCAGGGCTAGCATGCTCCCCCTCCTTACGTGTTTACTGCTGTCCTTTCCGTAATGTCTGAATAGGGCTCCTGTGTAAACAATAACTACGGTACTCTGCTTTGGTAGAATGTAAAGGGGGGGGGGAACTCGGCACCACACAAGTGTGCACCAGCTCTCCACTGCAGTGTAATTTTTAAAAAGTCCTTTAAAAATAACTGTTTCGGGTTCAAACATTTTTGTATTTTCATTTCTTTTTAGTGCACACATTTAGTCGATATACAGTCCAATTCACAGAGCACTCTTTCAGCACGTCAGTTAAATTTTCATCACCAGAACAGAAGATAATTGCACTCTTGCAAAACCCACTCCCCCAACTTGAAGACCTGACAGTAAGTCTCATTGAACTCAGTGCGACTTACTTCTGAGTAGACATGTATAGAACTGTGCTGTAACTCTTTAAAAATTTATGCTAGCTCATGCTAGGAGGGGTCTTAACAATTTAAATATAACACAACCGTGAAATTACCCTGGATTCCACCATACAGAACCCCCAAATCTGGGGAGAATTCAGCAGCGGACAATCTCATATGCATTCCTAGACAAAACTTTTCTTATAACTGTTGCTATGGCTACAACTCCAAGAGGGCATAGCAACAGCATTGTGCCATGAATAGCTTTAATCAAAGTTAGCAAAGACATGCTTTTTCTCTCCAGTTTATACTAAATATGAATGAGAACATTTTAATTGTATTTCATTATGAAGAGGTTGCAGGATGGCCGAACTAAACATTCGGCTAATTGTGCATAGCTCCACTATCATGCTAATCACACATCACGGAGCTATGCGTGATCAGCCAAACATTTAGTCTGGCTCTGAGAGAAGTCTTTACAACACTTCGCCAACTAAGTCAGCCTTTCCCAATGACCATGCTGGCTGGGAATAATGGGAGTTGTAGGCCAACACATCTGGAGGGCACCAGGTTAGGGAAGGCTGCCCCAAGTGATATATACCCATGCTTTCAGAAAGACAAATATTTATTTTATTTTATTATATTTATACCCCGCCTTTTTCCCTGAAAGGAACTCAAGGTGACTTACATAATCCTCCTCCTCCTCTCCATTTTATTCTCACAACAATCCTGTGAGGTAGGTTAGGCTGAGAGTCAGTGACTGGCCCAAAGTCACCCAGTGAGTTTCATGGCCGAGCGGGGACTAGAACCCGGATCTCCCGAGTCCCAGTCCAACGTTCTCACCACTACACCACACTGGCTCTCTGTTTGAAGGGATCTGAAATTATTTTGCTATTTGCTTACTTATTCTTCTTGTCGTTTAGTGAAAATAGCTAAGGCCACAATCCTAAATAGACTTACTAGGGAATAGGCTCCACTGAACACAGGTAAAGCTCTCTTTTAAAACCTCATGTATGGAAAGTTAACAATTTAAATAATCACCATATTAATTACTCACCATTAAAAAAAAATGTCGTTATTGTCACTTTCTACTGGCAAGACAAAATAAGGATACTGAAGGCTCTGTTTTCAATTATATGAATCATTAGCTTTAGTGATAATATATTCTTTTCTATATTAAAGTTGCTCTAATATGAATTCTTACCTCTTGGGTTCTCACATTAATATATCCATAGTGTGTCCTTTGAGGTCGCCTTTGTGTATAAGAAAATGGCATCCATTTTACGCTGGTTTCTCCAAAGCAGTTGAGTATCAGAGGAAAGTTCACTTCATTCACAAGGCGGGCAATGATCAGAAGCAAAAATGCTGCCACAAAACCTACCACAATAATAGCCTTGCGCTGCAAATAGGAGAGAGAGAGAAAAGAAAATTAAACTAGAAATAAGCATTTTTTTTAACCTTTGAAGTGGGGATACCTGAACCTCAGTTTAGTATTCTGTATATATCCTGACACTCTAGCACAGTGTTCTCAACCAGGGAGGAATTACCCCCAGGGGGGAGGGAATTTTAGGTTTCAGGGGTGGAATTGGGACCACAGACCCAAACTGTTGGAATACTGAACTTTCTACAAATTACAATTCTACAGATTGTACATAATCTACAGGACATAGACATCACACCTTATTTTATGGCACAGATTAAGTCAGACAATATTGGAAAGGGGGGAATGACATTCTGACATATGGTGAAGAGGGTGCACGGGGCAAAAAAGGTTGAGAACCACTGCTCTAGCATAAGTGGGGATTCCATTCCCTGTTCATTTCAATAGATGAAATCGGTCTGCACTCGTAAAGAAATTGATGCACAGATCAAACCCCACCACCACCACCACCACCACCATGCACACATTTAAGGAACAATCCTATGGCCCCTAGACAGCATCTATGGGGCCATAGGGCATTTTGGATTCCCAGATCTGAGTTTGGAGACAGCGAAAAAGAGCAAGACAGAAAGAACCATGAGGCTGTTCTCTGAGGTTGGGAAAGCGACCTCAGAGAGAGGGGAAAGGGGGTGCTTCAGTGGCAGGGGAGGAGACAGCAGAGGCCAGGATACAAGTTGGACAGGGAGGTGAAGATTGTCTCCGCCAGTCCTCCTCTTCCCCTGCATAGGATGAGCATAAGCCTCCGAGTTTGGGGGCTTATGATCATCGCAATAGGATTGCACCCTTAACTGTATAGGGAAGTCATTCTAAGTGGGGGACCTTCTTGCAGACATTTGAGTCAGTCATTGACTGAATCAGGGAAAATACACATGAGGGTTTCCCAAGTTCAGAAAGTGGTAGCAGTTTCTGAAACTAGATGATTGCATGGATCGGGACCGAAATACATTTCCATCAAGAAACTTGTTTCAAGAGTTTTGGGAGTAGGATTTTGTGAAGATGATTTCCTTTATCCTTCCTTGTTCAATTTTTTTTAATCGTTAAAAATATGTTAATGCTAACTCCTTTTTGCTTTTATTTTTATACAGATGGGCTTAATGGCTTCTTTCAGGTTCTTCAAATCCACCCTGAGCATGCAGAGTCTTTACTGTGTGTGTACAAATGACTGTAGACTGCAAATAGTGTTTCTTTTCAATCAAACTAGCAGCAACAGCTTCCCATCCATGCTCCTACATTCTCATGGCTAGGGGAGTCACTTGCTAAGGGCAAGTGGATTGTTTCTTTTAACGACTGTGCCCTAAGGGACCTTCAGACTGCTAGTTGAGAGCTGCTCATTCCCTTCTCTGAAACTGGATCTTGATAAGAGAGACTGTACGGGTGGGTAGTTCCCAGGTCCAGGAATTGGGTTCTTCTCCTGTTCTAGATGGGGTTGCACTCCATCTGAAGGAATAGGTCCATAGTTTGGGGGTGCTTCTGAATCCATCATTGTCACTAGAGGCCCAGGTGATCTCAGTGGCCCAGAGCACCCATTCCCAACTTCAGTTGGCACCTGTTCCTGGGCAGAGATAGCTATGCCACTGTGATTCATGCACAATAACTTCCCGACTAGACCACTGTAATGCGCTCTATGTGGAGCTACCCTTGCAGCTGGTTTGGAAGCTGCAGCTAGTGCAGAATGCAGCAGCTAGGATACTCAGTGGAGCACATACCTATATACATATTACACCTGTGTTAAAAGAACTGCACTGGCTGCCTATTAGTTACTGAGCCGTGTTTCTGTTGTTAACATACAAAGTCCTAAATAACTTGGGAACAAGATACCTAGCAGAGTGACTTCCCCTGTAAACACCAAGCCAACCCGGAGATCTTCGGAGGAGGCCTTGCTAGTCATTCCACAACCGATAAAATGTCACCAGGTAACAAAACTTAAGCAGGCCTTCTCAGTAGTGGCACCCACCCTCTGGGACACTCTCCACTCTCATGCTTCAAGAGGCAGAAACTATGGTAAGTTCTGAATGCCTCTTGAAAACGTACTTGTTCACACAGGCTTTTCCTGGTCTGTAAGAGATTGTGTCACCGCCCTGTTTTATTGTCATTCTTGCTGTAAAGTTTTAAATTATATATTATTTTATATTGTCTTTATATTGAATTATATATAAAATTTTAATGTGAATCACTTTGGGATTTTTTTAAAATATTAAGCAGTATAGAAGTACTATAAATAAATAAATAAATACTAGCAGAAGGGGGGGCTATATAGACAGGATACTGCCCATTTAATGTGGGTTTGGGATGATGAGCTAAGAAACCTATGAGAGATACCAAGTGGACAAGGAATGTAGGGTTGTAATACTGAGAACTGCAGGAGGGTTGAGTTGATGCGGGAACGAAGTGAAATTGAGTGGCAGAGTGAGAATGCAAAGGGGAAAGTGTAAATTGGATCTGTCTATTTTTCATGTCTGGGTCAGTTGGCATCCCTCCTCTTATTGCAATATTGCATTGCCAGCTATTTAATCATTGTACTGAAAAACAACTCCACAATTGCAAACAGCAGTAGAAAATCAGCTTCACTAAGGAAAAACCAATTAATGAGTTTGGGAAATCCTGATGTTCTTTAAAGTGCATATTATGTCTTAATGATGGCTTTTGAAGGTTGACCTTGAGCCACTACATGCTATTACTACTGAAGCAGTGGGTATACTCTGTCCGGCATGTCCTCATTTAGCAGCTTCAGGAGCAGAATGCAAGGACAGAACTGACTGAGCCTGGAAAGAATCCCAGGTGCTTTGGTGCCTAGACATTTTACGTAGTTCCTTATATGGAATGGAGGACACATCAGGCAGGATCATATTGATGGGGATCCAGGGCTGGCATCAAGAGCAGGCATGGTTGGGCACTGCTGAGGGCCTACACACCAGCAGGGGCCCACTGACAAGAGCCGCTTGGAGTTGCTCCTCCTCTCCACCCTTGCAACCCGCCGCTCCTTCACCTTCCTCTCCCTCTGGCCCAGATAGCACTGATGGTGAGAAGCAGAAGTAGATGCCGCTGCCTACTTGCTCCCTGGCTCTCCGCCTGTCAAGGAAGCAAGTATTAGCAGCGATGAGAAAGAGGAGGAGGAGGAGCAACAGCTTGACATTCTAGGAACCGCCCAGAGAGCTTCGGCTGTGGGGTGGTATAGAAATGATGATAATAATAATAATAATAATAATAATAATAATAATAGCAGCAGCAGCAGCAGCAGCAGCAGCAGCAGCAGCAACAGCTAGTTGCAATGCAGGTGAGAAAGTAGACTAACAGATGGAAGGGGCCATTATTATTATTATTATTATTATTATTATTAACATTTCTATACTGCCCAATAGCCAAAGCTCTCTGGGTGGTTTAGGAAAGACTAAACTCTTAAAATTACAATATAAAACAGAAAATGAAAATTATTTACATACAAACCAATTTAAAATGCTCAGCAATAAAAATCCTGGGACCAGTGAAAACCTTATCAAATGCTGTCAAATGACTGGGAGTAGAAGAAAGTAATAACTTGGCACTGAAAGGATGACAATGATGGCGCCAGGAACATTTCTGCGGGGAGAGTGTTCCACAAATAGGGGGCCACCACGGAGAATGCCCTCTACTGTGTTGCCATCCTCAGTGCAGGCACCTGGAGAAAGGCCTCATATGACAATGGATCGTAGTGTATGGCTAGATCCTTATCGGCAGCGGTGCTCCATCAGGTATTTGGGGCCCAAGGCATTGAGGGTGTCTTACCCTAGGGCCCTCAAAAACCTGGAGCCTGCACTGGTTGGATCCAGAGAAGCACAAGTGAAGTTTACATTACTACATCTTTAAGCTTGAATTTAGAAAACCCACCTAATGGCATTGAAAAAGGCATACCATTGTTTAATAAGACTCACTGGAAATATTTCTATTACTTGTTGAACGTTTATTGCTCAAAGTTGACATCTATTTATCAATGAAATACACATGTTGCTCCCATTTAATATAGGACACTTTGTCAATGCATATTTATAACTTATTGTGCGATGTTAGTCTGAAGCCTGTGTGCATAAAGATCCACAAAATGAATCATTTGGAACATTGCAAAACCAATATGAAGTTGAATTTGTGTTTGCTAAAGGGAGGGAAGCCTCAGCCCATTTTAGGTGAACAAAAACTATATAGCTCACTAGGGTCACCAGCTTTAATGTGTCATTAAAATGAATGGAAGATGTACAACAGCATAGTTTGGACAAGACAAGGGTGGGCATTAAACATGATGCATCTACCATTCATTTCAGTGGAGCTTTATATAGGGAAAGCTCTCAGTGAATTCTGGCCATATTTTATAAAAACTAAAGCTGCTAAGAAATACAGTAAAATCCCACATAGACATTTCTTTCAACAGATTTATAGCTCAAAGACTTGCACATTATAATAATAATTTTCATATGCTCTGATTCCTTAACATACATCACCATTCAACCTGTTAAAAGAAAATAATTATATTTAGAGATGAACTGCAGTTCTTTGCTTAACTTTACTGAATAACTGAAGTAGACATTAATTCAGAATTTCTATGTCTAATCTGTTCCATAAGGTACAATTGGATGAACATAAAGTTATTTAATATACACTGCGCAATAACCTACAGACACATCTAGCACGTCTTGGCAATCCGTGTGGGATTCACTATTTTTCTAGCAATTTTAAAAATTCAATCTCAATAATAGGATAACCCTGATTCTTGTTTCACTTAGTTCTAAGCAATCAGAATCGTCCTGCCTGGCGCATGTATCAAAATCAATAAGCAGAAGACATGATGAATCACTCTTCTTAGGATTAAATTTATGTGCGCTGAAGACAAAGAACAAGGTTGCCTAAAATCTGACCTACAATTATGCTGGTAGCATTGCAGGGAAAGCTGAGTAAAAAATTGCCAGTTGCGTGGGCACAGTTTGATCAATGCCAAAGGTTTGTGATCACGTGACACACTTTATCACTACTTTTGAGCCAACATGATATTTTTAATTGATGCAGAGTGAGTTCACAATAAAACATAATGATAACACTTCCAGTCTCCAACTGATTCTGTTAACCTTCCTCTACTCAGCAGACAGACCAGTCACCACAGCAGAGCTGACAATGGAACATACCATTCTATAGCTCTCCCTCTACAATCACAATGTGTGAGTTTCAATTTAACCGGCTTCTTTTGATTTTTAAAAAATATATAATTGAATTCTTTTTCTTTTTAATTCATTTTGTATTTAGCATGAACCATCCATTAGTTTCATTTCTGCAATGGAAACAATGGTAGTTTGAATTACTGAATTATCAGTCTGTCAAGGCTTGATATATGCTATAAATGACAATTATATTTTTTCAGTGTTCAAATTTATGGCAAGTTTTCACTAAAACAACTATATTTCAGTATTTGCTGAACATTGTGACAACAACTCAAAGGTCTCAGCGGAAATGAAGTACCTTCAGTATGGCAAAACAATCTCACAAGTGTGGCAGATGTTGTTGTGGTCAGTAATAAATAAATGTTGCATGGAGAAATTAATGGTCACTTGCACTGACCTGTGGTGCCAACAATGTACCTGCAGCAAGATAAGCTACAGCAAGGAAACTGCAGCTGAGGGTTGTATCCAATGTTAGTCCTCCTTAGAGGAGACCCATTGAAATGAATGGGACTTAAATTAGACTAACATTGGATACAACCCTGAGTCACCTTTTTATTATGTGTCCAAACAGTTCCAGAAATTATAGTATTGAATATAGTACAATTGATTATATCTGAATGTTCTGCCAAGGTATTTTGATCAGGAAGCCACTAGTTCATATTTTGCCTCTGCCATGAACTCAGGTGCCCTTAGACAAGCCAGTATCTTTCATCTTCTTCAACCTTCCATCTGCACCTCCAGTAAGGCTGAGAAAGGCACCTGCCTGAAACCCTAGAGAGCTGCTGCCAGTCAGTGTAGACAACACTGAGCTAGATGGATCAACAATCAGACTCCTGTGCTACTTCCTATACTTCCAAATTTCCCAGTATGGGAATAAGAATGATGAGCTCCTTTTGTTAGGGATTACTGATATGAAATGCATATGTGAACTGGTTTGAACATTATGAAGGACAGTTAGGAGTTCTAGCTAACCATGGTTGAGGTGAGAGGGCAGGGGTGGGAGGGCTTACTGTTACCCTCCAGATGCTTTGGACTACTACTCCCATAAGCCACAGTCAGCATGACCAATGGACCGGGATTGTGTGAGTTGCAATCCAAAACATCTGGAGTGCACCAGATTGCCTACACTGTGATAAGAGTTCTACTGTCTATGGGAAAACATCATATGATGCTTCTAAAGCAATACTAAACATATATTTCCAGAGGGGTTGGGGAATAATTTCTTATGCATGGATTCACTGAAATATTAACATTTTAAAATTGCCCTTTTCTTTACTTAGTGGATATACTAAATAATAAGTAAATAACCCCACAAAAAGGGAGAAAAGAAGCCTTCTTTGCAGCTGGCTGGATGATATCAGTAAAACAGGGAGCATAGGGGAGAGATTATCACTTCAGATATAGAATGGTTTCTAAGAAGTGTTGGTAGCCTTCTTTTTTCCATTAAGTGCCGACCATGACCTGGGCAAAATGAAAGCAGTTACAGCCCCAAAGAGCAGTTTAACATGCAATGCAGCTATTACCGGTGTTGCGAGCATGTTGCACACACACACACAAAACGAGCTGGCTTTTATGGGCCTTATTTTATCTGCTATTTTCCTGAATATATGATAACGGCAAACCTAGAAGGACAATTCAAAGGTAAAGATTAATGCAAAAAGGTTTGAGTCTCTTAGATGACATGATATGGTGTAATATTGTACTGGTTTCACAATATCTATTTTTATGACTGTAATGAAGAACTCAATCACTTTTTAATACTCTTGCACATTATAGTACTTTTATGATCAAACTGGTACAGGTTTTCAGGCTTCATTTGATTTTTACTCATGTGTAATATCCACTGAAAACAATAATGGTTGCACTTAGTAAATTTGTTTCATTTCAAGAACTACTGTATGTAAAACCTGTTTTATCTCATTTTGTCCTTTGGAGTCGTCTCACCCAAATGCTACCATCGATCAGGAAAAGATGGAATGAAAAAAATGAGTGTGAAATGAAATGCCTTCATAAAGAGACATTCTACCTCAACCTTAATAATGTTCATTTTGTGGATAATCTTTAAATGTTCAGATATTTATTCAGATGTAAAGCCTACTGTATTCTGAAGACTCGGAGGAAGAGTTAACGGGGTGGGGGCATAAACCCAAGCCATACTGAATATAAGTTCATCATATTAAAATATCATTGGCATTTCTCCACCCTTTCCCAAATCAACACTAAACCTGAAGAGCTTCGGCCCAGCACTCAAACTGGTATCGGGGAGAAGTATTCAGCACAGACTATTTCCAGCATTTGCCTGGGGGGGGGGGGGGAGCTGACGATTTTTCCAATCTTTAAATTTCAGAGAACTTTCTCATATTTTTAAGGAGGGTTTTTCCATGACAGATGTGGCAAAAGTGTTGCAGTCAGTCTTTCTTATTATACTGGTTAAAAAGAAGAAGAAGAAGCTTTGCCACCACTTTCAAGAGCAGCAGAGAAGCCATAAGCAGCAGAAGCCCATTGGCGTGGCTCACTAAGAACGGCCCAATGAGAACAATGCTACATTCATGATGGCAACACTTTTTTTTTATTATTAAAAAGAAACACTGACTGCAGTCCTCTGACACTTTATATCTATCAAGGTAAGCTCTCCCTCCCCCAAAATGACTAATCTATCCTCCCCACAAAGTCTCTGAAAATCCCCCCCCCCGATAAACACACACACTTTTGCAGGAGACAAATGGCCCC
Organism: Shinisaurus crocodilurus; assembly: GCA_021292165.1. Taxonomy (NCBI): domain Eukaryota; kingdom Metazoa; phylum Chordata; class Lepidosauria; order Squamata; family Shinisauridae; genus Shinisaurus; species Shinisaurus crocodilurus. Next base: position 172,771,809 of record CM037877.1, read on the forward strand.
GCAAAAGTGGGGACAGCATTTTTGGCCCAGCCCAAGCTCAAACAGATAATAAACCTTTCCAACAATCCCAAGTAGATTGGACAAGTCTTCAGCAGAGGGAGCTCTGTAACTTCAAGGGCACAGCAGGGAATGCCTCTCATCTCACCCGCAGTGTTTGAATCTGCACGCACATGGTATCATAAAGCATCAGGTGTGCTGCGGGATATCTGTAAGTGCATCTCTTAATGACTTTAAAGAAAAACAAAAAGACATTCAATTTTGATTGAATAAGCAGCATTGAGAGAGGTGTTTAATCCCATGTCATTTTCCTGAACTAAATAGTGCCTCTAAAGTTGCTATTAACTCGGGGGGGGGGGAATACAGCTCCTCCCCACAACTGCTTTAAAGGTTTGTGGTTTTTTAATGGCAGGAGATGCAGCCATGGGCTTCCTGCATCATGTCTGTTTTGTCCTGCAGAGGATGTCCTCAGTGGATCTCAAATGGAACAAGAAGGTATGTTAGAACAAACCATTCGGGCTCCATGGGCTTTTAAAAAACCAGCTCATGGAATTATCCTTGAAAGAGAACACCTTTCTCTGGCACATATCTTTCTGTACACATCTTAAATCAGCAGCACGTATAATACTATTCCCCCCCCCCCCCGGCTTGTTATTTTATTTTTTACTTTTTTGCTTCCTTCAGTCCATAATAGGAATTGTTTTCTTCTGATTTAGAAAATCCACATAAGGGCATTCTAGAACATGAGAAGAAACTGTGTCCAGGTATCATATCCCTTAGCTGAGCCAAGTATAGTGAGAAAATATTTGTGGGTGAGGAAGTGCCTTTTGACAACATCTGGTTTGTACTTGCTGGGGAAATAGTATGAGAAAAAGAAAGTGAAGAAAAGCAGAACTCTCCAGCAAGTGAAATTCAGTTGCCTATTGCCAGCTAGGACAGGATTGCTTTTCCTTTAAATATTCTGAATACGCTTACTAGCAGGCATGTCTGATTTGTAGCTAACAATAGAAACTAGCTTCCCACTTCATTTTCCTTTTAAAAGCCACTCAGGAATAAGAAGGGCTTTCACAGCCTTTTGTTTGACAAGATACTTGTCAATACTTTCCCTCCCTTGCCCCCCCAAAGTGGGACAAACAAAGACAAGCAAAAAACCACAGTGCCCTCCCCAACTTTAAGAAGCCAGTACTTGTGGAAGTTAATGATCAGTTTGCACAATTGTCAGCCAGAAATCTTGTATGACCAGGGTCCTGCAACACATATAATGCAATGTGTGATACTGGTATACTGATTTGCATGATCTTCTTCCCTTAAAAGAGTGCATCGGGGCCTCTATCCACACAATGGGCTTTTCCACATGATCACCAATGGGGAAACAAGCTACAGTGGCTTCTTTTCCCTCCCTGTTGGATGCATGCCTGGGGTGGGATTTGCATAACTACCTTCCCCAGTGCAGCTTGCCATGTGTTGTGCCAACCGGGTGAGGGTGGCTTGTTGCCATGGGCTCTTGGTGACTTGAGCTTATGCACATATAGCGTGCATCGTGTTGTGTTATAAATGGGGTGTGTACGTGCACACTGTATGCATGGGTAGTGGTGCGGGCTAGGCATGGATGGATCAGACACCTTCTGATCTGTGCCAGTTTTTCACATGTTCATTTATAAGTCCCTTCTGTGACTGATTTTTAAATTGCATAGAAATCACATTATTTTTGAACTTATTTTTCCAAAAAATATACATCTGTGTATACATTTTACCCTAAAATATGCATTTTATATGCATCTTGGAGAGAACTGTATCACAAAACCCTATGAGAACCTCATCACAAAATTTGGAGAAGTGAAAACCCAAAGAAAGGATAACTGTATTCGAATCTATGTATTGGCCCAGGATATGAGGATCAGGTTAGTTGGCTTAAAAATGTGTACTGAATGAAATCCTCAGCAACTCTAGTGTGGGCACATGACAGTCTGATACTCCAGTACACAGTATGTGTGTGGTAACCAGCACTGAAAAGGAAGAACACAAACAAACACACACACACACACACACACATATATTCCTTATGACTCTCATATCCCTCAGTCAACACCCCTCCTGCTAAAAAGAGTTTTGAGTGTCCATCAGATTAGCAAGCCGAGAAAAAAAGGCCATTTCAGCAGCACCCTTGACTTGAAAGAAGAAATAAAACAAAAAGATTATTATGGCTTCAAGAAGAATTGGCAGAACCATATTTCTCTGACAGACAACCAGATTTAGTAGACATCTGAGGATAAAAACTGCCATATTTTGCCTGAAATATAGACACTCTCTTGCATTCTCTTTCTCTTCTCCCCCCCCCTCCCCGTGTGCGCACACACAAACATAGACACATCCAAGGACATTTCATCTCTCCTGGCCTGACAGCATTACCACTTCTGGTCCATCTGCTAAAGTCATAATTTGCAGCCTGTACAAAGTGGGTATTTATAGCGAAACGCTAAGTGAAGCTGCTGTTCATGTAGAATTTGCATTGTTCACAGCTATGTGCCACCCTAACATTTATAAGTGTTGTAGAAAATAAGCAAATGAATGGTAAAACTTTTTATCATTTGCTTTTTAAATCCAGAATGTTACCTGAATGTTAGGACGTTAAGGCTGCAATCCTGTGCACGGTAAGCCCCATGTAACACAGAGGGACTTACCTCTAAGTAACTATCCATAGGATTATATTGTAAAACTTATATAGATGAGATAGAGATAGAGATATCTTAAAACCTCCAGAATAATTTCAACTATTATAACCACTTAGGGAATGAGAGCTGTATAACCATTTCACAGAAATACCACACAATAGCTCTCAGGCACTACAAAAGGGAATAGTGTCTTACCAAAATGGGTCAGGGTTTCAGCTCCTGGGGAAGCTTATGCGTGTATGCCAGTCTTTCCCAAGCTGGTGCTCTCTAGAAGTTTTGGACTACAATTCCCAGCATTCCTGACTATTGGCCATGCTGCCTAGGGCTGATGGGAGCTGAAGTCCAAAACATCTGAGGGTACCAGGTTGGGGAAGGCCTGGGTAGGCTTTCCCCTACAGACATCCAGGTCAAAAATGTGGATGTCGAGGGCAGGGAACTTGCACAACCTTAGGTGGGGGGCAGCAATGTAGCCCTGCTGCTCTTTGATCTCATGAGCATTCCTTCATGAGAAAAACACATGAAGAGGGCTCTAATTCTTGATGAAACTCTTCAAGCTTTTGAACCTCCTGGAACTTTTTCTGCAGGTAGCACTAGGAGACTAGGAGCATCCTATACAGCTGACTGCTGGTGGAACCAACTGCTAGCGCTATGAAAATTTGCAGTTTCCGAAACATCAGGAAACGAGTGGCAATGCGTGTTTATGGAACAGGCCAGGTCAGTAGAGCTCACAGAATGGAGCTCCACTGACTGCTCATTTCCGGGGTAATTTTGGGAATTGCTAGTTCTTGCTGGCACAAACGGTTGGCTCCACTTGTGCAAGAGAACCAGCGGAGGCACAGAGGCAGTATAGGATAGTGGCCTAGGTATACACTGGAAGGCAAACACTTGACCAAGATGTTCTGTTCTGAGTTATGTACAAACTGGTCTGGAAGAATTTGCCTCTTGATTTTTTTCAGAAATGGCACAACTCAGGCTGGATTTAAGAGGACAGATTTTTTTTCTCCAGAGAGTTGAAGGATACTGAAGTATGTAAAAGATGCCTCACCGCACAGCGTGTACCTTCATTTCATTTTCACCTCTGGTAAATTGTTTTTGCAGGGTTTTGCTGCATGCTTCACCAGTGGTAACAACAGTTGGGCAGAAGAAATGTGCATATGCTATGGTAAGCAAAACCTCTTTCAACTTTCTTCAGAGCCATTTCCTGCCACTCTGGTCTCCATTGGTTGCATACAATCACTCCAATACACCAATATTCAAATACACTTGATTTGAACAATGCTTCCCCTTAAAAAGGAGATGGCAATAATCACAAGCATCCAGCATATGCATATATGTCCTGCATCGTATTATGTTATATGTGTAATATATGTGTGGGTGCATGTTTGATATGCAGCATTGATGTATGAGGACCAAAGCTCTACCATATAGATAGAATTTCCAACTGGTGATTGTATGAATCTGACCAAATTCTGGAGACACTGTCTCTTAGCATCCCAAATGGAGCACACCTGATATTTGGGGCTACACACATACACACACTCCATGAAAGGGAGATATATATGAATTAAAAATCCACAGTTTGAGGCCATCTGTTCAATTTTATCTACAGGCAGTATCTTTTGCTGTACAGTGTCCACTATCACTTGTCCTGGACTGACAGCATTGAGAAAACCACTTACTGAATCACCATTTCCTGAAGCTTCCACAAGTTCCCTGGAGGTTGGCTGTTATATACTGAGATGGCCTGACCTTCTTAACTTGTAATAGCTGATATAATCACAACAGAGGAAGCCATAATGGTAAGAATGCAATGCATCATTTTCTGCCTATCATGCACAATGTCATTGTTTTTGCATTTAAAAATCAACTCATTATTCATTCTCAGAGGATTTTGATCTAAAGGTTATCGCTGGTTGCCTGAAGAAACTCTCTCCACAGATATATATATATATATATATATATATACAGTATTATAGCACTTTAAGGTTACTATACTAACTGTGCTATAGCATTAGTTCTGGGGGAGAGCCCAAGAGTGCACAGAAGCATCACACAAGGCTTTTTGAGGTAGGAGTTGAGAGCCAAAACCATATCCTGTGCACATGCCTCTTAACATCCAGTCAAGTCCCTTGCTACACTTCTATGCTGATAAGAACGTAAGAGCCATGCTGGATCAGACCAAGGGTCCATCTAGTCCAGAATTCTGTTCACACAGAGGCCAACCAACTGCTCACAGGAAACCGAAAAGCAGGACATGAGTGCAACAGCACTCTCCCACCCATATTCCCCAGCAACTGGTGTACATAGGCTTACTGCCTCCGATACTGGAGGTAGCATATAGCCATCGGGACTAGTAGCCATCGACAGCCTTATCCTCCATGAATTTGTCCAATACCCTTTTAAAGCCATCCAAATTGGTGGCCATAACTACATCTCATGAAAGTGAATTCCATAGTTTAACTATGCACTGTGTGAAGAAGTACTTCCTTTTCTCTGTCCTGAATTTCCCACCAATCAGCTTCTTGGGTTGACCCCGGGTTCCAGTATTATGAGAGAGGGAGAAAACTGTCTCCCTATCCCTTTCTCCACACCATACATAATTTTGTACACCTCTATCATGTCTCCCCTTACTCACCATTTTTCTAAGCTAAACAATCCCAGCTGTTGCAACCTTTCTTCATAGGGGAGGTATACCAGCCCTTGATCATTTTAGTTGCCCTTTTCAGCACTTTTCCAACTCTACAATATCCTGTTTTAGGTGCGGTGACCAGAACTGTACACAGTATTCTAAGTGTGGTCGTACCATAGATTTGTATAAGGGGAGTATGATATTGGCAGTTTTATTTTCAATTCCTTTCCTAATCATGACTATCATGGGGTTTGCCTTTTTCACAGCAGCCATTCACTGGGTCGACATTTTCAGTGAGCTGTCCACCACAACCCCAAATCTCTTTCTTGGTCAGTTGTGACTAGCTCAGATCCCATCAGCTTATACTTGAAGTGGGATTTTTTGCCCCAACGTGCATTATTTTACACTTGCTTACATTGAACCACATTTGCCATTTTGCTGCGCATTCTCCCAGTTTGGAAAGATCCTTTTGGAATTCCTCACAATCTCTTTTTGTTTTAAACACACTAAATAATTTGGTGTTGTCAGCAAACTTGGCCACTTCACTGCTCACTCCTAATTCCAGATCATTTATGAGTAAGTTGAAAACCATTAGTCCTAATACAGATCCCTATGGGACCCCACTGTTTATATCCCTCCATTGGGAGAATTTACCATTTATTCCTGCTCTCTGCTTTCTGTTCTTTAACCAGTTACTGATGTTAAGTTTCACTAGTTTTACTGACATGGGGGTTTTCCCATGGGCCTTGGGCCTTGGGATATTCCATCATCATCACCAAAAGCCTCTTGCACAGTGCTCCTACATCATGTACGGAAGTCTCCCCCAGAGGTTTTGGACTTCAACTTCCATCAGACCCAGCCTGCATGGCCAATGGCAGAGAATGCTGGGAGCTGTAGTTGAAAACATCTGAAGGGCACCAGGTTGGGGAAGGCTGAGATAGGGACTTTTCCCCAGTGCCATTACAGACACTGTGGGTCCTGCAACTTCTGTCTTAGGAGCAGGGGCAGGGCATGTTCCCAGCATTAGAATGAGGGAATGGGTTGATCCTTTGCAGCAGAGTCCAGCATGAGATTCAAGATTTATTTAACAATTGCCTCTCACAAAGCAGGCTATACAGTGGTACCTTGGATTGCAAGCATAATTCGTTCCGGAAACGTGCTTGTAATCCACAAAGCACTTGTATATCAAAGCAAAATTCCCCTTAAGAAATTTGTACACATATTTTTAATTTAAGCTGCAATAAAGAATGATAGTGTAAAGTCTTCATTTTTCTTTACCGTACTACAGTACTTGTATTGCAAGACGTCGCTTGTTTATCAAGTTAAAATTTATTTTAAAAATTTGCTTGTCTTGCAAAACACTTGCAGACCAAGTTACTTGCAATCCAAGGTTTTACTGTATAAGAAACTGGGAGACCAGCACATGATCGTAGACTCCCTTGCCATGGAACAGCAGAATACAGGACTTGGCTCTTATCTATCAGGTTTACGTATTTGCATTCATACAGCTCTGGTTTCTGTTTTTTTTCTAGTAAAAAGAAAAGAACCCAGATTTTCCCCCCATGGCTTCAACATTTTTATTTATTTATTTATTTATTTATTACATTTATACCCCGCCTTTTTTCCTGCAAGGAACCCAAGGCGGCTTACATAATGCTTCTCCTCCTCTCCACTTTATCCTCACAACAACCCTGTGATGTAGGTTAGGCTGAGAGTCAGTGACTGGCCCAAAGTCACCCAGTGAGTTTCATGGCTGAGCGGGGACTAGAACCCGGATCTCCCGAGTCCCAGTCCAACACTCTCACCACTACGCCACACTGGCTCTGGGAAATTTCTGGGAAATTATAAATTTCTGGGAAATTATAAATTTCTGGGAAATTATCTCTCTCTCTACACAAACATGATTGAGTACATTTAGATACTCAATCATGGCAGTCTCCATAGCCATGCCTTCAAGGAGAGTCCAAAAATACAGGCAGCTGTGTTGATCTATATCAGGGATCTCCCACCTTGGGTCCCCAGATGTTGCTGGACTACAGCTCCCAGAATCCCTTGCCATTAGCCATGCTGGCTGGGTACGCTGGGAGCTGTAGGCCAGCAACTTCTGGGGACCCAAGGTTGGCGATCCCTGATCTATATCAAGAAGCCACTTCTAGCAGTTTTCATCTCTACCAGGAGTAGGTCTTTTGTGATGCTAATAGGTCTTAATTGCCCATTGAAGACCAAGCCATCCCAAAATATTTTGCATCTCAACAGGGAGAGCTCATAACAATATATTGTTGCTGGGAAAATCCATTTCCCCCCAACTACTGTGAGAATTGCAGAGAAGCTCAGAGGGAACAGGGAATTCTGAAGGAGGGTGGCCAATGATGTCATTTCCCCTGCTAGTCAAAAAGTCCTGGAACTTTGACCCTGAGAATCCTGGCTCTGCTACACCACTGGATAGGCATTCCTATTTAGTGTGCATGCAGTCAAACTGGCTGTACCTTCTATCCAAATGTTCTACAGATCAACTAATTCCTGTAAGCGTGAGGGAAAATCTTTATCGCCTCTGCTTGCCATTATTAATTTCCCCAGCAACTACATTACATTACAAAATAAGGGAGTCATTTTCACTACCTCCTTCTGCAGTTCCTATGTAAGTTTGAAACAGATCTTGTGTCTACCCTCTGCCCCAAGGCATACATATGTCTCCAGATGTGGAGGCAGCTCATGCATCTCACTGGACTGGGGTGGAAGATATCCAAGTTCAGCTTTAGGACTCATTTTCCATGCTTGGGAACATAGCTGCCTTATACTGAGTCAGACCATTAGTTCACTTAGCTCAGTATTGTCTCAACTAGCCTTCCCCAACCTGGAAGTTGGGGTGCCCTCCAGATGTTTTGGATGACATCAGCCCCAGCCAGTGTGGCCAATGGTGAAGGGTGGTGGGAGTTGTAGTCCAAAAATTCTGGAGGACACCAGGCTGGGAAAGGCTAGTCAAGACTCTCTACACTTACTGGCAACAGATCTCTATGGTTTCAGGCCTACTTAAAAATGCCAGGGATTGAGCTTCTGATTTTCTACATGCAAACCATGTTCTCTACCACCGAGCTGTGGCCTTTCCCCCTTAATTGGAAGGTGCCTCCATGAGCCTTGAACCCAAGGAAGGCCCACTGGAAACAAATAGAAGCATAACTCCTCTAAAAGAAAATGTAAAAATCTTCCACAATAGGTAAAGAGATAGGATTTCTAGCCTGACTGTTGATATTTGGATTTCTTACAGAAAATATCTTAATTACACCTTCAAAAATATTCTAAATTGCTTGTTTTCTCCAGAGCCTTATTTGTGCTATGTCAACAATCACTTAGTAAGAGCTGCAACTGGTTTTGCCAGCATGAAATGCAGTAAAGTTTTACACATACAGCAAGAGTCCATATTCTCATTTGTTTTAATATATGATATATAAGCATATTTTCCCTCCATTATTATTTATTAGCTTATATGTTTTTGAAATAATGACGAGCCTGAAGGCCCAAATCAAATTCAAGATGCCAACATGTTAAGAAGAGTGCAAACATGATTTCATTATTTCTCATAATGATTTCCGTAGAACAAGAGAAAACTCAACATTTAATAGAGTTTTCCCAGACAAACTCCTCTAGGTAGTGAAGGCTAATCTCTCACTGTTCCTGACAGAGCAGTAGAGGACCAGTAACATATATATCCCACCTAAACACATATTCGATCATCATATCACACCACTATCCTTCTGGGCGAGCTAACTGAATTGAACTCGACCTTCAAAGCCCTTGGAATGCAACAAAACATCTCTGTTTCCTGACATTTATGGGTGGCTTTTCTGCATGGCTGCCTTTATTGCCTTGAAAATAATGGTGAAAGCTGTGTGTACAAACCTGCTATAAACTCTGACAAATCACGCAAAGGGAAGACAGATTTATTCAGCGTGGGTTACCGTAGAACTAATCTAATCAGATATAAGATTTACATTTCCTTTTTCCAAAGAAGACCACAACTTCCTGCAATGCTTCTCTTCATATCATACAGCAGACTTGATCAAGAATCTTACTTTAACTGAAATAGCAAATAACAAAAGGCAACTGGTTTCACCTGGGCAGAGCCATCATCTGTTTCCCCTGCTGCCCACCGTGTCCCACCCGCCATAGCTACAGCTTCCTCTGAAACTTTGGCTACAGTGAAATTCAAAACAAATAACCATCCAACCAAGCTACACTTTGCCTGGGGTTTTAGCAACCAAAAGGTATTTTAGTAATTCTGTTGTTTGGTCATACTGACCTTTGGAGGTCACTTTCTGTTTATCCAAGTAACAGAGGAGCTGGGTTACCTTACTCTCTACATGGCTCTACTACTTGTCCTTGCAGGCTGTTAGCTCAGGGAGCAGATCCCTGTACCAGTTTAGAAGAACCTTCCCCAACCTGGGTCCCTGCAGATGTTTTGGACTACATCTCCCATCATACCTGACCATTCAGCTGGGGCAGATGGGAGTTGTAGGTGAAATCATCTGGAGGAACCTGAGTTGAGGGAGGCTGTTTTAAGACATTCCTACTATGTACAGTCATGCCTTGGATTGAAAGCATAATTCGTTCCAGAAACGTGCTTGTAATCCAAAACACTCTTATATCAAAACGAAATTCCCCCAAAAAAAATTTGTAGAGAGATTTTTAATTTAAGCTGTACTACAGTACTTGTATTGCAAGACGTCGCTTGTATATCAAGTAAAAAAAAAAAAAAAAAATATTTTAAAATTTGCTTGTCTTGCAAAACGCTCTCAAACCAAGTTACTTGCAATCCAAGGTATTACTGTATTTATTTATTATATTTATTTATAACATTTCTATATTGCCCAATAGCTGAAGCTCTCTGGCAGTGGGCAGTTCAATTAAAATCATAAAATACAACATGATAAAATCACTAAGCCATATTTGTGCGTGTCACATGATCAGAGGGAGGTGCCATACTTTTGCCAGTATGATACAGAGGAAACAAGAAAAGTGGTGGATGCGAAGGGCATATGAAGAAGAGCACAGCAGAGCCCTCTATGGCTCTGTTGGATCCAGCGCACAAGTCTCTGATGTACCGTTTGTAACCTGCCCACTTCCTGAGAACGATGATAATAATCAGATAATAAATGAAGACATTGGTTTAAAAGGGGGGAGACTCAGCAACTCCTTTTATTCTCCTTTTTTTAAACCAATGTCTTCATTTATTATCTGATTATCATCGTTATCATCCTGCTGCTGAAGTAGAAGTTCGAGATAAGAAAATAAATCTAAACAGGAAAGCAGGCTCTTTAACCTCCTGTGAACACAGGCATTAGCAATTTACCACATTCAACTCTGTTGTCAAATTATTAAGATTTCAAATGAGTTTGCACACTCATTACCAGTTATAGGAGTGTTTAATGGTCAGATTCTATCACCACAAATCTTCAAAAACTACCTTTGGGGCCTAAAAAATAGTTGCGAAGATTTCCTTAGTGGGTCTGGAAGTCTCTTCTTAGTCATAAATCTCAACAAATAACACTGTTTATTTAATTTAAGACTACTCCCCTGAGAGAGATTAATGAGACAAGTTGTCCACTAGTCAAGGGAAAGAACACTAGATCTATCCTATCTTATTTCATCACCAGGTTTAATCATTGTAACTGTTATGTAATGTGACATTCACACATTATTAGAGAAGTTAGAGAACAAATTGCATATCACTCATCAGCTGATCATTTTTCATTTGCTTGCAGACTTCCAAAATTAATGAGGCCCTTCCTTTTTCATTAGATATATCTTTTTAGCTTGAAATTGAATATGTTGGCAATCAGGATCTCTTTTTTGCAATTTTCTTGCTTTCATATATCCAGCGAAGCAAGACAGAAGTAGAAGATAAGCTTAAGCAGTGTCCATATTTTCAACTTCAGGTTTTTAATTTCTAAAATAATGTTCAAATTACCATTTTCAAAGAAGCAGAATTTAATATTTGCTACTACACATTTTGGATATTTGGGTAGAGGGTTTTTTTATCCCCAAATATTATCAACTTTTATATTATCAACTTTTATAACCTCCTAGGGCACAGAATTCAACTAAAGTTAAGTACTCTTAAGTTCCACTGTTATCAATGGGAAATAACTGAGCAAGTGCTTAACTTTGGTTGAATGGTGTGCCCTAGGACAATCATAAAAGTTGATAATGTAAGCCGCCTTGGGTTCCTTTCAGGAAAAAAGGTGGGGTATAAATACAATAAATAAATAAATAAATAAATAAATAAATAAAATAATATTTGTATATGATATGCCCATTTTAAAAAGTTCAAGTGAATTTCTCAGTCAAAGAAAATGCACCAACCATGAACATAGCAGCTGCCCTTTTCAGTGCCTGGGCTGTGGAATGCAGGCTGCGCAAGAACAAAATAGGCACAATGTTTCTAGAGTCTTGGTTAAATTTACAAACAGAAGATCATTTCCAGGTGTGAGAGCACTCATTCATATATTGCAAGCTAGGTAAATTCACAGTTCAACCTCAATGTATTTTCTGACATCGGCAGCATCGCTACCCATTTATGCACACACTTCCCCATCCAGGTAGGAATGTCGGAATCTGCTGGGGAAAAACAAAGTAGAAAAACAATGCTCCCCCAGTAGCAGAGTAGCAGCGGTGTTGGCTCAGTGGCGTAGGCTAGTCCAGAAAGTAAAACAAACACAAGCCAGTTTCTTTAGCAAAAAAGATTTACTAAGACTATGACTTGGAAAAAACACAGGAACAAAGCATATACAGAGTACAGCATACAAAAATTCAAAGCACAGCAAGTCAGACACAAAAGAATGACTGCCAGACAACAATAACATGCCCAACAAAATGCCCAACAAGAATACATCATTATTATCCTACTTATATACATTTTGTACAATACATCTCTATTGCATGAGGTAATACCCACCTGCATGCAATTTAGACTCCCAGCTCCACTGTCCTTGGAGCCAACTAGAAAAAACCATAACTGGGGCAAAGGGGAGTGAGCTGATAGCTAAGTCCTTGGACATTAGTTGGACAGTTCTCTGCACCTGTCTCCAAGGCTAGCTTTCTTGCTTGAAGGCAAACCCAGAATATTGAAACCATATTCTGACAAGGAAGGTATGCATGGAAGCCCATTTCTGCATGGGCAGGGCAAGGGATGTCAGAGGGATCTGCAACGGATTCAGATGAGTTCAGATTTCTACAATTCTGTCCTGCAGATTCCGCAGTGTACCGGCTTTTTCTGAGTCTATTTCCAAGGACTTGCGGACCAGTTTTTCACTTTCGGAGTAATAGTGGTCACACTAATTTGCATTAGTGCTAATCCACATTAGCACAAATCTGCATTAACTGATGCGCATTAGTGCAAGTGTGCATCGGCGCTAATCTGCACTTGCGCTAATGGACCAATGCAAATTCCTAGGTAGGACCAATATCTGGATAGGAATTTAACCAAGTAGAAACAGAGGCTGCTTTAGAATTTTCCCAGGTTTTGGGCAACCATGATTCCTGCCCCCCCTGCACCTTGTCAATATAAATAACCAATTCATAATAATTAGAAATAATGGCTTCTAAATACCCTAAAGCAAGGGTGGAGAATTAGCAGCCCTCCAGATGTTGGTGGATTGCAGCTCCCATCAGCCCCAGCCATCAAAGCCAATGAGTAGGGATGATGGGGGGGGTTGTAAAACGAAAAGCAGTTTATAGATCCTTTCAATGAATGAATGAATGAATGAATGACCAGGAGTTGCAGCAAAATCTGGAGGGCCACCTGTCCCTGTCCTAAAGGATTGCTGAAGGATCACCTAATAATTTGAAACTGATTAAATCCTCTGTGAAGTCCATGGAGACAAAAATGCAATACTTTATCCCTTGAGGTTTATAATTATCCTTGGGGTGTCCCTTCTCTGCCACCCATACTTTAGTGTGAAAGCAGATTGGATGCTGATTGTATTGATTATGCTAAGTTGTACCCCCATAGGCTGGTGTGAAAGCTAATAGATCAGCCCACAGAAAAAGTAGCACAAATAGGCCAAGGCTTATCCTCCAGCAAGTGAATATGATAAAAGGGGTACACTGCTAGGGAAAAAGTGCTGGGTGCAGTCAGAGTACCTTTGAGAAATCTGTCCCTTAAGGAGTTACATGGTTTTTCATGCACACACACACCCTCTTAAAAGTACTTGCCTTTAAATATTTCACCACTTCAGAAAATACTTTGAAAGCAGACCTTGTCACTGTCTACATCCAAGCTATGTTACTTTGGAAATCTCCTGGGGAAACTAGTCATGCAGACTATACTGGGACAGTACTGTTCATGTCAAATTATATAACCTCCTTTTAAGTCACAGTGCAATATGTTAAAAGAGGAATGCCCATATTAAATCATTTATCTTCTCCTTTGTCTGTCAAGAGACAAGTTAAAAGACTGTTTTTAAAGGGTAAAAAAGTATACAAGGCACCACAGGGGTTATACCCATCATCACATGTTACTAAGCACAACAGCCATCAACTCCTGAGACCCAATCTTCTGCAGTGGAAAAGATAACGGCTGATTTATCCATCTTATGTGAATAAGTGGGGGAAAGGTCTGAGATACAATAAAAAGAGGGGTGATGATCATTCATCCAAGTACTAAATGGCAAATTCCTCCTTGGACACTATATTACGTATAAGTAGCAGAAGACAAGGAACACTGTTCATGCAGCAGAATATCCCTTCACAAAAACCCCCCAAGTAATTTCCTTTGAAAACAGGAGAGACTTAGCTGTATGCACATTCACTTGCAGCTCTTTTCCCACCCTCGCCCCTTCAATATGCACAAGCATAGATATTACTTAAGGCAATGTAGGTGATTAATATTGACCAAACAAGGTTTTGCTCAGTGGTTTAGCCTAGCACCCTTGCACCTGAGGATCGAATCCTACGGGTTGGATTCAGACTAAGTCACACTTGAAGTAGATCATTAAAAATCAATAGAACTTATTTGTTTAAAAATATGTTTTATTGAATTTTACAATTCATACAACTAATAATGAATAAAACAAAAATACAAGATAAACATTGTGCACCCCCCACCTCTTGGGACCAGGTTATATTTCTCCCCCAAAATATTTATATATAAATATAAGATATTATTCTATATTCCAAAAAAGTAACAAATCTTGACAAGGTTCGTTCCCCTTCCCCTTCACCAACACATAATCCAAAAATGTACCCCAAATGTTCACAAAAGTGTCTTTCTCCAATTGTCCTTTTTGACACTTAATATTACAAGTTAATTTATCATTTAGAGCGATATCCCATACCTCTTTATACCACTCAGTAACTGAAAAGACATGCTGAACTTTCCAAAATCAATAGAACTTAAGTTAGTCATGGCTAGGAATGGGAGCGAAATTAATTCCGTTCGCATTTTAATTTTTATTATTTATTTATTTATTTGCTTATTTAATACATTTCTATACCATCCAATAGCTGAAGCTCTCTGGGTGGTTCACAACAATTAAAACCACAAAATACAATATAAAATACAATATAAAATACAATATAAAATACAATATAAAAATTGTAAACAATATAAATACAATATAAAATACAATATAAAAATTTTATATTTAAAACTACAGTATAAAATAGGAATAAAAGCCAAAATAAAACCCAGCAGCAGTACAGAGATTTAAAATACAGTAAAAGATTTAAAACAACAGAGACTAAAAAACTAAAATTCCTGGGAAAATAAGAAGGTCTTCATCTGGCATTGGAAACAGCACGATGAAGGTGCCAAGCGAGCTTTATTCCACAACTGGGGTGCCACAGCAGAAAAGGTCCTCTTCCTAGTAGCCACCCACTTCACTTCCTTTGGCAGGGGCTCCCAGAGGAGGACCGCTGAGGATGATCTTAGGGTCTGGACAGGTATATATGGGAGGAGACGACGATGACAATGGTTATATTTATATTTATATCCTGCCTTTCCCCCTCTTGCCAGGAACCCAAGGCAGCTTCTATGGCCCTCCTCCTCTCCATTTTATCCTCACAACAACCCTGTGAGGTAGGTTAGGCTGAGAGTCAGTGACTGGCCCAAAGTCACCCAGTGAGCTTCATGGCCAAGTGGGGACTAGAACCCGGATCTCCCGAGTCCCAGTCCAACACTCTCACCACTACGCCACACTGGCTCTTAATGCGAATTAGCCTAATTTCGCACTCTCAAACCACTATGTGAACTGAAACTCAGTTATCTTTTGAAATTCACACTTTTAAATTTTACAATGCAGTTCTCCAATTTAAAAAAAATGCATAAAATGCATTTATTAGGGGAAATAACATTTAAAATGCATTAGAAAAAACATTGCTTGCAACCACAAAAAAAGAAAAAGAAAGAAAAAAGAACATATTAGGCAAAAATGCATGTAGTAGGAGAAATGTGCAGAAAAATGCTTATGGATTTTCACGTGAATTTTTCTCTAAAAAATGTTTAAAGTTAAGACTGGAGAAATTCTCAAAGTCTGAGATGAACTAAATTTAAGATTGGAAAAATGAGAAACTGAGAGAAACCAAAATTGATTGATTCATTCATCCCTAGTTAGTCATGACTAACTTAGTCCATAGTATGACTACATCTGGATCCAACCCTATGTTCTACTCTGGAAATTTGCTCTACTCTGTTATCTTGCCCACTGCTGGCATTTAGGCAGTAAGCTTTTTGGAATAGGGGCTTTTCTTTTGGACTTCCCCCGGCACCGCCTTCTGGGGTCCGGGAGAAGTTTGCATGTGGGGGAGGGATGAAGAGTCAGAATACAGCCAAGCCACATCGACTAAGCCAATGGGCTTAAGAGGGGCGGGGAGCTGGGACCCTCACTTAAGACCCTGTCTCCCCGCCCTCTGCCTCTTTAGTTAATTCAATAAATGTGGCCCTGATTTTAAACCATATATACTGTGTCTGACTCTTCATTATCTCACCTATACACATGTAATAGGATATGTAACTCTGTAACACACTGTGAATATTGATGTAATAGTAATAGTAATAGTAATAGTAATAGTAATAGTAATAGTAATAGTAATAGTAGACAAGTATCATAGATTTCATGTTGTTGTTGTTGTTGTTGTTGTCGTCGTCGTCATCATCATCATCATCATCTGACTGAGAAAGTTCTTCATTCTAATCATTGGTATTTTAACCACTCCTAGCACAGTTAGACCAAGGGTGATTTAATTCTTACCACAATTCCTTTTTTCCCCTCACACAGTTTAGTAGCATTTTTCTTCCACATCCACATGTCTTATGATTCCTCCTCAACACTGTGGATATGATTTGGGCAGATGCCCACAGGACTGGCATCAGGGAAGGCATTGTCAGGGACCTGCTCAGGCCCACCTCCCAGTAGGGGTCCTACTGCTGACCCACAGAGCCTCCTCCTCCTCCTCTTTGCTGTTGCAGTAGGTTCCTGTTGTTACAAGTATTCAAGCCTTCTCTCGCATTCATATAATTTCATCTTAATTCTTCTGGAGCTCTCTGCTCAGTAAGGAGCTTATTGCACTGTGCATTTACTCTGCTTTGTTCTCCTTGCTTTTGGATTATGTAGTTCATCTAGGGATGGCAGTACCAAGAGGCACATCGACATTGAGGATGGAGATGGTGGACAACCATTCCACTTCTCCTTCTATGCACTGGAGGTAGGGTGGCCACTTATATAACACCAAAAATAGGGGATACCTATAACATTTGCATATGCTAATTTATATCTATAGGTGAAAATTTAGAAACAATTACTATAATTTCAATAGAAATGCATCTCACCATAGTGGGTGTGACCAGGTGAGCTGCTCAGTCTGTTGTCCAGGTGCTGGGCAACTTCAAGGTCCCTGCTCACCCATCTTACTGTTCTTTATCTTTGACTTGGACTGGACAGCCCTTCAAACAGAGGACTGTCCTCTGTAAAGCAGGACCCCTGGCCACCCTAACTGGAAGAGGGGTAATCTGAACACACTTGTGTCTCTTCTCACTTTGCTTTGTCTTTTCACCATGCAAGATTGAATTCACCTGATAAACAAATATACACTTTCCTAAGAGTTCTTCAAAACAGCAGGAAACTGCAACAGGAGTGAATGGTTGCTGTCGGCATAGGATTGCCAACCTTTTCTCCTGTGCTTCAGTAGTTGCAGGAACCCAGGAGGTGAAGCTTTTCTCACCTTTGCATCTACAGGCCAGAAACACTTCACCTGATGAATTTTTCCTCTGTCAAGCAGGTATTAAACCCTGCCAGGAAAAAAAAAGGTTGGCATCCTTACCCTCAACTCTTATTTTCAAGACTGAATTAAAGTATGAACAATGCTTTAATTATGATATTCCCTGGTAATTAATGGCATGGGAGCCATTCATCTTTAATGTCTCTTCCCTAAATATAAACCGTCCAACTTCACTGGAATGAGGTTTTAACATAATTACCATTCCATCAAAGTAGCTTTTAATACCCAGCTGAGATTTAATTTGAACATACTCCTCTAACCAGAACGATATTATGTAGAGTCATGCAATATTATAATGTATTGTCAGTCTCAGCTCACTTTTATGAAGACGTAAATAACCATAGCACCCATCCAAAACAAATGAATTGTCAGTGTTTAGTACCAGCACAGGGCTGCTGCCAACCCAACTGTATTCTGAAAATGTGTGCGGAGAAATGGCCAGAAAGTGGCAGCAAGTTCCCACAATGCAGACGGCCCAGGGACATGTTGCCATGTGTGTGCTTTGGACTTGCTTCCTCCTCAACTACAGACATTTTCTGGCAGCCTCCCTGCACACACGGTCTCCCTTCTTCACCACTGTTGGTGCTGATGCCACCCAAAGAGTTTGTGCTTATTTTGAGGATAAACGTTCATCTCTTCTAGACATTTTAGGCATATGCCATTGTACCTAGATTATAACACAGAACAAGACTGTGGCCTGGTTGATATGCACTGCAAGACACAATCTTCTTTTGTGTAACAGAAGAGCAAACACAGACTTCCTCAGACACAAGACCTCCTCCAAGGTTTTGACATTTTGAAGTCCAAATGCCTCCTTTCCCCTACCTATCTGCTTCCAGTGGTCCTGACAATTGATGCCGTCTACTTTGTCCACTAGGAAGCATGTTCTGTAATGAAAGACCTAGGGGTAAACTAGATGTTATGGCAGCATGGATAGCATGTGGATCATGCTGATTTCTAAAAAAGTGTGTGTGTGTGTGTGTGTGTGTGTGTAGGAGGTGTAATTTAAAATGCAGCATGGTGGGACAGGTTGAACCCTTTCATCAACCAAGCTTCCCTTCCCTGAAATTGCTTCTTCCATAAGAGATAAATGCTTTTGGAGGAAAAGCACAAATGGGCAGAATGTTGACTTGAATATTGAAATACTGTTCCCTTTATAATATGTTTTATGATACATGGTCTGTAATTTGATGATGTTTATGTTGTTATTAGATGGCTGGGTTTTGTAAGCCACCTTGAATTCACCTGGTAAAAAGAAGGCAGGGTATAAGTTTTGTAAATAAAGAATAAAATAAATACATAAGTTGGCATCCCCTTCCTGCAACCCACACTGTGCTTTAAATCCGACCACCTCCAACTGATGGGGCTGTGGCTTAGTGGAAGGGCCACATGGCTCATTGGTAGTGCATGTGTTTAGCATGCAGAAGGTGCCACGTTCAATCCCTGGCATCTCCAGGTAGGGCAGGAATTGGAAAAGCTTCTGCCTGAAACCCTGGAGAGCCGCTGTCAGTCAGTGTCGACAGTACCGGGCTAGATGGACCAATGGTCTGACTCAGTAAGGCTTCCTGTGATCTTGCTCTAGTGTTAGTTTACAAAATGGTGCAGGACTCAAGCTTGCCAGGTACCTGTGCACTCTGACCTGAAAGTTCTGATCCTTTTAACTTAGCAGCACACTATGATCACTATGCTTAGGGAAATGCACACTGCACAAACCAAAAAGTGCTTCCAATTATTGTTGTTGTTGTTGTCATTGTTGTTGTTACTCATCATCATCATCATCATCATCAGGCGATCACTCGTGACCGAGTAAGATTGTCTTCCGGGATAAAAGGAGGAAATTCTAAAGAAGATTGTGTAGACTCTAGCGATGGGTCCGTAAGTGACTGTGGAGGCCAATTCTAGATCCACACAGCTTCCCACAGTGAGGACACAGGTTACCAGATGGAAGATGGTCCTGTAAAGGATTCATTTGACGTGCTTTTCGCTTAGCACGTTTCTCCCTTTCACCTTGCACTCGGGCTTCTTCAAAGTCCATGGAACCTTTGTGAAAGGCCAACCTCCATTTAGATCGTTCATGGGCCACTACTACCAGTACTACCACTATTATTCTTATTACTCTTCTTCTTCATTATTATTTTATTATCATTATCATTATTCCAGGGCTAAGACCTGGCATTAATAACCATTCTCTGCAAGTGGAGCCCTGAGACAAATTAATTGCCCCTCACTGTGATTCCATGTCTCTGTATTCGAACGCCACTCATTTGGATCACCCATAAAGACAGATTGAAAAAGGTTCAAAATGGATGTATGGTTTCATTTGTTTTAATACAGAAAATAAAATCCTGAGTTGCAAAACTTTTATGAAGTGTTTATGGGCATTTTAACAGGGCCAATTCTTCTGTGAAGCAACCAGAATCCAGGATGAATATAAGCAATACTTGAAACTTTTGAACCTAATTTTTTAAAACCCTTTTGGCCACTGTGGCTTCCACTGTGACCCAAACAAAATGCATAAAAAAGGGAATAAGTAACATGTGTTGCAGTACAATAGCAACATCATTCCAGTGCTTAAAATTGTAAAATCACTTCAGTGCATCAAATGTTTAGTTTTGCAGCTCTTCTCACTTTCTGGTGACCCAATTCTGGGCTGCAACCTATGGTTCAAGAATCTTGGCCCCGGGCTCGGTTTTAATTCTAACTCCAGGACAGCATGATGCTAAGCAAGCTGTTTCGGCTTCCACTGCCCTTAAAGGGCTTGGGGGACGGGACTACACAGATCATTATTTTTAAACTAGAAAACCCCAACAGATGTCTAACATTACAAAAAATAATGCAACTGCATCATTCATTACACTGTATTTTCCCTAACAAAACTGCATATATCGATGTCAGTCTGACAAAGGATATATGGGGCTTACTTAATAGAAATGAGATGGTGGGATAACTCAGTATGGGAACAGTATAAATATTCACAGTCGTAAGAGCCAATGGCTAGGAAATAACACCCTCCAAAATTGCATACCTTCTGTATGCAAACCATGTGCTCTAAGAACAGACCCAGCCCTTCCATTAGCCACACAGAGATATTTTTCTCAGTTGGCAGATTGGAAGAAGCACCACCATTCCACTGGCTGCTGCTCAGCACTTCACAGAAAGCCACCCAGGGTGCCTGCCCTGGAGTGCCCAACCAGCTAGGGAGCAGTGCGTAGTTTCTTTTGATTGAAGTATGTCAGCCCACATTTCAGACAAGAGAGCCACCCACCCACCATGACCAGCAAGCAAAACTCACTGGCTTTGCTGCTTCCAGTTTGTTTCTCCTCTGTGGAAGGGAAGGACGAGTCGGAGAGCTGCTCTAACAGGCCCGTTGGTGGCAAGGGCAGGAGCTGAGCCACATGGTGCCCTAATTCTGGCTCTGCTCACTTCTTAGGCTTTCCCTTCCCTGCCAACTGTAGCTGCCAGCCACACATGCATCCTGGTGCCATCTCCTCCTCCTGCTGACTGTGCAGTGCTGACATTGGTGAGAGGATGTCTCTTTTACACACAACTGCCATTGGGAAAGCTGAGCTGGGAAGAGCATGTCCACTGACGCGGAGGCCTTCTTCCAGCCTTCCAAATTGCTGTGCTTGTTTGCACCTCAGTGTGCTGTCTGCCTGATTGCCGACTGCCCTGAGACTGTGTTTGAATTTGCTAAGGCAGCACATTTCCTGCTGCAGCTGGCCGCCCATGTGCGCCACACACATACACACAGAATTGTTGGGCAGGAGGAGATGAAAGGAATATCATTAGCTGAAGTGGTGCCTGGAGGACCCTCAATGAGGGTGCGCAGCAGCTGCTCTTCTCATCCTCTTACCTATTTATTTATTTATTTCATTTATATACCGCCCCACAGCCGAAGCTCTCTGGGCGGTTCACAATACTTTATGCATAAAAACAATAAAAACATACAAAATAGTTTAAGAATTAAAAAACCAAATTTAAAAACACAGTTTAAAATTACAAAAACCAATAAAACTGAACCTACAGGTGACAATCCCCCCCCCCCCCGTGCTATTCCAAGTCCTAACTAAATGCCTTGGCATAGAGGGAGGTCTTAACCTGGCGCCGAAAAGATAGTAAGGTTGGCGCCAGGCGGGTCTCAGTGGGGAGCTGATTCCATAATTGGGTGGCTACCACCGAGAAGGCCCTCCTCCTCGTTGCCACCAACCAAGCCTCTGTTGGAGGTGGCAATCGGAGGAGGGCCCCAGATGTTGAGCAATGAGCGTAGTGTCCGGGTAGATTGTGGTTGGGAGACGTTCCGTCAGGTATTGTGGTCCTAAGCCGTACTTCCCCACACATTTATTTTTTTTACAAGCTAAGGCTGCAATCCGGTACATACTTACCTTGGGGCAAGTTCCGTTGAACTGAATGGGACTTACATCTGAGTAGACATGCATAGGATTGCACTGCAAGGCTACACTCCTATGTGTACTTACTTGAGAGTAAGCCCATTGAAATCAGTGGGACTTGGAATCTAACATTCCTTTAAAACACATGAAGCCTTCTGAAATCGATGTAGAATGGGGTGAGAAAAGTGGCGTGAAATGCTAATATAGTTAAGTTCTTCTCTGAAATTAGATGAAGGGCAGGGGGAAGCAGACCGAAATAAAAAGCTGCTTAAAAAATGAATGTATTTCCCTGAAATTAAATGTAGAGCCTGGAGAGGATGGTGAATACTCTGAAATCAAACGTCTCTTTAAAACCAACTTTATGCAAGTTCAGGGGGTAGTGTGCTCCTTGACTTTTCTTCTATTTGGAATTGAGGGGTGCTATTTGGTGCTCTGCTTCAGGCTACAAAATGTCTTGAGTGGGCCCTGTCTATGGATGCTTCCAGACGGAGGACTCCTAGTATTAACTATCAGAATACATTGTGCAGCATATTCTGTATTTTCTTCCTTTCCTTACCGTGTGTGTGTTTGTGTGTGGGTGGTAAGTAAAAAGATGGAAAAAATGGTGGGAAAACATGGTCACAAATGGAAGATGACAATGCCTGAACCCCCTTAAAATGTTGTGAACGAGGCAGGCTGATAAGGCCTCCAGATAAAAGCTGTATCTGAAAACACCCAATGAACCAAGCTATACTGCAGTTGTTTCCAAATGGTGTGCAGGGGCATACTAGTGTAACTTAAGAGACCTGCTAGTGTGACACAAGAAATAAGGGCTCTGGGAGATGTATGAAAATAAAACATTAATGTAATTGGATACCGAACACGCTTCCCCGTTCTCCTCCATGTCTAGCAAGCAAACATGGTGAAGATCAAACTGTTTCAATGCCTTTGGATCAGGCTTGGAATGTGTGTAGGCCACCCTGAGAGCCTAGCCTATAGGGCGACTCATACATTTAATAAATAGATACATGATAGATAGTACATAGAAAGAGAGAGAGAAAGATAGAAGGCAAGTGTACTACTTTACTTATATTAAAGTAACTAATTCAATAACTTTATCAAAATTCATGTCACACTTTACTCCTCCTGAGAGAAAAGTAACTCTTCTCAGATGTAAAGACTGAACTGTGCCTCCAGTTTTTGTTCAGAAAAATAGTGTATCTCAGTTATCATAACATTGAGGAAACTCTGCTAGAGATAATATCTTTAGGCTTTGATTTTAATGCTCATTTGGCAGTACATTCCATTGACATCAACGGGACAATCGGTTTAGGATTTAGAGCAACTCGTGGCCCTCCAGGTGTTTTGGCCTACAAGTCCCATCATCCCTTACTATTGGCTATGCTGGCTTGGACTGATGGGAATTTCAGGTCAAAACATCTGGAGGGGTCACATGTTCCCCACCCCTTTAATTAGAATTTGGTGATTCGAATTATAAGAATGTAACAGAAAGCATACTAGTTGCAAATATGAAATGCACCATCTGTAACTGTGGTGCATTTTCAAGAAGCTTTAGAAACTTTTAAGTAGCACATCTTCCTAAAGGAGTATACTACATATCTGAGGTTTAAAACTGCTGTTATAAGAATGCTAGAATATGGACACTAAGGATGAAGGGCTGCATTAATCATTACCAAGGTGGTGCATCACACCTCTACCAATAATTTAGCTCTTCAATTCTAATCATGTTTACATGAGCGCATGGTATTGATTTCAGTGAAACTTTACTTTCAAATAAGTGTAGCTAGGGATATTGCTGTAAAACATTTATTATTAGAAGAAGTCTGTTTTGTTTTTAATCCTGAATTTAGAGCTGAACAAACACACATTGACCGGGTCACTTTGCTATTCCCACGGATGTTCAAAATGCATTTTCAAGGCAATAATGTGTTTACAAATGCCTGGTGCATTAAAATGTTTTGAGAATGGTAGTTGATCTAATTCAAACAAGGAGAAATGAGAACACTACAACTGTTGACTATTGAATTAATGAAAGAAAAACAGAGTCAATTCACCAGGGGCAACTGTTGTGTATTACCCAGCTTCGACTAGTAGGCTTCTTAAATGCTCCCACTGTTAGGACTAATTTAAAGAGAATGAAATGGGAACAGGAGAGCCTGATGCACTTCAATTAGCATTTGAGTTTAGAATGTTTACAGCAAACTACTGGAATTGCAGGGGTAAAATTGTATGCAGTGGAAGGCATGCGCTTGCAATCGGGCTGGGCATGTTCTCGAAAGTCTGGCTGATTATACCTGTGCCCAGAAGATTGAGAAAGCTGTCTTAAAGGATTACAACCTGCAGGCGTACATTTCCGATTTGTACAACTGCTGAAGGGCATCGAGTAAAAACATTTTGTGAAGATACAGTACAGTATATGAATCTCAAGTGCCGCTTCTCAGCATGCATGAAAGCAGGAAACTGGTCCTAGTGTATAAAAACCAGGGACAAGAGCCTTTAAAGAAAACATTTTTGTATACCCCGAATGAAAAAAAAAAAAAGCCACCCATTCTTCAGGAACCGAATGGCTTGTTTTGATAAAGGAACCTGATTGATAACCATGCTGGCCCTCTGAAGACCATAACACTGAGACTCACAGATGGTGAAGATAACTTCAACAAAATTTGCTAAAAGGACTCTTTTCTGCTTTAGAAAGAATGCTGCACTTCAGTTTCTGATTACACACATCTTTTTTTTGCTACAGAGAGGAATGTAGGAGTTGGGGTATTTTCATCTGAACAATGCTACTCTCGGTCTATATATTAATGCCAGGTTTTGTCAGCATGAATAAGAAGATGGTGGGAGATGGGTTAAAATAATAAGCAGCTTCAAAATTGCCTGAACTGGGAGTCTATTCTAGTAACTGCATGTAAATATCAATACCATATATTGAATGATAAGGCTAGTATCACTTACACTGCCTCATTCACTGCCAAGCTAGAATAAAGAACTTCCAGTGGCGGTGGGTTGGGCCCATTTGCACTTTGGAACCCACTCCTTCCGGATCGGTGCTGCATCTACTGCGGCAGAATTGGGGTTCTCTCAGGAAAAGGTTCAGGCAATGGGGCATTGGAAGTCCCGGTCTTACCGAGCAATTTTCGAGAGCTGCCTTGAAGGTACTGCCGTGGGCTGTGTGCTTTCTTTCAGGTCACCGGAGTGGAGGCAGGACTGTCCATGTGCTAATTTGCGGGCACAGTATGCTGTACTGGGCAGCAAGACGAGCCACCAATTCGGACTTCGGGTCTCACCTGGCAGTCGAGCGTTCGGCTGACGTCCATTGGATGGGTCGCTGAGGCATGAGATGGCAGCACCTCCTCCACAGTTCGTTCCGGACTGACCAGTTTTCGTCCCCCCCAGATGTCCTAGTACTTACATTTGGGGGGGAATGACTTGGGCTTGCTGAAAGGCAAGGCCCTAATTCTCCAGGTGCTATGCGATATAGCATCCATCCGACACCGGTGGCCGGGGGTTCGGATCCTTTGGTCGTTCATCATACCGTGCCTCAGTTGCCCTAAGGCCTTAAATAGGGCGGTTAGGAAGGTGAACGGCGAAATTTGTAGGGCCATAGGTGGGATCGGGTTTTGTATTCCCCATCCCAATATAACCTTGGTCCGGAGGGAGCTGTATCGGCCGGATGGGGTCCACCACCTATCCGATATTGGCAATGATATTTTTATTGGAGATCTGTGAAGGGCCCTGCTCACTCTTTTATCGTGCAGGTGGGGGAGATTCGACTAAGCGATAGCTTATCTCTCCCTGTGGCGGGAAGTGCGGGTTTAGGCAGGAGCAATTAGGGTTATGGTGAACATCCAGTGGCACCTTTCAAGGTGACTGACGTTTACCCAAGGCTGCCCTCGCTAATGCTATGAGGCTTGGCAGGAGGGAGATTGGGACGGCTTTGGGGTTTTACCTTTCTCACCTACTTTGGGAGCCTGGAGGCACCAAAGTAAGGTGACGATGGTAAGGTCCTCCAGCTCCACATGGAGGGCAACTGGCCGGTGGCGGGCCATCCCGCCTCTGGTTCAGTTAGGATGTATTCACCAAATATTGGTCTTTTACCCAGCCAAGGGCCGGGCTAGGTTAGAACCGCACTTCACCCTTCACAGATCTTCAATTCAATAAATGTGGCCCTGATTTGAAACCATATACCCTGTGTTTGCCTCTTCTTTATCTCACCTTTACACGCGCAAAGAACTTCCAATGGCCCCTTACTTGGGGCCGGGGAGAAGGCTTGCGCGTGGGGGAGGAGAGAAGAGGCAGGCACCTGGTCAGGTGGGTCACGAGAAATGAGCCAATGGCTCAAAAGGTAAGAGCTTATTTAAGCTCCTGGGTTCCCGCCTTCGGTCTCTTTGCTCCTGTTTTTCCAGCTCCCTCCACTCCCGCCCTCTGAGCAGTGTAGGCTCCTCTGGCCGCCCGTTTCCTGGGGGCCGAGTAGGAATTTTGGCTCATTGTCTCAATTGGCCGGGGCATTGGGTGTGTTTCGCCTACTCTACACTGTGAAGCAGGGTAGAGAACTTTTTGAATTCGATTTCGATCCCGCCAGGGGGATTTTAGCTAAATTGGTCGCATTTGCGGGAAGTGCTGGTTTAGGCAGGAACAATTAGGGTTATGGTGATCATCCAGTGGCACCTTTCAAGGTGACTGACGTTTACCCAAGGCTGCCCTTGCCAATGCCATGAGGCTTGGCAGGAGGGAGATTGGGACGGCTTTGGGGTTTTACCTTTCTCACCTACTTTGGGAGCCTGGAGGCGCCACAGTAAGGTGACGATGGTAAGGCCCTCCAGCTCCACATGGAGGGCAACTGGCCGGTGGCGGGCCATCCCGCCTCCGGTTCAGTTAGGATGTATTTGCCAAATATTGGTCTTTTACCCGGCCAAGGGCCGGGCTAGGTTAGAACCGCACTTCACCCTTCACAGATCTTCAATTCAATAAATGTGGCCCTGATTTGAAACCATATACCCTGTGTCTGCCTCTTCTTTATCTCGCCTTTACACGCGCAAATGAAGTCAACTGCTTCCATAACAGATCCATGGAGTGAAATGGTAATGTAACTTCCATGCTGCTATGCTGACTTATTAAATAAACAAAGGCAGTCCAATATTGTCATAATCCACACAACTTTTCTCTTAGTGAGAGATAATTCACTAAGATGACCTGGGAAGTCTAAATCTTGTTCTAAAATTTTGCATTTATAGGGCTTTGTTCATTTTAAGAATGAAAACAGTGTACTATGGCAAGATCTTTGCAGTAGATTTCCTAAATTAAGGGCACAAGCCTATACATGTTTCGACAGAAAAAAAAGCCTACAACTCCCAGCATGCCCCAGCTGGTTGGGCCATGCTGGGAGTTGTAGGCCTTTTTTTCTGTTGAAACATGCATAAGATTGTGGCTTAAGTCATCCACAAATGAAGCTACATTCCCTTCCTCCTCCTGGCCAATGTTTCCTTGAAACTATGGGAAGCTCCAGGAACCTCTACCACCAGAGCAATATGTACCTAATAGTTGGCAAGAGGGATATGGGTATTGTGGTACCTTAAAGTCTAACAAATTTATTATGGCATAAGATTTCATGGACTACAGTCCACTTCATCAGATGTATGAAGTGTTTCCTGAGTTACCTATATATAGACATATGGTTGAGGGGGCGTGGAATAATAAATAGTGAGTTCAGATTAAAGAATGCAGACAGTACAGGCAGTGATAATTACCTTAACATATTTCAATTACCTTCGACCTGTTTACCATCTCCCCCAACCCCATGTATATAAACCAGGTGTATATATACTGGTAACCCAGGAAACACTTCATGCATCTGAGGAGGTATACTGCAAACTGTCTGTTCTAAGACAGCTTCCTAGTACAGCAGTGCCCAGTGTCTGTACAATACAACTCCTTAGTAGTAGGCTAAAAGTCCTTTGCCCTCCTCCAATGACTTCCTTGCTAGTCATCACAGGCAGTCACTTTCCTGCTAAACCAACTAAAGAGTCCACAAGCACGCGAAGCAAGGGGCAAGAAGCAGCAATGGAGCTGGCACACAAGAGATCTAAGCCTCCATACGTGTGCAGCTGAGTCCTAGCACCTAAGCAACAGAGCTGTGGGGTGTGTAGAGGTGGTGGTGATAGTGGTGGCAAGAATGGGAACTAGCATGTATATGTGACAACATGAATACATAGAAACATAGCGCTGCAAGGTCCAAGCGGATGCACCACTGGCTTTTCTCCATCTCCAGACATTGCACTCTGAGAGTGCTATCAGAATGCCACCCTCTACCACTCAAGAGCTGGATCTCCCATGAGGTGGGGTGAATCCCCCGCTTCAGGTGGCAAACTGGGAGGAATGATGAACTGCACACTCTCCCTGCCCCTGCCAGGAGGAGCTGCCATGCCTGCCTCCAGTGGATGCTTTGGAGAGCCCCACCAACTGCTCTCCTGCTGTGGAATTTGCCACAGCAGGAGAGCAGGGCCAGCAGGGTTCTCCACTGTACAGGCCATCTCCTGGGGACACCCCCCCAAAAAATGCCTGGTTCTGAGGAAGGACCTCCTCAGAGCCAGGCATTTGGTCCTGCCTGGCTCTCTGAAGAGCCATGCTGGCTGCTTCCTCCAGCCAATGCAGCTCTCCAGCGGGCAAACAGTTGCAAAGGGTGGAGTGGGGGACACAATGGGGATGGATGGGGGGGTGCAACAGCAGGGGGGTGGGGGAAACTGTATGTGGTGGCAGTGGCAGCAGTGTGGGCATGCCAGTCCCATCTCAGGCAGAGGGAGAGCTTGCGCCAGTGCTGCAAGTCCCACAGTCACTTTAGAGCTGGCGTAGCATGTTGGCTAAGAGACTGAGCTAACAATCGGAAAGTCGCCAATTCAAATGTCACTTCTGCCATGAACTCACTAGGTGGCCTTAGCAAGCCACATTCTCACCCTCAGTCCTTCATCAGCAATAATACTGACCTAGCTTACAGGGTTGTTGTAAGAATTACAACTGGATTATGCATGTCGAGCACTTCAAACACTTGAATGTGCTATACAAAATGTGAACGGTTGTTGTTGTGATTGTTTTTTGAGCTGGCCCCACCCTCAGTACACCAAAGAAGTAAAAGTAAATAAATAAATAAATCTCAGAATAACATGGCTCAGGTTGCAATTTTATATTTAAAAACAAAACATGTTACTGTCCAAACTATAGGTATTCTGATCTGCCTTTCCAATCTTTGATATTGTAATCAAAATGAACAGCTTCCCTGGGAAGAAAGAGTAAAGAATTTGGGACTTTGCAGTTGGGGGGGGGAGAGATATCACAAGGGTGACACCACTTCAGTTTAGGAAATTGTGAATCCTACGGAGGGAGAATTTTTTTTCATTCTTAAAGAATTTGGGATCTCTGAATGCAATTCATTGTCAGTATTCTCAGGACGAATACACAAATGCACTATTTTGGGAAACAGAGAATTAACATAGGAAATTCACTACCCCAGGATTTGATGGCCATTACGTTTTTAAAAAATAGACGAATTCATGAAGAGTAGATCTTTAAAAGGTGTTGGCTATTCTAGCTCCATTTACAGAGGGAGTGCACGTCTGAATGCCAGATGCGAAAAACAAGCAGCAGGGTAGGACTGTTGCCTTCATACCCAACATGTCATTAACTCAGCGACAGCTGGCTGGCCATTCTTGGAAACCAAAAACTGGACTAGGCGGGCATTTTGGTTGATCAAGTTGATCGAATTGGGTCCTTCCTATATGCCTATGTTCTAAGTCCAGGCTCATCTTGGAGAACCCCATCTCTCTTTCTTCAGACTCAAAACTATAAGAGGGATTAAAAAACACCCTGGAGGACTAGGATGGTTCATGATAGCACAATGAGATTTAAGCCCAGTAAGTACATGGGATTGCAGCCTGAGATTGACTCATCCACTTACTTTGGTATTTCCAGGTTCCATGGGGCTTGTACAGGTTGTGAGCATGCTCTTTAAAGGCCAGTGGTTGGTTGTTATTTTTTTTAAACCCAAGGAGCAAATATGTGTAGTGCTACTCATGCCTTAGTGATTTCAGCTTCAGGAAGACATTCTATACTGTATTATTATGATAAATAACTAAGCATAATGTTCCTGAAACACATCTTCAGGCTTAACACTGCCAAATCCTATTTCCCCTACATTTTTGTCACCAGTTGGTTATTTGCTTTCAAACTACACTGAAATGCATATAGAGTCCTGCAATAAAAATCTCACGAGGTGGCCCTGCTAGTTCGAAGACTATCAGTGGAAAGAAACTCGAATAGCTGGATATGAAAGGGAGTCACAGCAAGAGGTATCCAACTTAGGACTCTTTTTTATTCAGCATTTGAATCTTGTACATTATTTATTGTCACCATCAAACGTTCTAATCCTTAAGGCATCATTCTCCATGCAGTCCCCTTGTCCTCTTTGAAAGCACATAGCACCCCAGGTAGCTTAATTCCAATAGAGCCACATAAATTTTTAACTTTTTCATCTCCAAATATGACAGGTATTGCCTTGAGCCTAAAAGTTTGCATTCCTCAATAACTTTTAGACTCGGCTTCTTTTCAGGACTGGTGCTAAGGGACATTCCCTTTGAAGAGTGCACAAGAAAAGAAGTGATTTTGTAAACTGGAAGCCAAAAAATAAAATCTTCGGATAAATTATCTGATGCATGTACATTTCTGGTCTTGTGATATGGTTATATTTTTGAACCCTTTCTGCTCTACTTGATAGATCACACACACCCATATAGATATAGACAAACACATACCCACACATGACTAACTATAAGATGTCTAGAGATCTTTTTACTTTCATAATACAAAGCCTAGATTTTTTATAAATCCCTCACACATATCAGTACATGAAAGATTCACTTCTGAAATTAATTTCCTCACTGTCATCCTGAGTGTTCCTTGAAGGGGTAAGAACCATTCCCGCCCTCCCCCATCCATCCATCCATTACTTTCATTTATCATTTATCAGCTACTAGGCATATTTCAAGTAGAATCCCCATGTTCTTTTATTCGGCACATTTCATCCTGCTTTTTAACCCAGATGAGTCCACAAAGTGGTAAACAAACCTTAAAAATAGAAACCAAATTAAAATAACAAAGACCCAACCACAAACCACAAATGCCAGCAGTTAAATAAACCACCAAAACTCAGTTGATCCTGAACTTGACGTGCTGCCTAAAAACAAAGATGTAATACAGACCTCCTTGGGGAGCATTTTCCCCAGCCCTGAGCTGCCACTGAGAAGGTCCTTTCATATATACAGTAGTCGCCCTCTGCACCTCAGATAGAGGAGAGACATGACACAGGGGACCTCTCTGGACCAGCCCTACCATTAAGCAGAGTGAGACAGCCGCCTTAGGCAGAAGGTGTTGGGGGAGGGGTGGAAAGTAATGGCAAAGTGATGGAGGATAGGGCTGTGTGTGCCAAATGGCTTGCCCTGCAGTCCCTAAGCTAACCTGCTACCCTCGGGGGCAGGAGGAGATCACTGTCCTTTTACCAGTGTTTAAGCACAATTCACCTGTCAGAGGAAGCAGGTTTCTGTCAGTGGAAGAAGTGCATCTTGTCTTTTGTCTCAGATAGCAAAATGTCTTGGGCTAGCCCTGGGGTTCCCAGCATAACCTAAATGCATAAGTACAGGACAAAGTGGTACTTGAGGTACCCAGGGCCCAAACCATTAAAAAAAAAAAAAGGCACAACTCTGGCAACCTATTTCATTATGTGAAGCACCATTTATGGTGTGTTGCCTTATCTCAGGTTAAGTGAAATCATGATTTAGCATGGTTTGCCAAGTTTAAGCCCTGTCCCTGGAAAGTACGTGTAGAGACACTAGTGAGAACTGCTTGTCACCTTGAAAGTAGAGGGGCTAAAGAGGTAGGGGCACTTCTTTAGCATGGTTTGCTCAGTGGTGCATATGTAAACACTTATCTATAGTTTAAGAATTAAGTTCAAACCACGGTTTCACATTCTGGTTTATAGCCAATCCTTAACCATGGTATTCAAATGTAATGCATACCCATGGTTAAGGAAAGCAAACCATAGGTAAACCATGACTAATGTATCCCAACTTGTGCATTTTGATGGGAAAGTGGTGTAAGTTTTAAAAATAAACAACATGAAGCACTATTCTTCTGTTTGAAAAAACAAACACATAAGGGCACAATCCTATGCATGTTTAGACAGAAAAAAGTCCTATAACTCCCTACATTCCCCAGCAAGCATGACTTTTTTCTGTCTAAACATGCATAGGACTGAGCCCTAACCATGCAATTCTACAGATATTTACTCAGTTCAATGGGACTTAGTCCCACATAAATGTGTATAGGATTGCAGCCCAAAACAAAGTAAAGTGTTTATATGCTACTGGCAGAATTATTTTTCATTTGCCCTTTGCCCACATCAGTCATATAGATGTTACAAGGAGTATCTTAACTTGAGATCAAGGGTTTCCAGTGAAACTCTGGCCTTATTATTATTTTTATATTTTTAATTATATTTCTACCCCACCTTTGGGGGCATGCCTCTATCCCTCATGCTCTTCCTGTGCTGACCAGATAGCAGCTCTGGTTCTAAAAGATGCCAATCTTTTTTCCCCCAGCAGGGCTCTGATGCTAGAAGCAGAAAATCAGCACGCAAGGTTTTATCCTGCCTACATACTAAAAGATATGAAAAGTATCACCTGCTGAATTTGTTTGCTTCACAGTAGTAGCCCAGAGAAGACTTGGCAATCCAGCTTTCAGTACTTTTATGCTAAAACATCACCTGTTTGTCTGTTACACACCTGTTTTCATTAATCTATAAAATATTCGTCTTGATATTTCATCATAATAGAAATACAGAGCTCTCTTTCTCTCTCAAATGTTGCCTCTGGAGGTTCCTTCTGATTATTTTCAGTCCTTAAAAGAGAGCCTTGCTTTGCCTTTTCTGGGCTCTTATGCTCTATCTTGGTTTTGCTCATTATATGCCTGACAGTTCTTTTATTACAAGATTTCATTTTGAATCTGGTTTTCTCCCTATCTCATTATGTGCTCTTGTGAGCTTCATGTCTCGGGTTTGTTCTCTTTCCTTTTTCCTGTCTGACAATTCCCTTATTAGTAGATTTGACTCTGCTTTTGTTATATGTTTTCTGGCCTTATTCCCAGCACCATTTTTTCTCTGTCTGTCACCTCCTTTTCCTCTTTTGTTTTCAAATCTTGGATCCTCTGTCAAACGACAGGCATTTTGATACTGCTTACCAGTAGCCAACTAGTCATTCCAGAGGAGCTGGTGATTGGATATGCCATGCTGGTGAGGTTTGCATTTAATTCTAAAAATCTGCAAGCAATCACTTTTATATCACTTTTAGTTTGCAAAATTCTTACCACACCTGCTGAGGTAAATCATTTTTAGTTTTATTTTACTAAACCTGACAAGTCCATAGCTGAGTTGGGATATAGGCAGTGCTGGCTGGCAGCTCCAATGTCAGTGGGGTGATGTATCCACTCCAGGTTGCAGGCTGACCTTTAAAGGAGCTATCCATGGTGCTGAACCTATTTTGGGGTAAAGGGTCAGCACCATGCATATCTCCTTTAAAGTTCAGACTAAAACCCAGAGTGGATACACCACCCCACTGACATTGGAGCCACCAGCCTCCATTGGATATGCCATTGATATTTCATCCCCCCCCCTTTTCCCATTATTGGTGTCTTCCTTCCTTTGGTTTCTCTAAACATAATGGGTTGAATCCAGACTAAAACACTTGAACTTAATTCCCATTGAAATCAATGGGACAAGTTAGTCAATGGGAACTCAATTCAATTAACTTAGTCCGGATCCAACTCAATGTACACATATCTTTCTCAGGAAAGAGAGGCATCTTCTGGACCAGTTCCCAGAGTTTAAATGGATACATAACTTCTCTGAGGCCCAAGGCATACATGGAAGTAAGTAGTCATCTGTGTGGCCGCTTGAAATATTACCAGGTGAAGGTTGGTCCACATTCCAAGCCATTTATGTGAAACTACCCCAAATCCTCTTCTTTGTACCCTGAAAGCACATGCTGAGGAAATGCTAGCCTAGAACAGAATGGAGCAGCCTCTGCACAGTTGTGTTTCATATTGCATCTACCGTACATCTTTCTTGCATGTGTGAATGTCTGTTATGTTTCTATGTCTGTTACATTTGCATGTCTGTTACTTTTCTATGCTCCATAACACATGGACATGCATCTTCAGAGAATAATAGAAAAGCAGCATTCAGGTTCATACCAAAGAAACATCATGCATTGGACAATGTTAGTTTTCAGTAGCTGTCTAGACTAGGAATTCTGAAGACATCAACCCAGTTTACATTGGGGTTCACCTACTTTTTGTTGTTGTTGTTGTTGTTGTTGTTATGCCTGTTTTGGTAGCTTTGGGTTTTTTTTTAAATTTTTATTTATTTATTTATTTAGAGTTTCAAATAATATACAACAAAAACCATACCAACATACAAATAACAACTACAGTGCCCCCTTCACCATACAGGACCAAAGAATATTCATCCTCTATATTCCCCTATTACTCAATATTTTTTTAAAAAATCATATCTTGACAAGGCATGCTCCCCTTTCCCTTGATTAGCACAAAATCTAAAAATAGCCCCCAAATATCCTTAAAATTATTTCTCTTTAATTGTCCCTTTTTGCATTTAATATGCAAGTTAACATCATTTACAGCAATGTCCCATACCTCCTTGTACCAATCAACAATTGAAAAAACATGTTGGACTTTCCATTTCCTTGCTACCATTAATCTCCCAGCTGTTAACAAGTTACAATAAGTTCCTTTATATCTTGGGTACAAACCAGTTTCTCCGTTACTGATAACAATGCTAATTTTGGACGGACCTCCAAATTTAAACCAATTATTTCCGAAATTTCTACAAAAAATTTATTCTAAAAATCCAAAACGCTTTTGTAGCTCCACCACATATGAGCATATGTACCATGTTCCTGACAGCCCCTCCAATTTAAAAGTAGGTTCACCTACTTTTAAATTAATCTCTACTATATATGAAATATTCTGACAGGGCACTGCTCCATGTTCCAAAATAAAGCAGAATAGCATCTTCCCAATGGTGGTACTACATGTGTGGAACACCCTTCCTAGAGAGGCCCACCATGGAACCCTTTTGTTTAATGTTTAAAGATTAGTAAAAGCCTTTCTGTTCCAGCAGGTTTTGGACACAACTAACATTCCTGTTTTGTGCTTTAATTGCAGTTTCGTTATTTTGAATTGTGGGTGGTTTGTTGTTGTTTTATTGTATTTTTATGAATTATGTACTGTAAAATGTCTAAGGGTGGAGCCCCATGGTCCCTGGGAGGGTGTCCCAGGGGCCATAGGATATTGCAGACCTCTCTCACCACAGGCCAAAAGCGTTAACTACGGTAACTACCTTTCAAAACACCCAAGACATGGTGCTGGTTACTCTGCCTACCATCTAGTTTCAGTCTAATCTAATCTTCCATCACCAGAACTTTTGATTCATTTTTTAAAATGTCATTCTCCCCTCCCTACCACCGTTGGAACACTGATAGAGGAGGAGAAATGGCAGTAGAAGTTTCCAGCACTGCAACGAGGATGCCTCCAGTGGTGGACCTCCACATGTGGCAAGGGAGGTCCGGCTGGTCTGCAATATCCTATGGCCCCTGGGACACCCTCTCAGGGACCATAGCATTGCATCCCAAGACATTTTGAAGTACATAATTCATAAAAATACAATAGGAAGGGCTCTAGGAAGGGCCTTCCACAAAGCTGTCAAATGTTCAGTGAAAATTACCAATTTGGTTTGGTTGTTATCTGTTGTTGCTTTTCTTGTACAGTGGGAATTAAGACAGTATTCACAGAGCATGAAAAAGGGGGGGGGTCGTTCAGCTGATTGAATGGAAGCCAATGCCACAGTCCTGAGCGATAATGATCTTTTAAAGAGTGCCAAGTCAATACTTCTTTGCTGGATTGCAGCATCTGTATTCACCACGACAACCATCAGCATAGCCAATACAAGCTATACAAGCTTGTATAGCCAATACAAGCTATACAATGTAATGTATGCAAATGTTACGCATAGGTTACTCACACACAATCCCGCTACATAATGGAGACAAGTGCTTGGACATATGTAAAACTGATTGTACACAGGCACTGAAAGGCCTATAAAAAGAAACTTTGTTATTTAAATTTAGGTTTTTTTAAAAAGTGTGCAAAACCTTTGAGAATTCGGTTTGCCTTATAGAATTCACATTAAGATTGTTTCAAGCATGATGCCATATATTTAACCTTAAAGAATGATCCTGAATTAGAATGTTAATTTTCTTTTTTTCTCCCAATGGTTTGGTTCTAACTTCTAACCCACACATGTGCCCTTCACCACCAGCTTTTTTGCTGGGTAAACCAGCACAACTTAAGCAGAGGGAAAGCATCTATAAAGCACAAAAGGTGCTTCAGGGAATACCAAATATTATATTGCTCATGCTCTAATCCATGGTAAACTAGAACGGCTACAGCATCAACAGCTATTAGCTATGTCAGCTCCTTGCAACCTTCTTGTTTAGAGGTAAAAAAACCTCTGAATATCAGATACTGTGGAAACAAACAAGCAACCAGTGGAAGTAATCAGCTTCATCCCCTGCTTGTAAGCTGCCAGAGACATCTGGTTGGCCGCTATTGGAAACAGAACACTAGATTAAATGGAACTTGAATTGATAAAGCAAAGCAATACCGATTGTTTTATCATCCTGGTCTATTCTTCCTTCCAATCTCATGTCCGGCTGATAAATTTTTTAAAAAAACAACAATTGGGTGTGGATAAGCAGGGACAGAAGACCTCGGGGTGGAGCATGAACAGCAATGTAGAGGAGTAACTAGAGGATAGCAAGGAATTAGATCAGCCAAGGAAGGGCTAAAGTGAGGAGGATCATGCCCGGGGACAAGTTTCTGTGGAGCAACTGGAGCACTGAAGGGTTAACAAAGGAAGAAAGGAGAGAGAAAGGGTGGGTCTTCTGGCTCCAGGAGGGTGTGGCAGTGAGAGAGAAGGATGGAGAAAAGAAGAGGATAACCCAAGAGGAACATAAGGTGGAAAGGGAATGAGATGGGTGCAAAGCTAAGGAGTAGGATTGCTGGGGAGTCATGGAGGCCACTGCCAGCCAAGCACAAGCCCAAAGTTGGAGGTGGCAGGAGGAGGCTCACATAATGTTCTATTTTGGGCGTGATGTGAGTTGACCCAGGGAAGAGGTCATCCTGCAGTGGAAGAAATATGATGCTGTATTGCTCAAGGCCTTCACAAGTGACATTAAACAGAACCTTGAGCAAGAGCATGAGAAGAAACAGAGTCCCAGGATCCCACCACTGTACCTAAGTGCAATGAAGAATTCAGTTTGTTATAACATACATCAAGCAGAGCTGTGTTTGGGAAACACATGCAGAAAGTATAGTACTGTATGAGGTAGAGTTTGCTCCTGCTAGCCCTGAGGCAACACTGGGGCAATACATACTAATGGTGTCATTTTAATAATCTTTCCTTAATATGCACCATCTTTCTGGCCAGAATCAGTTAAAAAGGAAATTGGGGGAGCAAAGAAGTCTCAATGAGACATTATGTAAGTTTTGCAGAATCCCAAAGTTTGGTTTCCCAAAATTCCCACATGGATAAATAATCCAGGTATAAAGAATAGAAGACACCACTACTATCATAGTAATTTGTGAACCAAAATGTCAGACAACTATGGTAAAAGTCAGTTTTCTTGTTACACTTATAAAGCACCTTTGTGTGTGAAGCACTATCTTTTGTTCTGAAGCTGTCTCCCAAAGCAGTTACTTTATTCCCAACTCAAGGATGGAAAGCGGAATATCGGTGGTCAGTATAAGAGGTTTAAAGATGTTCTTAAGGCTAATCTAAAAAAATGCAATATAAACATCGAAAACTGGGAAGCTCTGGCCCATGAATGATCTAAATGGAGGTTGGCCTTTCACAAAGGTTCTATGGACTTTGAAGAAGCCCGAGTGCAAGGCGAAAGGGAGAAACATGCTGAGTGAAAAGCATGTCAAATGAATCCTTTACAGGATCATCTTCCATCTGGTAACCTGTGTCCTCACTGTGGGAAGCTGTGTGGATCTAGAATTGGCCTCCACAGTCACTTACGGACCCATCGCTAGAGTCTACACAATTTTCTTTAGAATTTCCTCCTTTTAAAATTTTCTTTTTGTAAATTTTTATCCTGGAAGACAATCTTACTCAGTCACGAGTGATCGCCTGATGATGATGATGGTTGCCAAACCAAAAATCATACATTGCCTTAGGTCACCCTTTCCAACATTCACCTGTCAGTGCTGTCAAATCACAGAAGATTGGGTAAAAAGGGATACAAATACCGGTAAATACAGTAACTGGGGTCAGACAACATAACCCACACTCAACAGTTGAGTGTGGGTTAAACCGTGGGTTGAACCATGGGTTGATGTTGAAACATGGGTTATCATGTTGTCTGAACCCAGCCAAAATAACAAACCGTGGTGAACAACCCACACAGTTCACAACCCAACAACAAATCATGGATTCTCTTCATGGGTTGTTTGTGGTTAACGAGCCATGGCTTGTTGGTGTAGTTGGGTTCAGACAACACGATAACCCATGGTTCAACAACAACCCATGGTTCAACAACAACCCACACTCAACCCATACTCAACCCTTGAGTGTGGATTATCGTGTTGTCTGAACCCAGTCACTGACACCCTCACACAAGAATACCACACCAGATAGTTGTATCAGCAGTGTCTATTACTAACGTTTTAAGCCTTTCAGTCTATGGATGCTTGAAAATTTCATTTGGTCCACAATTTTAAGTGAACTGACCTTATTCACACTTCTCAGACTAGTGTTAGTGGTTAGTGTTGGACTGGGACTCAGGAGATCTGGGTTCTAGTCCCTAGTCACTGACTCTCAGCCTAACCTACCTCACAGGGTTGTTGTGAGGATAAAATGGAGAGGAGGAGGATTATGTAAGCCGCCTTGGGTTCCTTGCAGGAAAAAAGGTGGGGTATAAATATAATAAATAAATAAATAAATAAATATTACGCAGATCAGAAAGCAGTCGTTTGGTTTGCACACTTCTCCAATGTTGCAGTACATTTCTTAGCTCACACAAACTTATTTATTTATTTATTTATTTACTATTCCACCTTTCAGCCACAAATGGCACTCAAGGCAGCTAATAATAATAATAATAATAATAATAATA
Source organism: Shinisaurus crocodilurus (assembly GCA_021292165.1). Lineage (NCBI taxonomy): Eukaryota > Metazoa > Chordata > Lepidosauria > Squamata > Shinisauridae > Shinisaurus > Shinisaurus crocodilurus. Next base: position 172,811,065 of record CM037877.1, read on the forward strand.
ATAATAATAATAATAATATTTTATTTATTACCCGCCTCTCCATCTAGATCGAGGCGGGGAACAACAGAAAATATAAAATACCTAAACTAAAACAACACAATATATACTATTAAACATCTTAAAACATCCTAAAACATCTTAAAACATCTTTAAAACATCCTAAAATACAGATTAAAAACAAAATCTTAATCAAAACATAACATAAAAAGAGAACCATTACAATACAATTAAAAACACAATGATAAAAGAAATAGACAGCACCCAATTAAAACCCACTTCAGCAGCATGCCAGCTTACATGCCAAAGGCTTGCCTGAATAAGAACATACTGCCTGCCGGCAGAAGGACAACAGAGAGAAAGCCGACCTAGCCTCCCTTGGCAAGGAGTTCCAGAGCCTGGGATTTTAGGTTAAAGTGCATATAAAAATACATATTTTAGGGGAAATGCATACCCAAATGTGTATTTTAGGGTAAAATGCATCCAAAAATTTGTATTTTGTATTTTGCGTTCAAAAATAATGCAATTTTTGGTGTGGTTTTAAACACCAAATTGATATGGAAACAAGACATAATGGACTTATGAATAAACACATGCAAAACTGACTGGAAGTGGACTGATCCATCCACCCCTATTTCCAGGGATGGGGACTCGGACTCGACGACTCGACTCGCGAGTCCGACTGAGTCCCCCCTCTGACTCGAGTCCCACTCAAGTCCCAATTTTTTCAATGGGACTCGAGACTCGACTTGGGACTCGAGCCCAAGGACTCTTCTTCCTCTCGCGGAGACCCTCCCGCTCCCTCCATGGGCCGCCGCTTTGGGAGTGACTTGGGACTCGAGACTCGAGTCACCATTTTGGACCTTGGACTCGAGACTCGACTCGAGACTCGGGTCCAAAGACTCGTGACTCGAGGCCAAGGACTCTTCAACATCCCTGCCTATTTCAGGCACTGAAACATTCTGAAGTCTGAAGCAAGCATTTGTTCAAACTACGGGAATTTTCTAGGCATCCTCCTCAGTTATCTTTCCACAATAAAGAAAACATGTTTATAAGGATTTACGTTTGCCATGGCCAAGAATTGCTGGTTTTGTGGCAATATCACTGAGCTGTGAACAAACAATTAAAAAAAAAAAAAAGGAGGGGAATCTATCATGCTGAGAAATATTCCTCTCATAAATATTTAAGATGCACTCACCCAGCAAGTGAGAAGTAGCCAAGGGTGTTAGAGGAGCACTTGTGAAGCAACAGTGGATGCTCGTGCCAAGTTAAAGGACCCAAGTGTGGAAAAGCATGTTCCTTCAGTAAATATACATAACTTCAGTCACATCAGTAGAGCTCCTCATGGACCTGCTACACCCACCGACATTATTAGGCCCCTAAGCAAGTTTTGTGTTTTCACTTCCAGTTCAAATCTTTCCATGAATGTAAAGCCCGAAGTAAGAATTTCACTTCCCCCTTGATATTCAGACACATCTTGGGGCCAAACTACATGTTACATGCTTTTCTAAAAGCATGCTTAAACTGGCCACTTTTATTTTGAAGAAAAAGCAGCCATGAGGCCCTGATTGGGGATGTGCACCTGGATCTGAATCGGAGCTTGCCACCACTTTCTCACTGAAACAGTACCTTCAGGGGCGGGGGGGGGTAGCACCTTCAGGAGCAAACTGAAGCTGGGTGGGTAGGCAATTTTCAACAGGAAACTAGTGTGGACCCCAGTCTGGAATGGGAACATGTTCCAGGACAGGGCCCTGTGGCTGCTTTTTCTTCAGAATAAAAGGGGCTGGTTTAAACATACTTTCTAAGTGTGAACAAGGTATGTTTACTGTGGGCCTTGAGCACAGGTGGTCAGCTGACTGAGGACATCCTCTCTTCTTTAAGGCTTCACCATGAGAAAAAAAAGAAAAAAGAAAAATGCATGTGTGGAATGCCCACAGTTGTGCTTAAGACACCGTTTTCTTTAGTACAATTGCCATTACATGTGGTAAATACACATCTGTTTCACCATATGTACACATGCTGAAGTGAGGTGACCAGCTATGAGTTCCCACCAGCATGTACACCCACAGTAAAATAGGTATATTCATTACATGTGACCAGATAGCATGCATGCAGTGCCTTTTCCTACACAATAGTGATGTAGGGCATTGATATTGATGTACCGCCTCCTCTAATTCTGACCTCCCTGTGTTGAAGTGGAACTCTGTAACCATATTCGGCCAAATGTGGTTACTGCTCCCTTGCAGACTTTTTCTCTCAACACAGCATGGTCTGCAGTGGAGGGGGCAGTCCAGAACGTATGTCTCCTTTGCTCTCTGTGCTTAGAAAAAATGAACACCTGAAGAAGGCTAAAGTCACCAAATTGAATATGGGCCTAAAAAGAAAACTAGTTCATACAACCAGAGACCCAGAACATGATTATCACAATCTAGGGTGCAATCTAATGGGGATGCCTGTAGCCCTCCAAAGTTGGAGGATTCCGCTCACCATATGCAGAGCGGGAGGAGTGCGGAGGCGAAGCTCACCTCCATGCTCCTCCTGCTCTGCAAAGCAGCTAGACAGCCAATTTTGGCCATCTAACTGCAGCACTTTGGAGGGGGAGGGAAGGAGGCTGAGGTTACATCATATCTTGGCAGCGCTGGTCTCCCACCCTCCCCATCCCCTAAACCCCTCCTCCAAGGTTGCTCTTATACCTCAGAGAAGCCGCTGACATGATTCTTTCTGCGCTGTCTGCAAGAGGTGGGAGGGGGATTCGAAAGCTCTTTCCTGACCTCGGATCTGCGAATCTGAAAAGTCCTATGGCCCTATAGACGCTGTCTAGGGGCCATAGGATTGTTCTGCTTGTCACAGGAGTATTTTATAGCAGCTGAAGACTCCAAAATCCACTGAGAAGCTCTGTGCTGATCTACATGCATGGCTTTGCCATGTCATGAAACAAAACACAACAAGCAGAAAAAAACAACAGCCATCTCTCCGGATCTCCTGTTTAACACTGATGCATAAAATCAGTTCTCATTCCAATGGCAAAAGTTATGCCAGAGCTGAACAGAGAACTAACAGCCTTCCCAAGGCGCCAATCAGGTCAAGGTGCTAGCAGTGGGAGAGCATGCATATCAGCTCCAATTAATAAGACAGTCTATTTTTAAAGCTGCAATCAAGCCATTCACCTACTTAATCTCACAAATTAATTGATTAGTGCTTTCAGCCCAGGTTTCTAACTATTGGACTATTTCCATATATAAACAGGGGATGCCCATAAATACAACTAATCATAAATATCAAATGATAATCAACACTACCACTATTTATAGTAGTAGTGATAATGATCTACTACTACTAATAGTAGTAGTAGTACTATTTGTAGTAGTAGTAGTAGTAGTAGTAGTAGTAGTAGTAGTACTAGAACTACAACTAGTAGCATATTACTACAATAACAAAACTTTAAATAAACCACTTCAGTTAAGAAATTGAACAAAAATTGTTCCATTTGTTATCCTTAATAGGGTCTACTTGATTACAGTTCATGGCTAAAACAAATACAATTTTTAAAACCTGGTATACGTTCTACTATAACTTATCTACTCACATTTTGATTTCCATTCTGTCTCCCTAATAAAATGAATTCTGAACATATAAAAACTTCATAGACTAAAAGAAGAGTGAAATATTAATTAATTATAAATTGGATACTTGAGTAGGGAACTATTATTTGCATTTTTACCAGAAACTGACAGTTTTATTCTTACAAAATAACATAAAAGTCTAGTTGTTTATTACATGCAGTTATTTTCATCATTTTTAAAACAGTGATTGAATTTTATACAAACTGCCACCAGGTAGATTTTACAGGCAATCTTCTTCTATTAGAGATTACTTATGATACTGTATTATATACAGTATACAAATACTGTAAATAATAATTATTATTATTCAAAATCTAATTTCAAACTGAATGCAGTCTGTGAAACTATTTACGAATCACATTAAGATTTCTTACTACAATTCAAGTGAGAATTAGAGTGAAAGATAACTCTAGACACCTTCTGCATTTACAATAATGTAGATGAGTGGTGGGTGAAATCTAGAACATGGTCCACTGGTGAGCCACTGGTCAATTTCTGGTGAGCCACCTAGAGCCTGCTGATTGCTGGGCTTCTTGCAAAGAATTCTGGACTAGGCAGTCTTTGGTCTGATCCTGCAAAGTACTTCTTGGGTTTGTATAAGAGCGCATACTCAGAATCACATGGCATGAAATAGTTTTGCCTTAAGAGATCATGGATGCATTCAGGCATTGCCCATTCAAATCTCATTGGTTGACCACAGAGATCTGGTAAGAAAATGCATCACACAAGACTGAAATCAGGCCATTCTTGATGCAGATGGTCTTTAAATTGTCCTTAGTTCCAGAATTTCAATTGATACACAAAGTTCATGTGCCCTGATGTGCCGTTCCCCACAAAATCTAGCATAGGAGATATAGATAGATAGAAAGATAGATATGTCTCATTTATGCAGGCACTAAGGTCAATGGGTCTGTAGATTTTTGTGTTTATGGCAATGACATCCATGTACAGGAAGAATTGTCCAGGGACTGATTTTACAAATGAAAGAAAGGTGAAGAAAAATAAGGAGAATGGCAGGAGGGAGTGTTGAGGATCTTCAACAGGAGGTGGCTTGATAGTGTGCCTGTCAAAGAATGAGTGAATAGGCTGGAGGGCTGGAGATGGGGGAGTCATTGTGGTTTACAGAACTTCCAGCTCTCACCAAGAAACCACCACTCCACCTTGGAGCGGGCCTTGAGGGGTTGAACCTGATGTTGGGTCACAGAGACAGATTGGGGATGCTGCTGGTGTACCATCCACCCTGCTGCCTCCTGGATTGACTCCATGGGCTGGGCATTGGAGGTTACAGTGGTTCTGGTCTTACTTGCAGGGTTGATTTCAGAGAGTAACATTGGGTGACCATTCCTTGGCTTTTTGACAATTGAGCTATGGGGTTCCTCAGGTTACCATCTTGGCCCCAACGTTGTTCAACATCTATATGAAGCAGCTGGGAGCAGTCATTAGAGGGATTCAGAGCCAAGTGCCATCAGTATGCTGATGATCTATTTCCCTATGACATCTGAATCAGGTGATGCTCTGCAAGTCCTGGATCAGTGCCTAGATTCAGTGATGGGCTGGATGAGGGCCAATAAACTGAAGCTGAATCCTGGCAAGACGGAAAACCTGTGGATGAGTGGTTCCTGAGTCTGGGAGATAGGCTCATTGCCTGTTCTGGTTGGGGTTGCACTCCCTTTGAAAAATCAGGTTTGTAGTCTGGGGGTAGTCCTATATATCCATCACTGTTGCTGGAGGCCCAAGTGGCCATGGAGTGCCTTTTACTAGCTTCAGCTACCGGTAGTTTCCGAGCTATGGGCTCTCCTGGAAACTTGATTACTGCAATGCATTCTATGTGGTACTGCCCTTAAGGCTGGTCCAGATGCTGAAGCTAGTGCAGAATGCAGCAGCTCAGCTGTTGTAAGGAGCTGCCCCTTTTCAGCATGCAACTCCTTTGCTGAGGGAACTGCACAGGCTGCCCCTTCTCTACCGAGCCAGGTTTAAAATTTTGGTACTAGTATACAAAGCCCTAAACAACTTGGGACCAAGATACAGTAATACCTTGGATTGCAAAGTACTGGTTGGGCCGTTTTGAAGGACAAGCAATTTTAAATATTTATTTAATTTTTTTTGATTTGATATATCAAGCAATGTTTGCAATACAAGTACTTTGTAGGCTTAAATCAAAAATCCTCTGTACAAACAATTTTTGGGGGGGATTTCGTTTTGTGATTAAGAGTGTTTGGGATTACAAGCACGTTTCCCGAACGAATTATGCTCTCAATCCAAGGCATGGACTGTACTTGATAGAGTGCCTTCTCCTTTATCAGCCAGCCTGGTCACTGAAGTCATCAGATGACATGCTCCTGGTGGTTCTGCATGGACCTATGGCCTGACTGGTGGCCTCCTTTCTATGGAACTCCCTGCCTTTAGAGGTCAGGCAAGCACCAACACTGTGTTGTTTTCAGTGCCTCCTGGAAACATCTTTATTTCAAGAAGCCTTCCTTGATTGACCAGCCACAGTTTCTATTAGTATGCTGTTTAAAAAAAACAATTTTATAAATATGGTGTTTTATTCTTTTTATCTTTTATTGTTCACTGCTCCAGAATCTGTTTAGATGTGCAATGGTATATAAATGCTGCCCCCCCCCAAAAAAAACCCAACCCAAAAACGTATCCTTGCTTCCAGGGATGCAGAAGATTAATTATTACACAGTGGTGCTACTCAATCACAATATTTGGGATATACTTGAATGTCCACGTGCAACAATTCCACACATGATTTAGAACCTGTGAATGAGAAAGCACAAGGGACTTACGCATTTTTTTGGTGTGTTTCCAGTGTAACATGTACTTCAAGAACTTATGCATCTCCCCCCCCCCCCATGGGGAGTTGCATGAGTTTTGGTCACATCTGAAACACATGACATGGGAAGATGCAGAATTTCCCCTCTCACCATTTCTGCACACCCTACGATGCCATGCTTAGTTTCCAATATCAAATGCTATTGATCGTGCCTTGGGTTCCTCTGTCACTTCAAACTTAATGTTTTTCATACTATAAGCTTTATGAATTGTTACCCATCTTTCAATTTTAGAAGTTGCATCTGTTTGATGTCACTTGTTACATAATTGTATCTGGGTTTTGTTTTTGTTTTGTATTGGCTAGATATGCCCTTAACGGATTGGGCGCCGAGGAATTCTTTTGAATCATAAATGTGATTGACTTGACATTATAACATATATTCACACAGTGCTTTTGGGATTAAAGGAATTAAGGGATTGTTTCTTTATTGATAGATGGATCTTCAGGTACATACATCACACCAAGATAACTTATTCCTTTGAAAGTACAAATCAAGCGATTCTTTTATACATGTACATACGTAGGTTTTCTAGAAGTATAATAGAACTTTCACTTCTGGGATATAGGAAATTATAGGTGTTTGTGGCAGAAATGCTGCTAAATCATTTTTCAAAAGACAGAATATCACGAAGACAGAAATTCAGAGTGAAGCCACAACTTTTGCAAAAGTAAACTCTAGAGTACTATGATATTAAAAGAACAGTAGCTTCAGCCTCTCATGACAGTACAATGTGGCAAAAGGTTTAAAAAAACAGGATAATTTGTAAGGCTGTAGTTTCCGGGTTCACAATGGAACTGACTTGGTGACAAATACAGTGGAAGGAACAACACTTAAAAGAAAAACCAGCTACCAGCTGTGCTAATCTAAGATCATAAATTCCCATATTTAACACTAATATAGGGCATCTTTGTCATGTGCGACAATGAACAAAATCCACAGAATATAGACATGCCTTATTAAGACAATACTAGACTACCCATATTGCAGGGGGAAAGGAAAATATTGTGAACCATGGGTCAGTCAGACACTACTTTTGTATGACTCAACTAAGCAAGGCTAGAGCCCACTATGTTAGATGCATGAAGTGGTCACCTAGGTGGGCACTGGGCAGGTATATATGTTCCCTGAGTACAGAGGGAAGGGGGGGAATCATGAGTTTGTTCCTTTTTACAAAGAGAGGACAAATTATCAAACAAAGCAAAAGACAATAGTGTCACAATTTGGTGCAGAGCATATGTTTATCCAGAATCCATTCAAATTCATAGAAGATCCAACCAGTATGTGTGTATGACTTTCTCCCAACTAGTGGCCACTACTCATGATGAAAGGTATAGCAAGATCAATAGTCTAAACACACACCTAAAGAATGTCTATTACTTAGCCCAGACATTGGCAACTTGTGGTCCTCCAGAAGTTGTTTGACTGCAACTCCCATCAGCCCTAGCCAGCAGAACCAATAGATTTCATAGATCATTGAGTTGGAAGGAGCCTACAAGGCCATCGAGTCCAACCCCCTGCTCAATGCAGGAAACTAGAGGAGGGGTCTCCCATCCAAGTAATAATCAGGCTTGACCCTGCTTAGCTTTCCACACTCAGACAAGCTGAGCCAGCGTAAGCCACAGGTCTGTGATATAGTGAGAGGCAGTCCAACAACTGCCTGGGAGTTGAATTCCAACAACATCTGGAGAGCCAGAAGTTGCCCACGGGTGCCTTAGCCACTCCCAAAACTTGTTGAAATCAAGTTCCACCATGTCAAATTTGCTATTCAGTTTTAACTCAATGGCAATTTTACATCAAGTCTCTTTTGAATCTTTTTCATTGTGTGTCATGGCCCCAGGCTCAGACATGTTCCCATGTTCTCTGCGGAGGTGACAGAGTGGGGGACGGAATTCCATTTAGCACCAACCCTGGATAACCCACTTCCTCAGAAGCCTCAGAGCATGAGAGGCCCAGCTTTCCACCGCCTCTCTGGCCTGAGGAGGTCACTTTGCCTTCCTCAAAATCTGAGGACTCCATCCTGGAAACCACAATGGAGCCACAGTCTTCCCAACACTGTCAGAGCCAATAGTTGCTAATAGCAGGCAAGATCTTTTTAACTACCAGTGGCTTCTCCCAGCAGAGGAAGAGCTAGCCACCCAGACTAAGATATATACCCCTGTTTAAGTCTCAGTCTAGGGTTGCCTAATCCTGAAGCAACAATTAAGTCTTCTTGTGAGAGTCTCCAGCCTGAGCTCCATTTGGAGCTGTCCATGGTGCTACCTTGAAGTGAACTCCTGCTGGAACCTCCACTTGGGCTGGAACCCCCATCTCTCCAGATTGGGTGACTACATTACACCTACTCATCTAGGGCCAAAGAAGAATTGGTTTGGACAGAGGGGTAAAGCTCTCCTCCTGATGCCACAGTCCCAATCCAGCTGAGGTCCATTATTTATGTTTTTAAGAATCATGCATGTTAGCACTAACCAGGTGACTAATGTCATAGCTAGTTTGGCCCCTAGTCAATCACTTCAGGCATCTGATAGAGTAGACCTGTTGAAATCAGTGGGACTTGAGTTAGTCTATGCTATGCCTGGATCCAACTCTATGTGTGAAAGGTAGAGCTTTCCTTTAAAAACCTGCTGATGGTTCAGAATATAATAGTTCACTTCCTGATATGGTTGGGTTAGTGTAAGTATACCACATTGGTTCTCTGTCACAGCCTTCCCCAACCTGGGGCCCTCCAGATATTTTGGCCCACAACATCCAGCATTCCCGATCATTGGCCATGCTGGCTGGGGCTGATGGGCATTGGTCCAAATCTGGAGGGCACTGGGATGGGGAGTGCTGCTCTACCATCTGTACTGGTTCCTTTTTATCTTTCCCCATGTGTCCCACTGTGATGCCTACAATCCAGCAGGGAGCCTTGCTACTGTAATCCATATCTAACAGGAGCATATAGATAAGTATTCTGAACCTCCTTTTCCCTGGAAGATCATTGAAGGATAAAGCTGGGTGTTGAAATAATGAAAGGCTGTGTCTGCACATTCTTTTGCTCCAATGCAACAGGGTAACTTTTACATCTAAAAGCTGGGTCTGCATGGCAAAGAAAGTCTGGTGGTATCATCACTCTGGATTATATACAGACTAATGCAGCCATTGAGCCAGAGATCATACTAATCTATCTGTGCAGACACCGTGGTTTAGGTTCACATTATTTTTGCTGTTTATTATAGCATTTTAGTTGTTTCCTTTCATATATCAGGATTTAAGCAGAGGTTTCAGGGGTTTAGCCTTCTCTGGATCTCCGGGGAAGGAATAAAATCTAATGCCATTTTTTCCATCTTCATATTTTCGTACTGTGGTTACCTGCTCTGACCTAACGTTATAAACCTACGTTCAGCCTTCAATCAACAATCCGGAAATAACTCCAATTATAAGTGTGGCTTAGCTATTATTTGTTCAAATAGAAGAAACTACTATGAAATATAATTTAATATTATTCTTAGAGAAATTAAAAGCAGAGGAAGACATTTGGAATCTCAATGCTCCTGGCATTCAGAGAACACCAATGAAAAAAATCTACCTTTTTTCCATGAACATGCAAGAAATCAACTAAGCTGACACAATCCAGATCTCACTGATTAGAACAGAAGGATTCAATTGTTAGCATGAAGACAGACAGACATTTAAGCATGGTGGAAATCGTTTGAACACACATTGTCTGCCTTTAAAACAAATCCCTTGGAATACAGTGGATGCGTTGAAATCACTTCTGGCACATTTAGAGTGCAATCGTATGTGTGTTTAGACAGAAAAAAGTCGTACAACTCCCATGGCTGGCTGGGGAATTCTGGGAGTTGTAGGACGCTTTTCTGTCTAAACATGTATAGGATTGCGGCTTTGCGCCCTTAGGCTACAATCCTATGCACACTTAGCTGGGAGTAAGTCCCATTGAATTCAATGGGGCTTATGTCTTCAACCTTACATTGTTGGATAGACAATAGTTCCAGTGTACTGCCGTCTAGCTCCACAAACACATTCAATACAACCCAATATTTAAGGAAAGCTGGTTACATCGGTATTGTGATGCCTTCCTGGCACCCCTGTACTGTAGAGATATGACTGTGCTGCAGCAAATGCTTAGTTTTAAATTTAGCTAGTAAACCAAGATAAAATAATCTGTACTGAATAGGCATGCTGAGGCACAACTATTGTTCATTGAGCCTTGTATCCTGACCCCAGTACTGGCTACTACCAATTTCTTTAATTGCCTAGAAGATACAAGGTAGTTATGGAATGATTAATTAGATGTTATGACACATATCATCATAGACAATGCATCAGTGAAGTGGGAAAAAGTCAAGGGTGTACCATGCATCCTATTAAAATAAATGGCACATTGGAGTCCAAGTAAAGGCTGTCAGAAAATATGAAACATCCATCTGCACAAATATAATCAATCCACAACACACTGGAGTTGCCAGGTCTTCAGGTTTAATTTGAAGTTTCTGGCTTTTAGCATCCTTCTTAGAGTTTCCAAGGCAAGAAGCATAATCTCAGAGTCTCAGTAGGAAGGAAGTTGGCTATTTTCTCCAGGGTCCATCCCCAACTACCTTCTCCAAGAATATGTAAAGAATATGAGAAGAGAACTAAGAAATTTTGCTCTTGACTTCACACTAGGCCCAGCGTGAGCTGTCTTGCCACCTGAAGCCAAAGAACTCACAACGCCAATGATGCAGAACCCTCCCTCCTTGCCTGCCACTGCTGGTCAGCCCGGAGAGCCCACTGCCTTTCCTTTGCTGCCACACCGGGGCTCTCCAGGCTGGGGTTGGCAGTGGCAGGGAGGGAGGGTTGTGTCACAGTAGGAAGGTCCAATCTCATGGCCGTAGACTCTCTTAAGATCTCAGCACATGGCTAAGATACCACAAGGTGTTTGCCATGTGCCAAGATCTCATGAGAGCCCCAGAGCCCTGTAGTAACAGAGGGCCAGCAGTGGCTCCGAACAGCCCTATTGGCTGCATTCTTCCTGTAGCAAATGCCACGGTGGGAAAGTGGCTGGCAGGGCTCTCTAGAGTATCCACTGGAGGTGGCTCTGGGCTCTCTGGGCTAAGGCTGGGCTGGGGGCTGGGGAGCAGTGCAATTCACCACTCTTCCAGCTCCACTGCCTCATGTGGGTGCCTCACTCTGCTTCATGGGTGGGGCAGCCCTGCTTCACACCCTGAACTTCCTACCCAGACCTTAGCAAGCTCATATCCAAAAGGCCCTTGACCCTTCAGATGTCATCAGTACTCACCAACTGATCAATCAGCAGACACTAGAGACAACTCCCTGACCCATCATGTGTACCAGGATCGGATTCCAACTTATAAAGCTATGGGATTCATAGAGGAGGATAGGTTTCTCAAATACCCTGGGCCCAAGCAGTTTAGAGCTTTATAGGTAAGAACCAACACCTAGGATTGGGCTTGGAAACAAACATGAAGCCAGCAAAGCTGTTTCAGTGCTGGTGTTATGTGGTCTATAAAATGTATACCAGACATATGTTTGGCTGCGGTGATTTACACTAGCTGTAGTCTCCAAACACGTTTCAAGGGCAACCCTACGTAGAGCATGTTACAATAATCTAAACACAAGGGAACTAAAGCATGGATCACTGTGGCCAGATCTGCCTTCCCCAGGAAGGGACAGAGATGGTGCACCAGCCAAAGCTATGCAAATGCACTCCTGGCAACTATCGCCAGAGCACTGGATCCAAGAACATCCCCCAAACTGAATACCTGCTCCTCCAGAGGGCGTGAAACCCCATCTAAAGCTGGCTGTACCCCCAGTTCTGGGTTGGCCTGTCTATTGACCAACAGGACCCTCTATCTAGTCAGGACTGAGCCTCACCTTATTCACGCACATCCTGTGCCTCACTGCACCCAGCCAACAGTTCAGGGTTTCCACAACCTCCTGGGCATTTAGGAAAACAAAGTATGCAATTATCATAAAACCGTGAAACACAACAACAGAACTCACAGTACCAGTTTAGTAGCAGTACATGTAGCAGCAGGCTAAGGCAGTCTTATGTAAAAAGATCTGCCTCTAATGCAGTTGGTCTCTATTTATTGGGTGGGAGATAACTCAGCAGAATTTGATCATTGCTTTGAACTCAATGATTCACTATCAGAAGCCATTGAGAACATTTCTAAAGCCTTGTGAAGTTGTGATTGCATTACTGTTGATCAAGCAGCCCTTTTAATGGCTCTTCTCTCAAACAGCTACCAATCCATATTGTTAACATGCAACACAACCATCTGTGTCCCTAACACTTCTACATTGGGGCCACAGAATACCACCATGAGCAGAAGAAATAGATATCTGCTCTCAACAAAATCTAACTCACTACACAACCAGCTCACATGGAGTATATTATTTCTGTAACCATTTTCCTTCTTATTCCTCTTATCCCTAGGGTCATTCTCTCTTTATTAATACATGTATGCAGGAAAATAACAGGGCAAGGAACTGCAGTTGGTTTCTTAAGTACTTAGCACATTTACAGTGCAAACCTATACGTGTTTACTCAGAAGTAAGCCTTACTGAGGGCAATTGGGCTTACTACCAGGTAAATAGGTATAGGGTTGTAGCCTTAGCGTGTCTCAGACAGCAGATAAATAAATCACACCCATTTTAAGCCTTCAGGGTAACACAAAAAGACAGAATACATACCACAATATTCTGGTAACACTCCAAATACATAGAGGTTTACTCTTTAGTTCTGGTTCTCTTTCCTATTTGTTGGCTTTTGGATATTAAATGCCGCTTTGCGTATTTTTGTCGATATTGTTATTGATATTGTTATCTTCTTCTGGTATTTTATGTTGTTTTTATATTTTGTTAGTCATCCATGGCATCTCCATTTTGGAGGCGAAAAACCAGATACAAATCCATAAATAAATACACACTCTTGGTACCAACGGCAGCTCCATTGGGTAAGATATAATCCAGTTTCATGCTGAAGTTTCTGTGAATGTCTCAATTTTGAACACAGTGCTGCGCCAAGTGAAACCCCAGTGAAGTTAGTGATGGCTTAAAACATTTACATTAGTCAACTGAATGCACTTTTCACTTTGCCCTAGCCTCATGACAGTGAGAAAGAGCAGGCCCCAAGTCATCAGGTCGATGTTTTGCTCACATCACTGAAAAGCTAATTACTAACTCCCTCTTTTCCTGCAAAGACATTCATTGGGCTTTTACTCTTGTGCTTTTAAGAAAAGGTTTACCCCATTGATCTTTGTCTCACAGCAGATTCATGTGTTGCTTCTGTTCTTTTCCACTCTTCTCACCAAAAGAGGAGTACATTTTCTGAATTGTAATGTCTCAATGTATTCACTGACATTTAACAAAGTGCTTTACTACTCTGGCCTTTGCTATTTTTTTTTCTTTCTTTTTTTTTTTATTTCAACTACCCGGTCATCTTTCCTGTTTCCCACAGGTCAGCAATGTTACAGATAAGAAGACTGGCAAATAGTTGCTCGATTGAGAAGAACAAGTTTTTTAAAAAAAATTCATAGTATGGCGCCCTTGAAATAAGTCTTATCAACAACATAAGAAAGCCATATGTATATATATACAGTAATACCTTGGATTGCAAGTAACTTGGTTCGAGAGCGTTTTGCAAGACAAGCAAATTTTTAAATATACAAGCGACATCTTGCAATACAAGTACTGTAGTACGGCTTAAATTAAAAATCTCTGTACAATTTTTTGGGGGGAATTTCGTTTTGATATAAGAGTGTTTTGGATTACAAGCACGTTTAATAATAATAATAATAAACGTTTATTTATAACGCCCCTTATACCAAAGGGCGGGACAAATAACATATACAGTAAACATAACAATACAATAAAATAACCAACACCAACCACTTACTATGCAGTATCAAATCCCAGCAACCACCACATTAGCCCAACCACTCATTCTGGCTGACTAAAAAGATAAGTCTTTAATCCCGTTCGAAAGCGGGAAAGATCCTCCTCCAATCGGAGGTCCATGGGAAGCCTGTTCCACAAAAGTGGAACCAGGTCCTGAAAGGTTCACAGCCTTGACAAGGCAGAGCGTGTCGGTGGGACCGCTAATAATCCCTGGCCCACTGATCTTAAATTCCTACCAGGAACATACCAGGAAAGCCTAGATGATAAGTAACGAGGGACATTAGAGCGCAAAGCCTTGAAGGCAAGAACCAATAATTTAAATTGGGCCCTAGTCCGAATGGGTAGCCAATGAAGATTCCTACGGGCCATAGTAATATGGGAGTATCGGGGCAAGTTCAGAACAACACGAACAGCGCTGTTCTGAACCAGAACCAGTGGAAGAAGCACAGAAGAGGGCAAGCTAGCTATTAAGCTATTACAATAGTCCAAGCGGGATACCACCAAAGCCTGAACAAGCAGATGGGCTGTTTCAGGAGACAAAAACTTGCGAATCCTGCGAATGTTCAAAAGGTGAAAATTACATGCCTTAGCAGTCCTATTAATAAAAGGACGCAAGGACAAACGATCATCCAGCAAAACACCAAGGCTCTTGGCAGCTGAAACCGGGGCCACCACTGAGCCCTGGATATGCAAAGAAGGACATAATAAGGGAGCTGACACACGATCAGGTTGAAATACCAGAATTTCAGTCTTATCCATGTTCAATTTCAGATGATGTGCGGTCATCCATGAGGAAACGCCTGACAGGCATTCTGTCACGGACTGCCACACTGCAGTATCAATGGATGCAAAGCTTCGATATATCTGTGTATCATCTGCATAGGTGTGATACTGAAAACCCCGATCAGAAATCAAACGTCCAAGAGGACAAGTATACAATGAAAAAAGAAGAGGACCCAAGACTGAACCCTGTGGAACTCCCACTAATAACGGGAAAACATCTGAAACTGAACCCTGAAACAAAACAGAACAAGAGCGATTAGAAAGGAAGGAACCAAACCAAGATGAAGCATTGCCCTTGATTCCCAGTGATGCCAACCTTGAAAGCAGAATATGGTGGTCGAGTGTGTCAAAAGCTGCCGTAAGATCCAGCAGAAGTCAACACAGATGTTTGATGCTGAGCTTTCACCACTAAGATATCATTCATCACATAAATTAAGGCTGTTTCTGTGGACGAATTATGCTCTCAATCCAAGGCATGACTGTATATATATATATATATATATATGCACACACACACACACGAAGGCCCTGCTAAACTTCCAGTAAATAATTAAACTTTCTGGTCTAATGTAGGAAGGTTTGGAAACCTCAATAGAACATAAGGATCATCTTGCTTGATTACGGTAGATCAAAGACCCATCTTGTCCAACACCGTTTTTTCTAACAGCCTCTGAAATCTCACAAGCAGGACCTGGGGGTGACAGTTTTCCACCATTTGTCCACAGCATCTGCTACTCTGAACAATATCACCTCCAAACATGCAAATCCCATTTAGCTATCATGACTAATCGTGCTCACCAGACCTCTCCTCTACAAATTTTTTCTAAGTTAGTGGCCATTACCACATCTTGTGGAAGTGAATTGCATAATTAATTATGTTATGTTATGTATTTGTTTGATTTATATCCCACCCTTCCTCACAATGGGCAGAATCCAATGGGGCTGCTCTACCTCTGCTGGTTCTGTTGCACTCGCAGGAGCAATTGCTTGCACAACAGGACTTTCATGCTTCTAAAAATAACTCTAGAAACTAGAGGAAATGCTCGTTTCCAGATAGGGGCAGGTCAGAGGAGCTCCCTTCTGCAAGCTGTGCTAACCTGCCTCATTTTGGAAACCAGTGTTTCTGCTCGTTTTGAGTTATTTTTTTAGAAAGCCCTGTCGCATGAGTGGCCACTCCCGCAGATGCACGGGCACAATAGGATACTAGCCAAAGAGCCCAGGGCAGCTTGCAACCTACATAAAACATAGTACAACACATAAACAACATTAAAATCATAACTTTAAAATCACAAATATATAATTGAATATGATAAAACCATCAATACAATCAATGCATCAATAAATCAAATAAAAAACGCAAATGAAACACTTGCTTATGTGTCTTTATCTGGCACCTAAATGACAACAAGGTTTTGAACTATTTCCAATTTCCTTAGGTGACCCTGAGTTCTAGCATCATCTGTGCTGTTCAACTATGTTTTAACAAAGCCTTATGCAAGTCCTACATATCAGACACTAGCTCCCTGTACCACCAGGGCTACTGGTTGGAGGAGGGAACTGCAGTCAGTTCCAGCTGCCACATACCCCAAAATCCCAACTCTTCATGGCCTATCTAGTATCAGTGTCAACTCTGCTGCCTTTGGTCTCCCTGCCCAAGGTACTTGGCTGTCCTAGGACCTGAGCACCAGACAATGCCAGCAGCATGGCTTGGCTGCTCTAGGGTTTCCTAAGGACCAAGTGCTTTCCTATATCACAGTATCAGTCCAAAGCAGATCACTGGAGAAAAGGGGAGGTAGCTAACTATATGGTATCGGAAGATAATTTTGACACCAACTTCTTTTAAAAGTTCTAGACATGGTTAAAGTCTCTGGGGGGGGGGCGGGGAGAGACACATTTCTTGAAGCACTGACACCTGGGTTGTACTTTGACACCCTAGGTGAAATAATGTTCACATTTTGCTTACTTGAATTCCTACTGTATATATTAGAATCTATAGCTTTCTGATCCATACAATCCTATGGCTTTAGCCTGAGGTTAGCCACCACCAGCAGCTAAGAGTGGTTATGTGCCCTCTTTTACAGAAGACCATCCTCTATTTGAAGGGCTGCCAGAGGGCTGTCCTCTATTGTGAAGGCATCCTTTATTTGAAAGGCTGTCCATTCCACACCCAGTATAAAGATAATAACCATCAGAAGGAAGAGCTGGGCCTTGAAGTTCCCCATCAACAGCACCTGGACATCAGACTGAGCAAAGCACACAGGTCACCTGGGTCACAGTCTTCCACACTATGGTGAGATGTAATGTATATTTATTTAAATTATAATAAATTTACATCTATACATCTAAATTAGCATGTGCAAATTTTATACATGCTGTCCTCTTTGGTGATACGTTTCCTCTTTTTTGGTGACTGATAAGTAGCCACCCTACCAGCAGCCCTGTACCTTCTGGCAATGTTGGGAATAACTCAGTGGAAGAAGCAGGATAAGACTTGCTGGTGGCAAGTCCCAGCTACCATAGCAAACTGGTTCCATCGATGAGCAAACACATGCCAATTTCTGCTTTGGCACACCAGTGCAAATGCTCAAATAGCCAATGAGAACAGGAGAGGAACCAACGTCTTCCTAGTGTCCATTCATTTCAGTGCAGCAGGGTAGGGCTGAGGAATAAAATCCTAGTGGGCCATTACATTTTCCCTTGGTATGTGCTGCTTCAAAGTATGAAGAAGAAAAAAACCTGCATGATGACCTCAAGGGAGGGGGCTCCATTCCTGATTTTAACATGCAACCATGACTGCAGTTTTACCTCATTTCTAGAAAATGATCCCTCTCAGAGCAAACAAATTACATATGTTTTAAATATATGTGTATTTATGTGCATTTACTTTACACGAAGGACTTAAGGAATTTGCTGTAAGTGTTTTGGAATGCTAGATCATTATAATAACGGCTTTTGATGTAGCTTCACAGGTGGACAACATTTTTTAAAAAAAACCTTCTGGGAAACAACAGGAGACTAGGGGAACCAAATAGATGTACTGACATTGAAAACCACTATTGTGCAGAAATAAAAAGCATTTGAATAGATTTGGAAGAAAACGCTTTGAAATGTTTCTTGTCAAGCTGCTGACAAAATATGGTTTCGCCATGCCTTCTAATCATGGAAATTAAGTCCTGGATAGTAACAGGTATATATTTATATGCTTCATTATTTTCTCCTGATGTGGGAGGTGTACCAGCTTCAGCCTCACTCAGTGTCTTGATACATTTGCAGCTGTACACACTGGTTCCAATCCAACTAAAGTTAGATCAACTTCAGTTTCACTGAAATCAGTGGACAACATAGTGATCATAACTGCATTATGCTGCACTGATTTAAATGGGACTTAATGCAACTAATTAATTAGACCAAAGTCACTGTCATGAACCAGCGATGCCCTGTTTTGTGAGTGGAAAGGGAAAACAGGCAAAATAGTGTTCCCCCACTTCTTTTTGCCCTTCCCTTCCTGTGGCATTTTCCACTGCCATCAGGTGGAAATCTTTTTTCTGCTTCCACCAAACCAGCCTTAAAACTCTCTGGGTCTCAAGTATCTACTTTAGGCAGTATGGGGCTACTAGACAAAAGGTGGGTAACCCAAAAGGGAAATAGACCAAAAGGTTTCTTTAAAAAACACATTTATTTATTTATTTATTTATTTTTATTATATTTGTTAATCGCCCATCTGGCCTGTCACCCGGCCACCCTCGGCGATGTACAATTAAAACAATACAATAAAACATGATAATTAAAACAGTATACAAAATTCTTTTAAAATCCTAACCCACCCCTATTTTAACATATTAAATGTTAAGGATGAAAAATGTAAATAGGGAAAAGTTTAAAAAAGTGAATGGATATACACACACCACACAACCCCTCCCCACCCTTGAACAACAAGAACAGGATAATATAATATCCAGGGACAAACACATCCAGCTATCCTAACTAGCCTGTGTCCATATTTTATCCAGGTCCCTTATCCAAGCAATATCTTACTGTCCCAAGTCCAGAACACTCAGTTCTCCAGTTCCAGCAATTCTGATTCTTTCTGGCCTTCTTTCCTTTCTTCTCTCTGTGTTTCTCTCTGATTTTCTGTTTCTGCCTTGGGCTTTTATAGCTTAAAATTAGTTTTTTCCCCCCCTCCGAACTCTAACCAATCAAGAGGGTAGTTTCTTGTTCACCTTTGCAATCTAGGTTTCTACTTCCTGGCCTTTTGTTGAGCTGTCTGCAAACTCTCCCCCCCCCTTCTTCTGACCTTCAGTTGAGCCATTCACAAACCTTTGGCATCCTGAGCAGACATCCTGACTATAATTTAACTAAACATTTGACTATTTGGCTGAATCTGACATGCACACACAAAAACACTCATGCACATAAAATATTTAACCGCATAATATCCATAAACCAAACTAAATACAAAAATGGAAGGCAGTTCTGTTCCTTCATAGTCACTATCTCCAAGGAAGAATCTGGAAGGGCCAATGTTCACTTTACAGGTAATTTACCAAGGTAGTGAATAACTAGTTCATTTGAAAATACTGTTCCTTCAGAGAGAGATATCCAGTGGCTGGAGTATTCACACAGAATTACTCTCAATAATAGCTCCATCTGGCTGTGGTGGTGGGGAGAGAGTTTTGTGAAGAAATAACGTATAGTGAACTCAGTCTAAGTGGTTTTAGACAGAGAAACTTGTTCTCATTCCTTTCTGTCACAAAAATACTTTGTATTTGATCCTAAGGTTAATGCATCTAAGGGGGTGGGAGAGGGGGAAATCCTATTAAGTCAAATTTAAAATTATTTTAATGTCTCCATTGACTGCCAGAGTGGGAGTAAATACCTTATTGTGGCATTTTACACCATTAGTCTTGTGTACATGATTTACTTCCATTGAAATAATTCAGCTATCACAGTTGAAAGCATAAATGTCAGGGCAGCCATAATATATTTGCACCAGTAAAGTCATCTGTTCTGTTTTTATACCAGCAAACAGAAAGGGAACTTGATTAGCCTTTCGCAAGGAATAAATATAGATGCCCAGAAATTGAGATAATTAGATGCACTTTGTGTGGCTTCAGTGGGCAAACAGAAAGGTTTTTACCTGGCACTGAAATGAGGCCACACCTTCATGTGGAGAGTGTTCCCATCAGGGTGACTAAGGCTAGTTGGCTACCAAAAGAAGGCCTAAAACCAGGTTGATATTTGGTGATCCCACCTTCCCCCTGTGTCACCTCTCATGGTGCTCCAGAGGGTCCCCCAGCCCTCCAGAGCAGCTTTTCAGGAGGCAAAGTGGACTTCAGGGGGAAGGAGAAATCAGAGATCAGATCACCTTCCTGCCCCTTCCTCCAGTGCAAACAGAACTGCACTAAGTGCCACTCTGTATCCAACCCAATATTCTGAAGAAAACAACAAATCATGGAATAAGAATTTTCACCTGAAGCTCTGTTAGCACTATCATAAGATGACAGTACCTACTGAAACAAAAACAATTTTGTGTGGGACAATCCAGCACCAGTACTGTACCTGTCACAGTGTAGTAGCTGCCAACACCAGAACTGAACCAGCCAGCTTGGATGCTCGTTCTACAATGCAGACTGCATGAATTGATTGTGCAACTGATGCAAATGCAAAGCATAACTGACCCATGGCTCTGTAATCATGCCCAGTGGATAGTTACACAAACATTAAGTTGCAAACAGGAAGTGCCTCTCGAGAATGCTCCAGAGAACTGTAGTTGCTCTTTATTCTAACTGTGGAAGTGCTGATCTAATCAGCCTGGACAGGTGAAAACAGCTGGTGAAACAGTGTTATGAGATACCTCACAGCTTATACCGGACCAATCTTTCTTCCTTTGAAATCAATCAGAACATTGCCATTAATTTTAGCTAGGGCAGGTTAAGGGCTCACAATTTCTTTTCCGGGAACACTATCCGTCATTTCTGACACACAACATCAGGAAGGGTTTTCTTTCTGTTTCATGGAAGACCACACAAAAAGTTTGGTTTATAGAAAGTGAATGGTGTTTGGATGAGAAGAGGGTGTGTGTGTGAGGCGGTAAAGTAAGTATGATGAACAGAGGACATTTCAAGTTTTTCAAAAATCTTCCTGAAAGTATAATCCAGTCAGAATAAAATTGCAGCTCTGATTAGGCTATTATTTTAATTGGTACGATGTGGGGCTAGAATTTCAGATTGTGTTCATCCTAAGAACATGCTGGAGAACTGGTGGGAATATACAATTTATGCCAACAGAAGTCGTATTGACAATCAAAGGAATGCACTTCAGTATGCTGGATTCATTAAAGATCAAATGTGATCAGCATCTATGTTTGCAAGAGAGCCTCCTAGTAAAGCCCATTCTATTCAGGTTTCTCTTTTCTCCCTTCTCGTTTTGACACCTCCTCCTGTGCTCATCATTTACAAGATAACATGAGCGGACATGCTAGAGCAGTGGTGGGGAACAATTTGCCCACTAGATGTCATTGGACTACAACTTCCATCAGCCCTAGAGCTGCAGTCCAACAACCTCTGGAGGGCCACACATTCCCCATCGCTGTGCTAGAGAATTCAGGAGCTTCAACTTGTCAAGGCCTGCAACAGGTACCCATATCTGCAGCCATGTTCAGGTATTACTACAAGCCATGTGGAAATAATGCATGAACGAATAACGCATGAAACGATGCCCTCCATCCCCAACATCGCCCTTGTGCTGACCCAACCCCTCTAAGCCCAGGCCTTTGCTCATTCAATGTGGAGGTCCGAAGGGAGATTCAAAAACTTAGAACACTCCCCATGATGGGGAAGCCTGATAACAGTGCAACCCTTCACATGTTATTTCCACATGGTTGGGAGTAACACCTGAACAGGTGTTACTTCAAACATCTAAATAG
This sequence comes from Shinisaurus crocodilurus, assembly GCA_021292165.1. Lineage (NCBI taxonomy): Eukaryota > Metazoa > Chordata > Lepidosauria > Squamata > Shinisauridae > Shinisaurus > Shinisaurus crocodilurus. Next base: position 172,833,129 of record CM037877.1, read on the forward strand.
GATGTTACCAGAGTGTGGATAACTATATAACTTTAGCTGGGAATTGTGGGACTTTTTTCTATCTAAACATGCTTAGGGTTGTGCCCTAAATGATTTAGGACTTAGGTAACTAAAGGACAGCCTCCTCCAGCATAAACCTGTCTAGGTACTACTGTCTTCCTCTGAGGCCCTCTTCCAGTTTACTGCCATTGGAGATGAGATGGTAGTGGCTGGAGACAGGGTCTTTTCCATTGTGGCACCCTGACTGTGCAATGTTCTTCCCAGGGAGGCTCACCTGGCACGGAGTCTTATTTTCTTTTCAGCACAGGTGAAAACCTTACCTGCCCAGGCCCTTTACATTTGATTTTAATGCTGTTTTATCACTGAATAATTGTTATCTCTAATACCTGCTTTATTGATTGTTATTGATTCTGACGTTAGATGCTTTAGAAGTTGTCAGCTGAAGAGCAGGATATAAGTATCTAACATAAAAACAAACAAACAAGCAAACATTCTATGATGCTAAATGTTTTGACCAGGATCAAAAGAACACCAGAAGCAGTTTCTCATTCTTATACCAATGATTGTGCCATGTGATTATGGCAATCAGAATCAGAATCAGAATCAGAATGGTATAAGGCAATCCCTTATACCACATGGCAAAATACTTTTGAAGCTTAGGAGGATTTCAAAAGCAATGTGTGGTATGGAACTGGGACCTGTTGTTCAAAGGTAAAACTAAAACTGTAAAAAATAACAACCCTACTAGCTATATCCAGCTCCTTATGTATACCTAAAGTAGCTCTTTGTATCTTTGCTCAGGATCTTAGCATGTAGGACATGGGTACATATTATTGAAGAATGTCTGAATTGTCTATACAGGGAAGAATTTATATTACATATACCATATGGAAAACCTAAAGATTAATAAATGGATTTGCTTCAGATTGGATTTTCTTTCCCCAGATTCACAACTAACAGGCCCAGAATCGGAAACTAGTAAAGACTATGAAATAACTACTTTTTGTTTATTAAAAAGGAAGGATCAAAGATAATGGCTTGGATTCAGGCTAAGTTAGTTACACTTAGTTCCTACGGAAATCAATGGGACTTAAATTAAGCAAGACAAATTTTTCACAATGATATCAATGGGAACTAGTGTGAGTAACTTAGGGTACAATCCTATGCATGTTTAGACAGACAAAAGTCCTACGTGGCTGGCTGGGGAATGCTGGGAGCTGTAGGACTTTTGTCTGTCTAAATATACATAGGATTGCACCCTTAAATATACATAGGATTTTAACAAAGTGTTAGGGATGCCAAACACCGGTTACCTAAATGGAAAGCCTGGAAAAGACTACTGAAAAGGCGCTTTGGTCTTATATGTGGAGCTTAGAGAATCATATCTTCCCTTTAGTTCTTATTCTACCCCTAAAGCAACAAGACTTTAAACAAACATTAGTGTCCAGCTGTAATATCTCTACATATCAGGCCCTCCATGCAGCAAATTATGAGTCGTCTGCTAGTAATTAGCTACGTTACTACAGAACAACAAAATATTTGCATAGCCTCCATCGTTATCGCAGAAGCCAAACCTGCCAGAGGCACAAGGTAAGCTATTATAAAATCATAAACCTAAAGAAAATGTCATTAAATTAGAGACGAAAAATGAATAATTGGACATGAGCCACCCAAGAGAAGCAGTTGCTGGGCATAGAACAGCCTATTATAAAGTAGATTAATTTTTTCAATAATTATAGAGTGGGGACATTTTAAGGGCCATCTTATGCCACTGAATTTACACCTTTAGCTTCCATCAGTACCGCTTGCAGTTGGCGGGCACAACTTGTCACACACATCAATGCTATGGTATTGCAGTTCAGACTTCAGTTGTGTGTTTTTTTAACTGTTCTTGTTACTGCAGGTTTGTTAAATGAATCAAGAACAACAGCTGTTGAGATTACCTCATAATATATACTCTACATGAAAATCACCTGACATATGCAAACCAACATTTTTTTTCTCCCCAGGGCAAGACAGACGTCCCATTTCTTCATCAAAGCCAAATACTTCTTAACGATACTGTCCTTTTCACAATTTCACTCAATTTTGCATGCTTTACTGAAATACATATTATAACATTACTCAACAGTCACAAAGGGATCATCTGTATCCATTACCACTAATTTATCTGCTGCAGCAATTTCATAAGTAAATTTCAAAAGTAAAAGGTGGTTTACTTTCAGTAAAAGTAGACCACCTCCTCAAATATAGTCCTAGCACCTTGTGATTTTATAAAAGCTGTTATTTTTAAGGAGCTCCATAAATTGTATCTAAGACAGACAAAGAAACACCCACCAACAAATTATTTCCGTTTGCACAAATCACCTGCTTTTATGGGTTGCCAGACTGACAACCCAGAGAATCAGTTTTACCTTTAATTTACCCACCCCTGGCATGGCTGGCAAAGTAAGGTGTGAGGTAGTATGGACTAGATGATACTAAGTGCAATAAAGAACTCTGGGATATCTCTGAGATCTTGTGATGCACTCAGTCAAATCACCCTGCTTATTGATCTTTTAATCAACTGGGGGGGGGGACTGTGGTTCAATCAAAGCTTAAATGCAATGCTTTCAAGCACATGTTTGCCTTCTAGTTAATATTTTAAGGCTGCAATCCTATACAATGGGATTGGGAGGGCAAGCGAGGTGCAGGGGAATCCCCTTGCTATCTGCAATCAAAAATAACATGGGGACTTCTCTCCACAGCCTCCTCCCCAAGCCAGTGGGTGGGGCTTGGTGAGGGGCAGGGGCTTAAGGAGGGGAGTCAGAGGGACCCACCAAGAGTGTACAATTTTCTGTGGCCCAGATTGGGTACCTCCACAGGCCAGACTAAGCCCACAGGTCAGAGATTGCTCTCAATGAGGCTTACTTATGAGTAGACATGTATAGGATTGCACTGTAAATCAAACACAATGGCAAATTGTCAAAATGCTGGAAATTGTCAGCAATAAACTAGGGTATAACTGCAGCGGCACCGCAATGGTATAATTCCACCCCATGGGAGGTCTGCCAAGCCCCCTCTCTTCCCATTTTTGGGTGGGCTCTGAATATAAATTCCTACCATATGGTCTTTATTGATTGATTGATTCTTTATTGTTTTTACTGTTTTTATTTCTGTTTGGATTTCTGTGTTGTTGCTTTACACTTGTTTTGATATTTGATAGATTATGATTTTTGTTCATGTTATTCTTGTGATCTAGTAAGCTGCTTTAGAAAAATATTTTGTAAAAGGAGATGATGATGATGATGATGATGATGATGATGATGATGATGATGATGATGATCCATAAAAAGCCAAGGGGATAATCCTCAACATGACAAGATGGCTTATTTTTAATAAGAATAAACTGCAGAAGGACCTTTCCACTACCAAATTTGCTTAAAATGCAGAAAGAAACCATTCAGTTTCTGCATTTCAAGGGCTGGATACAGAGAGAGAGAGAGAGGCAGGCTACAAGCACCACTCATTTCCTTAATTTAGATCTATTCAAGATGTTAGGAGGGCTTCATCCCTTTGTGTATTGTTTGGCTCCCTGCCCAACAAAGTCCCTTTCAGACAGCCAGGCAGAGGAAAGAATCTGTCTTCTCAAGCAAAGCTGAAAGCTTCATTATGACAGGAACATGGCCCCTTACTCCCCAAAAGTTAATAAGCTGTTCTCTTGGCTTCTCTGTGCTTGCTCAGTATTGGGAGAAAAAACACTTAAGTGACATTTTTCACCGTGGTCATGGGAGGTTTGGGGAGTGACAAGAACTCCAAGGAAGCAATGATTCATAAGGCACAGTTCCCACTAGTAATCAGGGGCTCACATAGTTATCTGGTCTGCCCTTATCAAGGTTGTAAATACTGGTGTGACAGGAAGGGAATTGTGTGAGGAACATTTCCAGCTTTTCCTACAATAGGTCAGTATTTGTTTCCATACTTTTGGTCAGGTGGAATTCTTTCTTATGTCTTTTACTTCTGTTCCACTGGCAACTGGCTCTGTTTACCACACACGAAAAGCAGATGTGTTCTTGTTGGCCTTCTTAGATTTAGCAGCATTGTTGTTGTTCAGGACAGTTTTAAAGGTCAGCAAACATGAAGTATTTGTCTCAGTGATGACCATTTTATGTATCTAAAAGCCATTGCTTGTTTTCACATCTGTAAGGAACTTCAAAACATTGTGACATATACATCACAATAAAATATATCTTTGTGTATCACCACTAGCCATATTAGGTTCTGTAAACATACTAGCTCCAATCCAGAGACTCTCAAGTGTTGCTACAAGCTGCATGCATCCTGATAACTGTGAGGACTTTCCCTACTAAACAGATGGTTGATGCTGGTAGCTTTGACACTGCCCAGCCCCTGCTTAGGAGGGAGAATGTGCCCTTAGCTCTCCAAGGAGGTGACTGCCACTCTCGCAGTTGAACACATGGAAAGTAGATTCTTGCATATATTTATTTATTATATTTATATTCCACCTTTGTCCATGAATGAAACTGGAGGCAACATATGTATGATTCACACGCAGGCACTGGACCAAAGCCAGACTATCTTAGCTTCAAAAAGGTTGCTGCATTTTGTGCCTTCAGACCATGCACCCAACTGCCAACCCCTGTTCAAATACAGAGGATTTTTGTAGAGGCACTGGAGTGTCAAATAGTTCTGGCCTATGGAAGGCAGAATTAGACCACCCTAGTGGCGGAATAAGGCCACAAAGGTTACTAGCTATCTACTGTACAATTACGGTTTAGAGGGGAAAGAGGATCAACTTTCTTCCAGACAACAATTGCTGCTCTGAGGCAGATCTTACTTGCCACAGACAAGTAGAAAATTTCAGTGTGATATGGCCATATATTACAGAGCAATCTTAGAATGGATTCATGACTGGGAGCTATGCGATAGTTACTTTACATTTTACTTGGCGGGGCCTCTCACGTCATGGGGAAATGGTTGTCTATAGCCTAAGATGATGTTAAGCCCAGAATTACTACTACTCCATTTCTCCAAATGTACAAGCCAGTCTAGACTAGTGGAAATGTCTAGAAGATATAAGTAACTACCTCCTCATACAGCACAGGTCCCATATGGTAGACTTTTAAGTATTGCATTACTCCTTGTCAACTGAATCCAGCTAACAAGAAAATCAAAGTCAATTGGGAATGTATACAGAGTTCTTGAGGGAATGATGTTCAACTTGTGTCAAGCACTATCCATCTTCTTACATTGTTTTGGTGCACACTTCATATAAAATAGGAGGGCTCAATGGACGTAACCCTTGGATTTTTGGAGACGGGTAGAATGAAAACATGTAACAACAGCAGCTCTTCACATTTCCTAAGGTAGGTTTGTAAGTGTTGCAAGTAGGATGGCTCAAAGCTAGGCAAAAGTACAATCTGCCTATGTTCCGAGTCACACTCTGCTCTAAGCAAGAGCAGAACAAAGTAGTCAGAGCTATGTGGAAGTCCACATAGTTCTCCCCATGCTGGCTGAGGATGACCAGAGTTGGGGTCTAACATATCTGGAGGCCACCAGGTTGGGGACAGCTGCATTACACTATCTTCTTGCTCAGTAATACTGTAACTGATGGAAGCAAATTGTGCTTCCTAGGAGATTTCAAGGAAAGAATAAGACAATGACAGGGTTCAGACAACACAATAACCTACACTCAAGGGTTGAGTGTGGGTTGTTGTTGAAAGGTGGGATATTGTGTTGTCTGAACCCAGCTGAACTAACAAGCCAATGGCTTGTTAACCACAAACGAGCCATGAAGAGATCCCATGGTTTGTTATTGGGTTGTGAACTATGAGTTGTTCACTATGGTTTTTTTATCTCGGCTGAATTCAGACAATATGATAACCCATGTTTCAAAAACAATCCACAGTTCAATGAAAACCCACACTCAACCCATACTCAGCCCTTGAGTGTTGGTTCTTGCATTGTCTGAACCCAGTCAGTGACTTGTCTTTCTTCTCTTGATAGGTTTTTGTAGCTGAATCCACTCTCTCCATGTCCATTCTGCCTGATGGGAAGTTTAGTGCAATGAAAAATGCTGCACGCTCTTACCCCAACAGAAGATGGTCCAAAATCTTGGAATACCTGTTTTGTATCTATTGCACATTATGAAACAAAGAAATTAGCTCACATGGCTAGCTCAAAACTAGCTCATATGGTCACACAACCTTAAGTCTGCCCCTGGCTTCATATGTGTAGAAGTGGACCATGGGTACAATGAGATGTCAACGTGTATTAGGTACCTAAAATGGGCAGATGTTTGAACAGCAGGGAATAAACTATATGATATAATCAGCTCTGCTTTTATATAAGACATAAGGCAACTTCATTCAGAACTTTGATGTGCAATAACACCGACATCTGAGGTTCTAATCTACTTTAGAATCCCTTGTGCTTAATCTGTCACTCACCCCACATAGATTTAGGTCTTACTGACAGTATTAATTCTCAACTCTTTCAAGCATAAAATACATCATGATTGGACATATTAACTAAAGAAATGTTCCTTTCATAAGTTTTCCCCCTTCCACGGGGATTTAATTTGAAAATTGTGCTAATAACTTTGCGTCTCTCCATCACACAAAAGTTTTTCTTTAAAACTTTTGCCATTTTTGTGGAGAAAGTACTACTTCTGGAAAATCCAAAATCATCTTGCTGTTCAGTGGCATTGAGCAGCCCTCCCTGTGAACATTGTTTCTTGTTTTAAAATCCTAAAATATGAGGACCATACTTCCAATGTGTATGGGGAGGGAATAAAAAACTTTCACTGAAGTTTATTTATGTATTACATTGTACTCTTTCTCCAAGAGCATGATCCAATGTGGCTGCCCATAACCCTCCAAACTCGGAGTATTATGGGCATCCTATCATGGGCGGGAGGAGTGCAGAGGTGAAGATTGCTTCCATACTTCTCCTGTCCTGCAAAAGACTTAGATAGCCAATTCGGAGGTCTAAGTCTTTTGCCCCTGCTCACAAAGAAGACAGGCTGAGGCACCGCCAGGATACATCATATCCCAGCAGAACTTTACTCTACCCCTCCCTGTCTCCTGGAATGCCCACCCAACACCAACTCTGAGGTTGGTCTTCCAACCTCAGAGCCGCAGCCAGCATGGAAAGAACCATGCTGGCTACAAGGGCAGAGGGAGGATGCTCCGAGGTCAGAGTCCCAGCTCTGACCTCAGAGCGTGTTTCCATGGTCGGAGCTGGGACTCTGACTTCTCCTATGGCCAACTAGACAGCGTCTAGCTGGCCATAGGATTGTGCCCCAACACACTCAATGTTGGTTGACTCATTTTATCTTTGCAAAATTATACATATCACTACAGTGGATCACACAGTGAACATCATGGCTGAGCAGCATTTTAACAGGTCTCCCTGGCCCAAGTCTGGGTCTCTTTTCACAACACTAAACCATGTTGTGACTAAGAACATTGGATGTTGCCTTATATCAGGTCATGTCCGTGTAGACCATTGTAGTCTACTTTGGCAACAGCTCTCCAGGATCTCAGGCAGAAAAGGGTCTTCCCCATCACCTGCTACCTGATCGTTCTAACTGGAGAGATGCCAGAGATCAACCTGGGTCCTTCTAAAGCATGTTCTCTACTACTGAGCTATAGTCCATCCCTAAAATACAGAACTACACCACTCTGGTTGAAAATCCACTCAGGGCTGGCGCCAAGGGCAGGTATGTTCGGATACCTGCCGAGGGCCCACACCCCAGCAGTCTCCAAAGCAACCAACTAAACAGCAGTGCGTTGGTAAAATTTGGGAGACTATGACTAGGTATAAACTTTCTCAGCAAGTGCAGCAAGCAAGGAATCCCAACTTTAAGAAATTATTATGGCACCATGGTTTCCATTTATTTCCTCTGTTGAAGCTCTTCAAACTTTTGATCAAATTCCAACCAAATACAGTTGCCTATATTTTTAATGTCTAATATGTACGCGCGCGCACACACACACACAATAACACACACTCACACACGCTCCTTTAATCTGCTGTATAAATTGTATTTTACTGTTTTATTAGTTACTGAGCTCCTACTTGGGCCGTTTTACTGTAGATGTTCCATAAGCATGTCCATTATAGACTAAGAATGATAATTAGTGAATTCTTTTGTTTCTTTAGTGATCTTGGTTTATTATTATGTATGTTCTTCTTTTTGTTGCCTTTATTTTGTTAACTTTATTTTGAATAAAATAAAATTTCATGATTAAAAAAAAAAAAAGAACTGCTACCAAGAAAGAGTGAGAGAGCACCCCCTGGAGGAGCTGCTCCTCCACTTCACCATTGCAGCCTGTTTGTTGACCTTCCCCTCACTCTAGCCCAGACAGCAATTGTGGTGAAGAGGAGGAACAGCCAATGTCACTGCTTACTTGTTGACTGGCTCTCTGCTTGTCAAACATGCAAGTGGTAGCAATGATGAGAAAGAGGAGGAGGAGCAATAGCAGCTGGTGACAATGGTGGTGAGAAGGTAGACTCACTGAAGGAGGGCCCAATGAGGGTGTTTTGCCCAAGGGTCCTCAAAAACCTAGAGCTGGCACTGAACCCACTGTGGCTCACGCTGGCTCAGCTTGTCTGAGTGTGGAAAGCTAAGCAGGGTCAGGCCTGGTTATTACTTGGATGGGAGACCCCTCCTCTAGTCTCCTGCATTGAGCAGGGGGTTGGACTGGATAGCCTTGTAGGCTCCTTCCAACTTTATGATCTAGGAAATCTATGAAAAGGAAAAAGTTCTACACATCTGTGGCAGTACTTTAACATTCAGGATGGCAATCCTCTCCTCCCCACCACCCCATTTCTATCTGAACACAAAAATGACAAAAGTGCCCAAAGTGCCATCTTCCTAGCTTGCCTACATTATGACTAGAATTTAGATCTTCTATTTAGATTATTTCTATTCTATATAAGGATGAAGCGGTGACTTATAGTAATACACAGCATTTGTACAGACTTCAAAGCACATCACATATATATTTACTTTAATTACAAACCATATAGCTTTAATATACATAATCCCTAAAAGTCTTCACAGTATGGGGGGGGGGGGAATCACAATTATCCACAACAAAGAAAAAAGAAGAAAGAAAGGTTGAATATAGCATCCTGACAGTTACTATTCTAGTGTGTTACAGAACCTGCTTTCTCATAAATCCCTCACTATTACTCCCCCTTTGATTTCTGAAATAATATGTAATCTTAGACATGACAGCAATGTGCCATATCTTGAAATGCCATTCTGAAATAGGAGAATTACTCTCCCCTCCCTACCCAGTTACTTGCTGTGCATATCCTAGCTGCCATCAATACATTAATTACGAACTTCAGTTCAGATTCTGGCAAGATATTCTTCGAATAACATAGTAACGTTCTATGGCGGACCAGCTTTATTATTCCCATATGACAGATGGGGGATGTGGCCACAATCCTATGTAAATTTATCTGGGAGTAATCCACGGTTGACAAAGTGGGGCTTAGTTCTGAGTAAACATGCATAGGATTCCACAGTTAAAGTGGCTTGCCTAAGGTCACCTATAGAGCAATCCTATTGCCCGATGCAAAGTGTCTAACGTTTGAACCTCTCCAGCATCCAAAGCCCTTCTGGATTCATGCCAGGAGGGAGGAAATGAGGGAGAAGTGTCATGCTTGCCTCTTTCTTCCTGTTCCATGGATGGGGGAGGTATGACCTATTTCAATGACCTATTGAAAGCAATGGAGAAATTACCGTATTGTTCCGAGTAGAGGCCACACTTTCCCCCTCTAATTTGAGTCCCTAAACTAGGGGTGCGGCCTATAATTGGGATGCTGCAAAAACAACAACATCCTGCTGGAGGGGTGTGCCCGCTCGCCTCGAGGCGGGCTGAAACCAGAGCAACCAAGCTGAGGGGGGAAACCGCACTGGCTGAGGCTGATGGGACTCGTAGTCCATCCCCTGTGGCGGGCTGCTCCCAGACAAGGCACTTTCTCCGCCCCTCACCTTCTTTTAGCGCACCTGCCACAGGCTGAGCTTGAGCACCTCGAGCAAGGTGCGTGCCTTGGAGCTATCCATGGTGACGGGCTGCGGGGCCCACCGGAGCCGAGGCACCGGCGCGGCCGGGCCCTTCTTCCTGCTCGGCGTCAGCAGCAGCGCGGGCAGTGGGGGCGGGGGCTCCCGTGGCGGTGGCGCCTCTGTGCCCGGCCAAGACCTGCAGCGCCCCCAGAGAGGCACAGACCGAGGCCGCTGTGCCCGGGCCTTTTCTTGATGATGCCTCGCCCGCAGGCTGTGCTCCGGCCCGGCGCACCCTCGCTGCCGCCTCCTCCTTGCCGCCCTCTTCCTCCTCCTCTGCTTGGACGCAGGCAGCAGCGGCTCCTCCAGGCGGGGGCGGCGTCTCTATGGGTCTGGCGCCAGGCCACGGCGGGCTGCTCTCCTGCTGCAGCCGCTGCGGCCGCCCCACCTCCTCTTTCTCCCGCAGCCGCCACCACCAGCAGGATGTTGCTTTTTCCGCACCGCTCATTAAAAATTTAATTTTTAAAAAATAGCACCAAACTTCAAGGGTGCGGCTTATAATCAGGAGCAGCCTATACTCGGAACAATACGGTATTTATGCCAGCTTCAAGGCTAGTATAAATTTCCCCCTGTGTTGGGGGGGGGGGTTGGGACTGGGAGGGCTTTAGATCCTGTGGATCCAGAGCCTCCCCTGATCTACCCATGCTACTTCCCGATCCATCCCCTTTTTAATTTGCCTGAGATCAGAGCTCTGAAGTCGGGCAGGTTCGTCATGTGGAAGTTTCCACAGAGGTTGCGAGGGGTTAGCTTTCAGAATGGCACCCTCCTTGGTATGTTTTCAAAGGCAGGCAAAAACTTTCTTGTTCCAGCACGCCTTCGGGGAATAAAATTGGACCAATGAGAAAGCGATGGATTTGCACTGTTCTTATATTTATTGTTGTTTTAGCTGTGATATTTTATATAATTTTAATACTATTTCTGGTTTAATTATATTTTTAACTTTTGTATTTTTCTATTTATATGTCTTAATTGTACAAATTTTAATGTTGTGAAGCCGCCTTGAGTCCCAGTATTGGGGAAAAGGCGGGTTATAAATAAATATGATGATGATGATGATGATGATGATGATGATGATGATGATGATGATGATGATGTCTCCCTGCAAAGGCAGACAGCTCTCTCCGCCCTTGGAGGGGGAGATCCAAACAATCCTATGGCCCCCTGGGATGCTTTCCTTGGAGCAACAGGATTGCGGCTTTAGACTTCAATCCTATGCAGAGGAACTCAGTGAGAATTACTTCTGCTTTAGACGTGGCTGCAGTGAAGTTTAAACCAGAGATGGGGCTCATCAGTTCATATGGCCTATTGAACATGCAACTGTGCAGCCCAATCCTATGCAAATTTACTTGTTCAATGGGAACTGTTCCAAAGTAAGCATCAACAGGATTGCAGCGTGCATCCCACCAGCTATCATAGATATGGGATAAAATTACGGTAAAGTGTTTCTTTAATTTGCCAAGGAACAAAACTATACTGACCAAAGCTTTCAATTCTGCCTGCCCTGCAGTGTATTTATTGCATTGCAAACAATGAATGTACTAATAGCCACGGAAACGGATTTGATCTGGAGCCAGCACTTCAATATTGCGAGATCCCGGATTTTTGTCTCACAGAAGCAGGCCAGGAGCACCGTTGCTGATAACCAGCTGGAGCTCCTGTTTGACAATGAGGAGATGGTCAGGTGTTTTCCGACAAGGCTTCGTGGCTCTGTAATAATTTCCCTCTGTCAGTGTCAGTCAGGCACTGACAGAGAATGGGTATTTTGTGGATGAGAAGTAGAATAGCATTCTGGTTTCTTTTGCTGGCCTGGACAGCAGCATGATTTGTTATGGCAGCAACTGCTGGAGACAGTTTTAATTACCACCACAGCCTTCTCAGCACAGTATGGGCACCCATTAATTGAAATGGCAGCTCTTTTGCTGAAAGTGTGTGTGTGTGTGTGTGTGTGTGTATGTGTGTACACACCACCACCTCAGAAAAGGTACTCCCCTTTATATCTCCTCACGTGCTATTGTTCTGTCCAGAATGTTTGCCAAACAGCTACTCTTAGAAATGACAGCCATTAATTGCCTTCTGGCTTCAATTCCAGCAAATGATCACCACACCATGATTGGAGTGTTTTTTATGCCTCTGCTATGCATAACGGTATGATAAAGGCCAGCAACGTGCTGAAGCTTTTTATTGTAGTGCTATCGCTCACGTTAGGACAATCAGTCTGTGGTTCAGTCTGGTGGTGGGTTCCATGGTGGGGTGGAATTTGACAAACCCAGGATGAATGTTCCCAATGCATTGGAGTTGCTTGGGAATAAACCCACACAGACATATGACCTTGACGCCTGCTCTGTGCTGCTCTACACTGCTCCCTAGCCATCATCACCATCATTATGGTGGTTGTGATAAAATAACCACAGCCACCATGACATAGCTGAAAACTAAAGCTACCCAATAAATGCTCTCTGCAAATGGTTTCTGAAAGAATAGCATTTGTCAGATCATCATGCTTCCCTATCAAATGACACCCACTTTGCATCAGTGGAACAAGGGCTACATTTCAAAAATGGGGGGAGCGGGGAATGATTACGCAAAGCTGAAATACACATTGTACACCATCTCGCCATGCCTCCCACCTATTCTATGAAACACAGCACTTTGTTTGACTGGGAAGGGTGGATGATGAGTCAATTCTCAGGCACTTCATCATGCTCCCTTCATTTTTCAAAACAAGAAAAACATGGAATTTATATCACAGCAAAAGGAGATTTCAGCAAGAGCTTCTTGCTAAAATATTGGCAGGATGTCATTGACCATATGGCAACTCTAGAACTAAAGTCATTTTCAAAGATCATTCCTATAATCTGGTGTTTCATTCGACTGCAATTTGCATCAGGTGTTTAATTGAGTTACTACTTGTTGCTTGTTTCCAAGTAGTTCAAAATAAGGGCTGTAATTTATAGCCTGTGTAATCATGTGTCAAAAACATTTGACATAAAGATCTGATCATTCCATTTTGAATGCCGCGGCCTACAAAAAGTAAGATGTGCATGATAGAGACTTGTCCAATTAACTTTAAAAGAGAAACGTGAATGGCAAGATCAGTATCCAAACACTTGTGCTAGCTTTTTGTATCAACTGACTATTTGCCAAAACCACTTCTGATCTAGTTTATTATAAATATTGGTGCATTGCTATATGTCCCAATACAACTATTAAACATGTGCCACTATCATCAGATTAAATTTCCAGTCAGAAATGGAGTGCCACAGACAGGCACTGTTGATTTACCTATTTAAATGCTGGGTGCATATCTCAGCAGGGCAGCATGGAGATGCAAGCCCATGCTACCTTGTCTCCAGGGACAGAAGTAGACTATAGTTCTCCAGTATGATCCATGGGTTCTCCAGTTGCCAATACAGTGAGTGTTCATGGGTCATGAGAGTCTTTTATCAGTGATATACCTACCCCATACCCATGACAATGTCCAATATGTTCATGGGGATATGTCTTTCAATGTTGCTGAGTTAATTTTGCTATATTCATTTAAACTCAATGTTGGCCCTTGCTGATGACTAGTTGTTGAGGCTAGAACAGGATTTCCCAGGTACTTCTGATTGGCCTTGACAGATAAGTCAGGCAAAACTCTTTCCTGAGTTTACAAACTTGCTGGCTGTTTCTTTTCAAAAGATATGATCCTCGTCTGTAGTCCTTCCACTTCCCCTCTACCACAAAACTCTCTGTGCACCATCCGAACAGGTATATTGGAAGTGATATATTTACACAATATTTCTGCCAGAAAGAAGACACATGGGATGACAGATGGAAAACCAAATTAAAAAGCCTCCTTGGTCTGAAGGTCATCACTTCAGATATTTGACTTGAGAGGTCAGTATTTAATATATTTTATGAAAGAGTGCTGCAGAAAATAGCAATTGAATACTAATATGTCCAACACAGAATGGCTCCTGCCATGCTAAAGCAGAGAAGAACTTTCGATCTTGCATCAGTTTACTTGTTCAGCACTGCTATTCCCTGTTAGAAGAACTATTTACCCTAACGTGGGTCCATAATTTGTTTCAGGAATAAAATCTACATTAAAATATCAATATCACACCAGTGTGGCATGGTGTAATAGACAGCCTGTTGGAGTTGGACCTGTGTTCAAGTCCCTGCTCAGCCACAAAGCACTCAGTAACTTTGAGACAATCACCATCTTTCACCCTGGCATTCCTCACAGGATTGTTGTATGACCGAAGTGGGATAACCCACTAATATGCTGCACTGAGCATCTTGCAGGAAGGATGGAACAGCTTTAGACCTTTGGAGGAAAGTGGCTGACATGCAAGGTCAGATGTTAAGGAGGGAAATCCCTGTTTGCCCCACATTTCTGCAATCCCACACAGGGGGCACTCATAAAGAGGGGCAAATCATTCCTCGAAGTAGGACCCCTGAATAATCTAGCCAGCTGCCAGGTAGGTCCCATTTTGTACATTTTTCATTTTTTTAAATCCCAATTTTGGCTGAGTGTAAACTACTAAAGATGGCACCACTTTCTGATAACGGCATTATTTTATATTAGTGGCCATGCATCTAGAGTTACAGTCATGCCTTGGATTGAGAGCATAATTCGTTCCGGAAACGTGCTTGTAATCCAAAACACTCTTATATCAAAACGAAATCCCCCAAAAAAAATTTGTACAGAGATTTTTAATTTAAGCCGTACTACAGTACTTGTACTGCAAGACGTCGCTTGTATATCAAGTTTAAAAAAAATTAAATAAATATTTAAAAATTTGCTTGTCTTGCAAAACGCTCTCAAACCAAGTTACTTGCAATCCAAGGTATTACTGTATTTATTTAGGTGAGCATACATTTAGCAGTCTGGGGCTGTGGCTCAGTGGTAGAGCACCTGCATGCAGAAGGCCCCAGGTTCAATCTCTGGCATCTCCAGGCAGGGCTGGAACTGGAAGAACTCCTGCCTGAAACTCTGGGGAGCCGCTGCCAGTCAGTGACAACAATACTGAGCTACATAGGCCAAGGGTCTGACCCAGTATAAGGCAGCTTCCTATGTTACTGGAAGAGCTTGCTTTTCTAGAAAACACCAGTAACGTAACTGACATAAACAAACTTTTCATTACTCAAACCTCCCTTTGTTTGGCTGTGCTGCTACTAGAATATACATGGGAGCACTGTCAGGCAGGCTCCCCCCTTTATGGAGCTTATTCTACAACAAAAATCATTAAAAAGTACCTTTTGGAGGAAATTTCAAAGTGACCTTTAGAGGAAAACCTGGAGAGAGGATCAATAGACAAAAGATTTAAGTTTCCTGTGTATCTGGTTAAAGTTTAAATAGTAATTTAAGTGCCATGTTTGAAAAGCACAGGTTGTGGTGTCATTGTTTACTCCAAGGCTGATAAACATTTTGTCATTTACTATTCTATTTTTTTTTAAACCCAAAACAAACTCCAATATAGATGTTAAAAAGGGAGCAAACCATAAATGGCATGCTTCACAGAAATCTAATCCAGAAGTCTATTCAGACCCAAATACAGCAGAATTAACTGAACTGATCACTCTCTTGATAGTTACTAAAAGCATTATTAATTGAGCTGCTTTAAACCCAAAACTAAAACACGCAGCATGACACTTTTTCCAAAAGTCACACAGATGGATACAAAGGGAACAATTACAGAACAAGTGCCTGGAAAACAGTGACAGTATTTTAGTTAAAGAAGATGAGGTTTTAGTAATATGAAAGATACTCATCTGCCATTTGTCATAATGAAAACAGCAATTAAGTCAACACTATTCAATCCCAAGCCATTTTCAGTGCATAGCAGCCATTCCAAGGGTGTCCAAACCATCTGTAGAAGACTGTAATTTGTTGGAAAGGGCAGCTGGCACATCAACAAGAGTAAGAGGTTAGAAATATATATATTTGGATTTTCTATGATAAAGCAATGCTGTTTGCTTCCAAATTAACTAACTGAGTTTGTACTTCCCCCCCATTCCTCTACAAACTATGATGTTCATTGTTTATATTCAACACCTGAGATTTTTCTGTGATTTTTCTTTCCTGCATGAAAGTGAACAAGAATGATCAAAAACCTAAAATCTGATCTCCTGATGTTCTTTTGAGAACAGTGATGTATCATGGCCAGTTGAGAGGATATCAGTCTAGGCTGGAACATCAAGAAAGATGGTGTATGCATGCTTCTGTGTGACTAGGCTGCAGCATGACTAGGTCGGCCACATGAATTGCCACAAAAAGAGGAAATGCATCATCACCAAAAAAAGTAGACAAAAGAGGAGTGATATACATAAAATTTGCATATGCTAATTTATATGTATTGATGCTAATTCAGACATAGTAATTATAATTTAAATGGAATTCAGTACATCTCACCATAGCACGGATTACTGTGACCAGGTGACCTATGTGCCTGTCTGGTCAGTCTGCCTTCCAGGTGCTAAGTGTTGATGGACATCAGTTCTTATGGTTCTTTATACCAGATTTGGACAAGGCAGCCTTTCAAATAAAGGACAGCTTCAAACAGAGGATGGGATCAGAGTAGCTGAATTAGAAATCCTTGGATGCTACAAATATGTACAAACAGAGAAATATGGTTGACATATTTGTTTCCTTTTGTGCTTCTTGTGTGATAATCAAAGCAGGCAGCGAGATGTATGTCTTGCATACACATGTGGTCTGCATGCATTTCACTGCAGGGACATGATAGTTCCCAGTTCGCACATAACACAAGAAGTGTGACTTACTTATACTTCCTCTGGTAGAACATAGGCAACACCTGAAGCTGTTGCAGTACATCAGAGTCCCACCTACACCCCTCACAGGGGATTCTCCAAATTTGGGATATCTTCAGATACGGTAATATTGATGAAGTGTTCTGCAGAACTCTGTCTAAATGCCTATTTCTGCTGGTATCAACAGAATCAAAAGACCAATTCCAAGATGAATCAAATGTTTAGCCTCGTACCATCACCTGGGAAGTAACTTGTAACAAAGAGATGGGAGATGGCTTTCCAATTATTATTTTTTATTATTTTGTTGTCATTGTCACGTACAGAATATCTAGTGAAATACTCTCTGAGGAAGTCTAGTAGATCAGATCAAGAGCTATATTTCACCAAAGCATATTAAGGGTGACATGAGTTATCATCCAGTGTATTTATTGCATGATATATAGTGGCAGAGTAATCACACTAAGTACACTGCAAGTGGTTGTCACCACCATAAAACATGCTACAACTTAGAATGCTTTGGATTTTTCATTTTTAGTAGTGAACCAGGACCAAGTATTTAGCTGAGCCTATAAGCCCATAAAGAATGCAGTATTCCAAGCATAAAAAAGAGGACTTCAACCTTTAATCAGTTTAATTGCCTGATCAACCAGCTAAATCTTTACATTTGCAGTCTTACATTGACAATATCGGCATGGCATTGAAGAAAGGTATTGATAGTTATTGACACCTGCTTAGTGACATACCTGGTTGCTAAGACAAGCTTATTATCCACTATATATAAGAGAACTAAAATATCAAGGACAAGTTGGTCTGAAGTAACCAACATCCCCGCAGGTCCCCTATTGCACAAACACAAGTTCTCTTCCATCTGGCCATTTCCCTTGTGCCATTGTGTGTATTACAAGCTATGAATTAGTTTCATTCACTATGGTGACAGAGTGGTGCTCAAACCTAAAGATCTTCAGATGGGGTACTGTGCCACTGAAGCTACTGCTGCAGAGGAGGGAACTGCAGGGGATTTAAGCCAGGATGAAAATGTCGCAAAACACACATATTTTTTCTGACTACAGCAGTCAGGTGATCACACAGAGAACCAATCCTACACCACTGCCTGTTATATAGTTCCTAGGCCTGCTGCATTCCCCCTCAGAGCGGGTAACTTCACTTGACCATCACCAGAGGAGAGAGTTTTGCTACCTACTGTTTATCATCTAGGTCAGAGGGTGTTTCATCCTGTTCCTACTAACACCTGGGATTGACAACTAGCCCTGCTTTGCCCCGGATGGAAAAAGGCCATCTCTACTGCTAGCCTAACTAGCAAGGTCAGAAGGTGTCTCTCACTTTGTTTTTGTTGATAACTGACACTTAATTAATTGTTTTGATATTGAAATGTTATTATATACTTGGTATAAAATTGTTGACATTTCTTTAATATATATAGGACTGTATCATTCATAATGCGTTGTTGCGAACCACTTTGAGCATACTGTATAGAAAAATGGTATATAAATAAAGTGATTCACTGATTAAAGTGATTGATGATTGCTGCTGAAGGAAGCCACCAGACCACTCCTCTGAGCTTCCCAATGATTTCCCTCTCTGTTGTCTGCCTTTCTTCCCCTACTGTTAATTAATTAAATTTAAACTACTTATATACTGCTCGGGATCATAAGATCTCTAAGTGGTTTACATAAAAATACATAAAATACAATATAAAAACCAATGTAAAAACAATAATGAATACATTAAAAACATTACAGAAACAGTTAAACAGACCAGTTCAATTTTAAGTCAGGGAAAGCCTGAGTGAACAGATGCATCTTCCAGAGGCGTCTAAAGCTCACCACAGTTTCTGCCTCTTGGACCACATGTGGGAGACCATTCCAGAGAGTGGGTGCCACTACTGGGAAGGCCCACTTATGTGTTGTTACTTTACAAGACACAGCATACAGTTAAACTATGGAATTCGCTACCACAAGATGCAATGATAGCCAACAATTTGAATGGCTTTAAAAGGGGATTAGACAAATTCACAGAGGATAAAGCTATCAGTGACTACTAGTCCTCATGGCTATATGCTACTTCAAATATCAAGAGGCAGTATGCTTCTGTATACTAGTTGCTGGGGAAAATGACCGGGAGGGTGTTATTGTACTTATGTCCTACTTGTGGGTTTCCCCACAGGCAGCTGGTTGGGCACTCACTGTGTGAACAGAATGCTGGATGAGATGTCCCCTAGTCTAATCCAGAATGGCTCTTCTTATGTTCTAACAGTCATGGGACAACCAATAGGCCTCCTTGGAATGGAATGAAGCGTGGAGTCCAGATGGGAGAGAAAGCCAAAGTCACAGTCGCTGGAATTGAAGGACACAGCAGAGTAGGGAAACAGGAACCAAACTGACCTTGAAGATCTTTCGTCTCCATCTGGACTCCACACTTCATTCCATCTAACCTCCTCTGGTTCTAGGTACCCGCAGCCTCTGGCCCTATTAGCATAGAGGACTAACAGAAAGGAATATTTCGCCCCTGTATTTTAAATCATCTTTAGGCAATATAAGAAGAGCTCAGCTAGCTTATGTTAATGCTAAGCCACCACTAATGTGTCACAAAAGAACACCACCTTCATGTACGTAATTATTACTAATATTACCCTGTATTTATGCTGTTCCTGCCAAGGCTAAGTAACCTTTTTATCTCTGCTGAGCCAACCCTAGATGGAACAAAGCTTTTAATACTAAAAATTCTATTCAGTAACCAAGGTGGTTTTCACATTTCAAAGGTTAATTTTCATCTCCTCTCTAAAAAAGAAAAAGTGACTGACATTTCAGCTTCCAGAATAATAGCACTTTATCCATTCAAAATGCTGTTCAGAATTTAACTAATCAGCCCACACAATACCAGTGTAATGCTACAGCGAGCCTCCTTTTAAAAACACACACACATAGCTGAGGAAATTAGGGAGAAATGAGCTGTTCAAGGTCATACAGAAAATGTGTGGGACAGTCCACGTTGCAGTTCGGTAGCACAAAGGGCAACACGCCTGCTGTAGCTTGCAATGCTGGGGGGAGGGGCACCCATTAAAAGCTCCTTTCAGAGTTGAGATAAAGGTGGCTGGTACATTTTTGCATAAGATTTAAATTTTGCACTACTAGAAATTATGGGGCTTCGTGGTGTGATCTCAATGTGAGTGCAAAGACACAGGCAGCAAGGAGAAATTGGATGGTTTTTTAAAAATTATTTATCAACTTAGCCAAACTCCTATTTCTTAGGACCATTTAACTGTTTTTATTGTTTATTTCCAGTGGGAAATAAAATTCATACCTGGGCCCCTTTCCCATTTTTGTCATCCTGTTAGTTACGCAATGCTAATTCAGCTAAGAGTCCTATCCAACATCAGTACTTTCAGAGGAACTTCCCACATCTAGCAGGAAATTACTCTTCACATTACTGTATGGCAGGGGAAGGCAGAAGGTAGATCTCCAGATGTTTTGGGCTTCAAGTCCTGGCCATTGGCCATGCTGGCTGGGATTTATGGGAGTTGAAGTCCAAAATATTAGGAGATCTACCTTCTGCCCAACCCTGCTCTAGACGTGTGAAGGCTACCATACCTAATGGATCAGTGCTTAAAGGGTGTTTAGTTGAGTTTACCGCTTAGAATGAAATAATCTCTTCTGATTAGCTGTATAACCCTGAGCCTATTTATCTACGGCCAACATCGGTTAGCCAAAATCCAAAAGTGGGACTCTGACATTCCCTATCAGGTTGCTTCTGACTATAAAGCAGCAGATCCCAGAAACCCAATAGATTTTTTTTTTCTAGATTATTTCATTCTAAGCGGTAAACTCAACTAAACACCCTTTAAGCACTGATCCATTAGGTATGGTAGCCTTCACACACCCCATCGTCTAGAGCAGGGTTGGGCAGAAGGGAGTGCTATCTGCCACCATAGAGTGGCTTCCTTCTTGCCTCTTTGTTCTTAGAAAACATGGCTGGATTTCATTTTCAATAGGATTTCATGTACATTTTCATAGCATCCTCCTAGCCATAAACCATCTAAGGCTATGCAAAGTTACAGGCTTTTTGCCTAACTTATCTATCTTGTATTTTCAATTTTTAATACTTTTTAGAAAACAAGCTTTTTAAAAAACATGCCATGTAAATTTTGATTTCTTTAAACTAATGCAATTTTAAATTATAATCATAAATTATAATTATGATTCATAAATTACATGTATGAATCATAATTACAGGATGCATTATTACATGTATGAATCATAATTGATGTGACACAAAACTGCCCCTGCAAATGTGAAAAGGCCTCTTATATGGGCTAAGACAAATGTACACCAAAGCATAGAAAAATGCATTTTTTAATCATGCAAATCTGAAAACTTTTATTTTCAGCAAATCAGACAACATCTGACCAGCCTTTTTGAAAGGATGGTATGTGGAGTCAGTTTCAGTCAACGAGACAGTATGTTTCATTTCAATATGGTTCTACGGTTGAACCACACTATTCGATGACCTCCTGAGTCCCAATGCACCTCCAAGGCACATAAATGACATATAGCAACTTGGGCTGTGTTAGGTTTGTAAAAAACAAATATCCATTCCATATGTGTAGTATAATTCTGCACAGTGGTTGGGTTAATGTACAAAAGAATGGCAGTGTTGTACATATATGAGCCCCTGTTCTGATATTTAGGCACATTCTCTAAAAACTTGGTAGGATGCACACGTTTGAAATGAAACTGGGAAAATAATATTGGATTTATTTATTTATTTATTTATTTAAAAAATTAAAGTATTTATAGACCACCTTTTGGGCATATTGGGAGGTACTACATTACAAGGGCAACTTCCATTTTTCCCAATTATTTTTTCCTCCCTCCCTCCCCATTTCTTTTTCCTTGTGTGTCATGTCTTTTTAGATTGTAAGCCTGTGGGCAGGGACTGTCTTGTTTATTTGATTATATGTAAGCTGCTCTGGAAAACTTTTTGGCTAAGGAGTGGCATAAAAATACTTCAGATAGATAAATAAATAAGCTAGCATTAGGTTTGTGCAGGTGGATTACTGGAAGCATGTGAGTGATATGGTTGGACAGTGTGTGAAGAGAACCAAGGCACAGGATTATAATTACATGTATGCATTATTACATGTAATGATTCATACATGTAATAATGCACCAAGGCACGTGGAATCCCACAAATTCTTAGCAATGAATATACGTATATTTCTAATTGCTGATCATCTTGGAACATCTGTGCAGAGCAGACTGATCACTCATGAGTATCCATTGTTGCCTGTGCATCCGTGGGACCAACCACCACTTCCTCGAGCATCTGGAAATGAGCCAAAATGCTTGTTTCCAGAATGGAACAGGTCAGCAGAATTCCCAGAAGGGAGTTCTGCTGACCTGTCCAGTTCTAGAAATGAGCATTTCAGTTCATTTCTGGGGTTGCTCCATGAAGCACTAGCTTCCTATTGCAACGGTGATAGGTCCTATTGGCGCAACACAATTGATGAAGGTGCAGGAACAACATTGGATACTGCCCCATGAGTACTTGGTTCTCGGTTACTATGCCCCTGTGTTTGCATGCACACTTTGAGAGCCAGTGTGGCATAGTGGTTAGAGTGCTGGACTGGGACTCAGAAGATCCAGGTTCTAGTCCCCACTTGTCCATCAAGCTCACTGGGTGACTTTGGGCCAGCCACTCACTCTCAGCCTAACCTACCTCACAGGGTTCTTGTGAGAATAAAGTGGAAAGGAGGATTATGTATGCTGCCTTGCAGGAAAAAAGGCGGGATGTACCGTAAATAAAAATAAATAAATAAATACCATAGGGTTCTTGAAAGAATCACAAATATAACATATTACCCACCTAGTATCATTTTATTTTCTCCAACTAACAAGGCACTAACTACATATATTCTCTTCCAATATTTATTATTTATGTTTTTTTATCTGCCCAATAGCAAGCTTTCTCTGGGCAGATATCTTAGAAATGATCAAGAGTAATATGCACAGAGAAACACGTGGCAGCTCCTGTGTGTTCCCCGTTCTTTTCAAGGAGGAAAGAAGCTTTGCACACACAGGTGTGCGCATTGCTGTGTGTCAACCACTGAAATGAAAATCAAACGCCTTGCAGCTCTAACAGCACATTAGGGATGGGCAAGCAGACTGATTTTCACACACACACAAACACACACCCATCATATTCCTGCTTGTTAAAAGAAAAATCTAGAGTGATCCATAATTCCCATAATGAGACACCACTGAATTATTTTGAGTAATACAGTCCACAAAATGAACTTGTAGGTGTTATCCCTGTGTGAGTGGATATAATGTGACAACACAGACACACATTTAGAAGTTGGAGAATGAGCTGTGATTTGATTCAAAGTATCCCAAAATTGCTAATTCAGAGGGTTCCATGCTATGTGTGTGCAGACGGAATAGAAGTTGAAGTGGAAACACTTGAGGGGAAAATCAAGCTATTTCCCTACTTCAGTGGACTTCTGGAGTTAAAAGGCAAATTGTGATCAGTCCCTCAGTGAAATTGAATTTGACACCTCTTTTCTATTGAGATTAGGAATTATCTTGCAAACCTGTACTTTGGGGCATCAATGTCAACCTGTCTGGAATATAATTTAGATTCCCCCCCCCCCCAGTAACAAAATGCCGCCTCTTCTCCAGTCATTAGTGGCTAGCATAAATAGCTGACAGAATTATAAATGAAGGTACCGACAGTTTGCAAGACACATCCAATATTTCACCATTAGCTCTGAACCTTTCTGTCAAAGCCAGGGGGTGGGGGATCTTAACCTGTCATACATTTTTGTAACCAACCATTTATATTTCGTGTTCTTTTTCTTTCTTTTTCCCCTTAAAAACCCAAACTATTTCATTTATTTATTTATTTATTTATTTTATTTCCCGCATTTTTACCCCACTCTTCACTCTTCAAGAGTGGGGTAAAACCCAAACTATTTCAGAAGAATAGTTACAAAGTCCAGTATTATATTAAAAATATGAAAAAGAGATGTGTTCAAAATAGATTAGCAGCAACTGCTTGCGATGAGCCTCAAATGAATAAGATGATGAGTATAAGTAACATGGCCCAAATAGCCTATCTGAATTAAAGCATAAAAGTCAGGAGCTCTGTCCCCTATTTAGCCCATGTGCTTACTTACATTTACCTCCTGAGGAGGAAATACACAAACCCTTACAACCAATTCCAAAGATATGGCCACAGGATAGGAATACAAGAAGCTGCCTGAAACTGAGTCAGTTCCTTGGTCCATCTAATCCAGTATTGTTGACACTGACTATCAGTAGTTCTCCAGGATTTCAGGCAGGAGGTTTTTCCAGCCCTACCTGGAGACACCAGGGATTGAACCTGGGACCTTCTACATGCAAAGCATGGGCTCTATCACTAAGCTACATAGTATCAGCCTCTAGGAGGTGGTATAAGAACTGCAGTAACTGATATCCACCAAACATTATGAATGGTTCGTGTATCATGCTAGTCACCTTGTCTCCCTTCCACAAGGACCGAAAAAAACCACACCTCAGCCTGCCATCAGTGGAGGTCTCCAACAAAGATGGGAGAGGCCTAGTTGGCCACTCCTCCTTCAGGGGAGTGACACTGCTACATTGCCATTGTAGTTCAAACCTTATCATCCCTAGTGGCAAAAGGTGCTGCCGGCTTCACTTCCCTGAAGGAAGAGGTGCCCGTCATGTAGGGTGGCCAGGTGTCTTCTTTTATAGGGGACAGTTCTCTGTTTGAAGACATCCTCTGTTTGAAGGGCTGGCCTGTCCAATTTCAGTTTAAAGATAAAGAACCATAAGAACTGTTTTCCATCAACACTTAGCACCTGGACAGCAGGCTGAACAAGAAGGCACACAGGTCACCTTTTCACAGTCTACCACAGTATGGTGAGATGTCCTGTATTTCTATGTAAATTATTATAATTTCTAAATTTGCATCTACAGTATACATATAAATCATCATATCCAAAGCACAGTCGTCTTTTGTACTCTTGTTTTGGTGATGCATTTCCTCTTTTTTGGCGATTCATAAGCAATTCCTATTCCCATATTTGTCAGAGCTCTGTGCTGTCCCTGTGCTCTGTATTTTTCGGGAGAGAGCGGGTAGCAGGTGGCAGAGGGCTGGCATCAACCAGGCCCTTTGAATGTATCTTTCAAACACCAAAAACAAACAAACCACCCTCTAGCCCCTATAGGCTATTCAAGCATTCAACAGGGCTACTCAAAGAACTCAAGTGCTTTTTGAGGGTGAACATCACTCTGCTTGCACATCCCAAATCTCAGCTGATGTGGCACTTTTCCAAAGCCTGTTTCTTGCCTCTGAATAAGTAGGGCAGGAGGCCAAAACAGACATTACTTTAAACCTTTGTCTACTCTAGAGTGACTTCTTACCCTGCCATTTTTACTTTAGAGTAGGTGCAGGCAGGGCTCATCTGGACTGGGATCCTAGTGCGTGTGTGGGGGTTTTAAAATCCAAGTCAGGGGGGCCTGCACCTACTCTAGAGTAAAAATGAAAAAAGGATGTAGCGGCAAGACACAGAATTAGGGCAGGTTCACATGTCATGCTAAGCCACTCTGCAAATAAGCCACATTGGGTTGGTCATCATGGAACAACCCAGAGTACACCCGACAGATTATCAGGCTTGCCGTGGCTTGTTCTCTCTCTCTCCTTCCCCCTCAGTCCTCCAGCTGGCTCTGGCATGTATCCTAGAGAACTTTGTGGCAGAACCCATCTTGTATCTTAATCCTGGCCTCCTCACTGCTCCGATCACTACCCCTTTTCGGTCCCTATTTTTGGGTCCCTTTTTAAATTTTTCAGTGCCTCAAAAATGCACAATTAGGGTAATTGTTGTTGTTGTTGTTGCTGCTGTTGTTGTTGGTCTTTCGCAAGTACGTGCTTACAGCTGTTTGATATGAGTAGTCTTGCCAGGTCAATTTCCTTGTATGTTTCAGCTATCAAAGGCAGCCTAAAGGGGAGTAGGTAACATACAAGGGAACTGACAAGAAGAGCTTGTGTCTCAGCTAATTTGCTCATAGTTGCAAAGGACTGGATGAGAAATAACAGTAAGAGAAAGGGGGGACCCAGTAGCACAAGTCAGAAGCAGCGAAAATGCAGGGGGGGGGAGAAGCCAAAGGAGTAAATCCACCAAAGGAACAATATCTCCCCCTTGGCAATGTAATCCTCTTAGTTTTAACTATTGAACTGACACTTCTCAGCGCCTCCACCTTTTCAACACTTCCCCAAGTGTCCAGCTACTCCAGAAAGGGGAGATATTACCTCCCCCACAACACTTTTCATGGCTCCTTTTCAGAGCAGTTACTTCTGCAAGTAGTTGTGTTTTGTTTTTGTTTTTTAAAAAAAACATACCTTGAGAAGGCAGCTGCACAGGGCAGAGTGAATGGGGCCCCACTGCGTGGGGCGGGTGTAAGTACTGCAGGTGTGCGCGCCCCATTTGCTCCATCCCATTCTTCTGCCACCCTCTAAGGGGTTTTTTTTCCTTTTGTTTTGTTTTTAACAGTCAGGAATATTCGCACAAATATTTTAGGGCTGGGAAGTAAATGAAGGAAAAATTTGCACACCTGCAGCAATGGAGCAGTTAATGCAGGTGCACAAATTTCCCATCTGTTTACTTCCCAGGCATTAAATTTGTGCAAATTTCTCCTCCATTTACTTCCCAACCATTCAATTTGCATATATTTCTGCGGTGTTTTGTACGTGCCTTCCCTGGTCATTCTGAAGCTGAAGCTGCCAGTGGTCTCTCCACATCAGCTGCTGTTCAAATGGGTTGCACAACAGGCTTCAAAGGAGCCAGGCTTCCACGTTGATGGAGAGAGGATCTAAGATCCCATTTAGAGTACAAAACTAGAAGCAACATGTAATCCTGCCTGTGCACAGGCACTGCAGCTGTCAGCAGTATCATTGCAGCAAGGCAACTGAGCTACTCATAGAGGGGGAGAGGGGAAATGCAGCCTGACAGCATTCGGCACGCAATTCAATTTCTCATCCATTTCATGCTGCCACAAAAAGGCCACCAGTGGACTGTGATTGCTAGGCACTACTCTCTTGGGCAGCTGTTTGCAAACGGCTAAAGAACCTGAGGCTAATATGCCTTCAGATGCAGCAAGAAAGCTTACATGGGAATTGCTGCAAAAGGGGGGGGGGGACTTTGGATACTCCAACAGGTATTGTACCAAAAGAGGAAGTAAAGTGTATTTCCTGTTTGCACGCTTCAGTACAGGCAGTCCCCGACAAACAAATGAGATCTGTTTGTAAGTCTGTCTTTAAGTCGAATTTGTACATAAGTCGGAACAGGTACTTATGCCAGCCCTAAAATTTTATGTAGAAAACGGTGTAAGATACGCTGTTTATGTAGAGTATAGCGTAGTATACATTAAAAACGGCATTTACACAAATTGCAGCTGTTTTTACGTATACTACACTATACTCTACATAAACAACGTAGTGCCGGGGAACTAGGAAGTCTGGCAAGCGCCTCAGCTGGCACTTGGCAGTCCGTTCATAAGTACGAGTTGTCTGTAAGTCGGACATTCGTAACCCAGGGTCTGCCTGTACTGCTGCCTTTTTTCTTCTGAAACATTCAGAAAATGACCTTGTGTATGGTAAATATGCTCCTTAATGCATCCCACCAGCAGCGGGTCAATGCCTTTCATGTCAAGTAGCAGATAATGGTCATGACAAGGCCTTGGCTTAGATTCTAGAATATGCTTTGCAGCCCAGGACGTGGAGAAAGCTTTGTCCACCATGCTGAACCACAACTATCATGCAAAACAGCAAGGAACAGAAAACATAACATCAACACACATTATCTGAAATATCCGAGTGTTCTCTCTTCAAATGGGGTACTTGTAAACATAGGTGTTCTCCCTTAACAGAGTTTGAAAAGAAAAAGAAAAAAAACACCTGCTCCACTGCCCCCCCCCAAAAGTTCCAGCTTCTCTGTGAAGTTCAAATGGCTTGAAGCTGCTACTTATATTTACCTGTGTCAAGCAAAAGTAATGCCAATAGAATCAATTCAGCTTGTCTCCATAGCACTAAGCAATGCTAAATAAAATAAGACCCAGTGAATTATTTCTTCTTAATATTGCATTTAAAGTTCCAAGAGCGCCCTCTGGTGTGAACAAATGGCACTATAGCTCACCTACAATGATGTCCCTCTATGTCAGTGATGGCGAACCTATGGCACGGGTGCCACAGCTGGCACGCAGGGCCCTCTCTGTGGGCACTCGAGCCATTGGTCACCAGATCGCAAAAAGACTGTCCCCTTCTGCAAAACACTAATGATTTTGTTCTTTCTCACAGTGTGGAACAGGATGGTTTTATTCTAGAATTCCTGTTACAGAATTCTTTTCTACATTGTTATCACATTTAAAAGACTTTGAAGAATGATGCACAGAGCATGGCTTGGATGTAAAGTCCTAACAGTTGACCTGAGTGCTGCATGTGTTGCTCTCAAACTAACGGAGTATGAGCCAAAGTTTGACAAATTATCAGCATGCATGCAATAGCAAAAATCACATTAATTGTGCAAAAGCATGCCCAATGCAAACTTTTACCTAATGCAGTGTTTGCAGTCCAAGACATAAAGTGTTTAAAATGTGTTAAGCACGTTTAGTTTTCTTGTTTATCTTGCTCATCCTAGTACAGGTTGACTTTTACTTTTACTAATCCGACACCTGTAGAAGCAGGGAAAGGACCCGGGGTAAAGCTTGCCCCATACAATTTCAGTCTGGCATATAATCATATTACAAGTTAAGAATTCCTTATCCAAAAATACATGTGCCTAATTATTTAAAAAGTTTGTATAAATTCCCTTCAGGCTATGTGTACAATGTAGTACTATAATAATTTTTTGAGTTGATTTTTTTTCCAACAAAAAACTGTTTGTATCATTGAAAGCTCTGTTATTGTGTTTTTCTTTTAAGACAAAATATGTTAATTAGTTTGGACAACTGTATGAGTTGTTTTTCTAAAACTAAAACCTCGATATTCAGGTTTAATTGCAGTGTTGGCACTTTGAAATAAATAAGTTGGTTTTGTGTTGCAGTTTGGGCACTCGGGGTCAAAAAGATTCGCCATCACTGCTCTATGTAATGTTTGTAGTAAAATAGTTACGTACATTGCTCTCTGCATGTCACTTCCTATTTCACATCTTCACCTGCTTCTGACATGCTATTCTAGCTGATTTCCTGGGCTTGTTCCAGTGTATTTTCGCATTCCCACAAATGTGAATGAATTACAAGGAGAAGTCCCTGGTGACTCCCTGTGGCTCACGCTGGCTCAGCTTGTCTGAGCGTGGAAAGCTAAGCAGGGTCAAGCCTGGTTATTACTTGGATGGGAGACTCCTCCTCTAGTTTCCTGCATTGAGCAGGGGGTTGGACTCGATAGCCTTGTAGGCTCCTTCCAACTCTATGATCTATTTATTTATTTATTTATTATATTTATACCCCGCCTTTTTTCCTGCAAGGAACCCAAGGCGGCTTACATAGTCCTCCTCCTCCTCCTCTCCTTTTTATCTTCACAACAACCCTGTGAGGTAGGTTAGGCTGAGAGTCAGTGACTGGCCCAAAGTCACCCAGTGAGAAATAATACAGAATAAATGCTTCCACAGTCATTTGCCTCTGACTTATTTCATAGAGAGCCAGTGTGGTGTAGTGGTTAGAGTGTTGGACTGGGACTCAGGAGATCCGGGTTCTAGTCCCTGCTCAGCCATGAAACTCACTGAGTGACTTTGGGCCACTCACTGACTCTCAGCCTAACCTACCTCACAGGGTTGGTGTGAGGATAAAATGGAGAGGAGGAGGATTATGTAAGCCGCCTTGGGTTCCTTGCAGGAAAAAAGGTGGGGTATAAATATAATAAATAAAATAAATAAATAAAATAATAAATTATTTCTCCTTTGTGACAGTGGAAGACTTCATCAAGGTTCTCTCCAGTTGAATTTAGTGCTAAGGGAGTCATCCTTCCTATATATACTGGAACAGTGAGATGTACCAGGTCTCAGTAAACAGCAACACAATTTTTTTTTCTGCAAACAGGAAATATCTTAGGCAATAGAAATAAATGGAAAAGCTGCCTTGCTTTTTGCTGCCCATCTCTGGCTCAGACAGGTTTCAGTGGGCGATTTCCAGAGGATAATGGCCTATTTACTCAGGGATGTCTGAAGAGAGCATCATTTGGCACAAAGGAAAATGAAAACTGAAAGCCTCAGCAGCACTAGCCCCGAGGTAACGTATTGACTAATGCCATGGATTTCGAAACTGCAGGTGCTCATTAGCCCTCACAACTGTTACCAGCAAAAGCAAGCCAGATCTACACAGGCAGGTGCACATATTTCAGTGGAAGCGACCATAATTACACAGGCAGAATGGCTGAAGAGGAAGATATCCTGGGAAAACAATTCTTAAAACAGAAGAGAAACCCTAAAAGATTCTAAAATCCAAAATGACATAATAAATATAAAATAATAACATACAAAACATTATAGAGAACAGTAACAGAGTTACATCCAGATAACATCTGAATAGACAGGCAGTAGATGCTAATAGCCAATTATATAAGCCATTTTATAGTAATTTAGCAGAAACTTGCACTGCAGTCTAAATATTTACTCTGATACATCTACTTGGAATTTTGGAACAACCACCTATTTTGAAATGGTATGCTAGCACAGCTAGCTGAAACCCTAGTCTAAGATTTTATTGACTGAGGGTCAAACTACATGTTACTTTTAAAGATGTAGCTAGCAGCTATGTCTTTTTTCCCCTTCTGTACTCAAAATTAGGCACAGGTGACCTGATTTGGATTTGGATCCTAGTGTGGATGGGGGGGGGGGGCAGGGGAGCCTTAATCCAGAGTGGGGGGGGGGGAAGTACCTGCAATTTACATTGCCAAAGAGTAACCTATTGAAACCAATGCAACCGAAAATTGCAGGCATGGGGCTCTGCTGGCTAATCTTTAGCCATTCACTGCTAGGGTAGCCACTTATAAATTGCCAAAATGTGCTAATTTATATGTATAGATGCAAATTTAAAAATATTTATTATAATTTAAATAGAAATACAGGACATCCCACCATACTGTGGTAGACCTGTGAGCCTTCTTGTTCAGCCTGCTGTCCAGATGATAAGCATTGATGGGCAACAGTTCTTATGGTTCACAGATTCTTTATCTTTAAACTGGAATTGGACAGGTCAGCCCTTCAAACACAGGACACCTTCGAATAGAGGACAGTCCTCTGTAAAACAGGGCACATGGCCACCTTACCTCAATGTCTTACACCACAATTCAGGCCTCATGGGTTTCCCACCAGCCCCCCAAATCTCCCACCACTTACACTAAAAACCCTGTAGTTACCTTTGAAAAGCAGTCTGAGGATGGAAGCTTCCTCTATTTAAAAAAAGAAAGGAAGCGTGAATTGAATTTAATAGAAGAGTTTGCCTTCACAGATGAAAACAAAGCAAAACAAAGAGCTTGCTAAGTCACCTTATTCTGATTCCTATGACAAAAATGGGAACAAGGAAACAAAATAATGATCATCTTTCTATCATAAAAGAGAAACTTAGGGTTTTAACAGAGAACAGCTTAGCTCACCCTAGCTATCAGTCTGCCAGAAAAAAATCTAGGTCAGTACAAGCATATAGGAATTTTGAGGATTCCAAAAATAAGACATTTGGTTGTTAAGACTTAAAGAAGAGCTTGAGATGGGGTCAGAAGCAGAGGTCATATTAAAGCTACCAAGCATAATCGCACTGTAGTCATTAAAAAATAAAAGAATGCCCGTAGTGTCATAGTTACTGTTTCCCTTGAAGTCTTAAATATAGAGGAACAAGTCATATTATAAAACAAACACACATTTGAACAGTGTGGAAGATATAATCAATAGAACATATAAGTCGTCATCAATCCTTCTGGCAACACTAACATTGTATTTGTTAGGGGCACAGTATATTATGTCCACTGGGTTGACTTATTTTTCTATCCATTTTTCAAATGGTCATAACAATACACGATTCATGTTGCCTAACCCATGTATCCGTTGAATACCAATCATCAACTGAGGGGACTCGATAGGAAACCTGGAGAGCTGGTTTACACCAGCATTAGGTTTACACCCATGTATTGCAAACTGCTGATACCAAAGTACTGTATGCAGTGATACCACCTTTCTTGTTGTTTCCGTTAGGATACACAGTATTAAGGTCAACTCTATACAAGTACCCTATTGTCTTGTACCTTGGTCTATGTCATCATAGAAACACTTAAATTTCCCAAGCTCATGAAGGCAGCTCATGTCGCATCAACCACATATTGCATTGGGGTCTATTTTTAGAATGGATCTATCAGAAACATGGCCCTTCCCTGCAAGAGAAAGTTGGAAAAGTTTGGGGGGGAAAGGGAGTTGGAAAAAGTGCAGAAAAGGGCAACTACAATGATCAAGGGGCTGGAGCAACCATCCGATGAAGAAAGGTTACAACAACTGGATCTGTTTAGCTTAGAAAAATGGGTGAGTATGGGGAAACATGATGGAAGTGTACAAAATTACGTATGCATTGTGTAATTTTAGACTAGGGTTTCAGCTAGCTGTGCTAGCATACCATTTCAAAATAGGTGGTTGTTCCAAAATTCCAAGTAGATATATCAGAGTAAATATTTAGACTGCAGTGCAAGTTTCTGCTAAATTACTATAAAATGGTTTATATAATTGGCTATTAGCATCTACTGCCTGTCTATTCAGATGTTATCTGGATGTAACTCTGTTACTGTTCTCTATAATGTTTTGTATGTTATTATTTTATATTTATTATGTCATTTTGGATTTTAGAATCTTTTAGGGTTTCTCTTCTGTTTTAAGAATTGTTTTCCCAGGATATCTTCCTCCTCAGCCATTCTGCCTGTGTAATTATGGTCGCTTCCACTGAAATATGTGCACCTGCCTGTGTATGTGGATAAGGTAGACAGGGAGACATAAGGATGTGTGAGGATTTCTTTCAGGGGGTAGAAATCCAGCAAACTAGCTGGACTTGACCCCCCCAAACTCCGTCCTGCTTTACCTATTCTTCAGCTCAACTCGCATTCTCCTGAGTTGAGCCAGGGCAGGGAAGCGACTTCCGGATTCCTAGTGAGCCGCTGTTGATGTAGAAAATGCCTTAAGATCTACCTAAAGCAGCCGCAATTTGCACAAATTACGGCTGCTTTTGACGTATCTTAAGGCATTTTCTATGTAAACAGCAGGCCCGCTGGGAACCAGAAAGTCCAGCAAGCTGCACAGTGTATGCCAGCTTTCGGCCCTGCTCAGTGGGAGCAGCAGCTGCGTCCACTGAGGTGGGTCAGGTCCTGGTGGATCGTCCATCCCTAGAGACATTTTTCTCCCTCTCATAATACTAGAACCCAAGGTCATCCCATGAAGTTAATTGGTGGGAGATTCATTCAGGACAGATAAAAGGAAGTACTTCTTTATACAGTTAATGCATAGTTAAACTATGGAATTCACTTCCACAAGATGTAGTGATGGCCATCACTTTTAAAAGGTGATTGGACAAATTCATGGAAGAGAAGGCCATCAGTGGCTACTAGTCCTGATGGCTATATGCTACCTCCAGTATCAGAGGCAATATGCCTATGTACACCAGTTGCTGGGGAGCATGACCAGGAGGGTGCTATTGCACTCATATACTGCTTGTGGGTATCCCATGGGCAGCTAGCTGGTTGGCCACTGTGTGAACAGAATGCCGGATGAGATGGACCCTTAGTCTGATCCAATTTGCCTCTTCTTAAGTTCTTTGAAGACTAGGTCAGCTTATCTGAAATGTGGACTGAACCTACTAGGGTTGTCATCTCTAAAGCGATGTCATGTTCCTGTAACTCATTTAATATTCTTCATGTAACAGCATACAGCTCAGAGTAGCCACCTTTCCCCCAGTCTTAGCCAATCAAGACTGGGTGCAAATGGCTTGGGACACAAAAACCTGAAGGAGGGCATCTTCCCATATCAGCCTTCCCATGTCTTGCTGAATCCCTTGACAGAAGTGCGCATTGCAACAACAAAGGGGAGAACATTTTTGGTAGTGGTGCCATGAGCATCGAACACCCTTCCTAATGCGGTACGCCTGGCGCCTGCATTGCAGTCCTTTCAGTGCCAGTTCAAGATATTTTCCCAGCCATTTTAAGTTGTGTAATGCCTGTATTGTTCTGGGTTTATGAACAGGGACTCCCAGTAGAAGAGGTAGTTAAATATAACAAATTTTATTTCTTACCAAAAAAGGTTGGCCGGCCTGCTGCATGCTCCTCTACATTCTAGCCAGCCACACCCAAGAGTCAGTTCTCCAAAAGGGCGGGCCTCCTGGGTCATAGCTGTTCCTCTCAAAGGGACCACACACTAGATATTCAGCTGGGTGCATACATTACAATGCCTTAGCCTACTTAGCCTGTAGGGTGTGTTGTTGTTGTTGTTGTTTTGGGGTTTTTTTTAGCAGCTGCCTAATATTAGTGTTAATGTTATGGCACTGTATATTTGAATATATTATGGCATAAATGACTGATTATTAAAACATGTTGTTCACCACCCTGGAATCTATACAAATAGATTCAAAGGACAAACAGACAGATAGGCAGGCAGACACAACAGGGGATGGGTAGATATTTTATATCCCTAGCAGGGGAGAAAAATAATAAAAATGGCAAACTTAGTGAACAGCTTGCCAGTGCTGTACTATCTATTTTCATCATACAATTGCAAACTCTGAAAATGAAAATGAGGTGGGGGTGGAAGTAGTGCCGGAATCCACTAGAATCAGAAGGTGATATGCCTCATATGAAGAGCTTACCGTGTACCCGATCCTCTATACCAGGGGTGTACAACCTTTTCAGTCCTCAGGGCTACATGTGATGGTAGCTTGGGGGTCGAGGCCCCATGCACGTACACACACACATACACACACATAGATGCACATACATATACATGCATGCACATACACAAACACATCCCAGCAATCTGGATACCGATTGCTCATTCCTCATCACTGGCGGTTATGGGGGATGCGCAATCTGTATGAGGATTTCTGGGGCACGGAATGGAGAGCATGGGTGGCAGGGAACATGGTGCGTGTCGGGGGGAGGGTGGAAATTGGTGGGGGGCAGGACACCCATGGAGGCCATAGTAAAGGCCTTGGGGGGGACACAGGTTTTGCACCCCTGCCCTATACGCTTGCAGAAAAGACCCCTGTACTTCTATCTGCATCTCTGAATCAGGATTTACAATGAAGGAAAGGCTGTATGAAAGATATCTTAACAGGTGAACAATTCTTCTCTCTCCTGCCACCAGCATTTAGAACAATGAATTCTTTCCTACCAGGCACTCACTTTAATTAAAACAAAACATAGCAGACTTAATTCACCTATTCTACCCTTCACACAGCCTCACAGGTTTTAAAATGAGAAGGATCTTTGAGTGCCCTGGTACAAGCCTGGTTTATACAATGTCAGTCCCATAGTTTCTTTTTTCCTCTCTCAGATCAAGCCATCAGATAAGGAGAAGCTGGTTGGCTAGGGACCCTGGGGGCCTAATCACGGCAAATGTAAAAGCAGCATTGGTCAAGGCAGATGATACGATGGGTTCATTTTTCACAAGGAGGATGACCCAGTAACATTGAATTGTGTCCACCTTCCCCTCACAAACACATTAGAGGGAGAGTAGGGTAGGACCACTTGAGGGTTATTGGCTTAGGAGCTAGAAGGTGATGGTGTGAGTGAGCCTTGGACTTAGGTGCTCCTTCTGGCATCCCTTCACATGCGCACACTTCTTGTTTCTCAAGGACCCACAGTTTGCTGCTATAATTTGTCCAGTTTGGATGTAATAGCATACCACAGGAAATGGAGTGCAGAACAGGAAGAGGAAATGTGCAGGCGAGCCCAACAGTCACTCATGTAACGCACCAAGTCCGGCCTTATATCTGAACTAAGCCAGAGCCTTAACATAGATCAGTCCAAATCAACCACCACCCAAAAACTGAGGGGAATTTTCCTTCTATTCTCTCCTGTGATTATTCCCAAAGGTGACGCAAAAAGCTAGATAAGTCCTGCAAATTGCACTGGGGTAGGGGGGGAATTTTCCATAGAAAACAGCACAGGCGGGGGAAACATAACCCTCACTCCCCACAATCCCTTGCCATGGTTCCAATCCAGATTGTGCCCCTCAGAGCTGGTTGTTCAAAGAACATGCTTAATATAAAGCAGGGGTCCCCAATGCCGTGCCCACGGGCGCACGCCATAGCACCCATGGGGACCTCTGACGGTGCCCATGAAGCTCACCACTCCCTGCCCCTTTCCAAAGATTATTTTTAATTTTTAAAAAAACTCTCAAAAAACATTAGGTCACCCGGTTCTTCTCCTTCCTGTTCCTGAACTTGCCGCTGATCAGCTGTTTAGTGAGCAAGAAGAGAAGGAAAGGGTTGCTCCTGGACGCACTCAGTCTTCTTCCATCCACACAGATCATTCCCCTTTGCTCTCTCTGATCTCCCAACTCCCAGCCTGGCTATTTCTTTCCAGCCCCTTTCCTCACTATTCCTCTCTCTTCCGCATCCCTAGCCTCCTCCTTTCTCTCCCCCTAGTCTTGCTCTTTATCTCCCTTCTACCCCTTTGCCTTGCTATTTCCCCCCCCTCCCTCCCGGCCTCTAGCCTCGCTGTTTCTTTCCCCACAACCCCTAGCCAGGACCCCACTAGCCACATCCTCCATGGGAGCCATTTTGTGATGGTGCCCACATCAGTTTCTCAAATTCCCAAATGTGCCCACACATTAAAAAAAAAAAAGAAAAGAAAAGGTTGGTGACCCCTGAAATACAGTGTAGTTGGGCACTCGTAAGCTTCAGCAGTGGAACTGGGGAATTCTTTAGCAGAAGACAGCACTGTGGGTGTGGATACCAGCTGGGGCCTTTTTTTCGTGATTTGACTTCCAAGCAACCCAAAAACTGTGTTAGATCCTAAAAAGTATTTTTAACATGGTGCCTGTGTAGCAGTGGGAGATGTCTTGTTTGTAGGAAGGTAATAAGTGGATGAAAATGTAAAATATGAAGTGGTGATGTCTTTTTAAAGAAGGGTGGGGGAAGCCCCAATGTACATTTAAATACCATTTCCTACTTAAGTAGCCTACAGAAATCCTTCTAGGTTTTTCCCCCGAAATTCTTCTGATCTTGTAAATCCTGGCTACAGTTCTGAATCACAGCTTGTAAATTGCTATAGAGAAAGTTATGGCAAGGTGACCTGCAGTTCCTCCCTAGCCATCTGATTAATAGGTCGTGATGCTGGGGAGCATATAAAGACTGACCTACCTACCTTTACCGTGACACCCTGGAGGGGGAAAAGCAAGACAGGGCACATTCCTATCTGGCTGTCTCTGGAATCAATTAGGAGTCGATATCCCTCAGTTAAAGAGACTGTGGAGGCCAGATTCCATTTGTGCAGAGAAGAAAAAAGGTGTGGATGTTAGGCTATTGACTTCAAAAGTCTCAGGGCCATTAAGAAACACACCAGGGGTTTGGAGGCTTCAGTGCTATTCCTTCAAAACCCCATTTTTGTGAAGTTGCTCACTTCAAAATCAGCCATTTAGATGGAGACACACTGCAGGTGTTAGGAAACATACACTTCCCAACCAGAAATAGCAGCACAGGGTTTAATGCACATCAAGATCATTTGGAGGATACAATAATAACCACTCAGTGGTCCAGGCAGGACTGTATTCTCCCCCTCTCTATCCCTTTCTTTTTTCTTTCTTTCTCTCCCTTCCTTCCTTCCTTCCTTCCTCCCTCCCTCTCCCTCCCTCTCTCTCCCCCCTCCCCCTCCCCCTCCCTTTCTTTCAGCAAAGAGAAAAACATATCTAAAAACCTGAATGAGTATGGTCATTTATGCAGAACAGAAGCACAGTCTTGAAAGATGTCTGGAACCTTCATTACAACAACAACAACAACAACAATAACCGGTACTGAGTGTTTGCTTTACAAGGAAATCACCTGGAAAGGCATAAGAAATTCTCAATATCATGCCAATAGTAAGAGACTGTGAGGGGGCAGCCCTTCTCTGCAAATCAGCCTACCTCCAATAGCAGCATCACATTTTAATTTAGACCAAGGTGCGCATAGTCGCTATATCCTGTCAAAATCCACATGTACAGTCTGATCACCTTGCAGATGGCCAAGACTCTCATAACTCTTCTGCTGAAACTTCAACCCACCTTTGGATACAGAGCTTTGTCATTCGAGGATATTATTGCATCCTGCAAAGTGATGGTAGCCTGTCACCTCAGATTTCAGCATGGTAATGAGCACTTGACAAGAGGAAGCAGAGGCAAATGTTGACCCTGTAATACTAGGACATCTTGATGACATGTAGAGGGTTGTCCACCCATGCTATCACTGAGAAAAAAGGCAAAATATCTTCTGACGTGCAGAAGCAACCCCAGAACTGTTCTGGGGAAATATTTCCTTTTCTTTCCTGCTCAAACCAATGTATTTTGAAAGAAGGTGCAAGCTCTTCTTGCATCTTGCATGGTTATAACCTAATACATAATAAGCAGAATAGATAAATATTAGTTTAAACCATCAAAACTGGATGTTTTATTTAGATTGGATTTTTGTGTGTGTTTAAATTATACTTTATATCTTGGGGGTTTTTTGTGTTTTTTTTTAAACTAGTTTAAAATGGAACCAGAGTAGAAATACAGTATTTTTCCATGTATAAGACTATACTTTTTCCTAAAATCGTTAGACTAAAGATTGAGGGTCGTCTTATACACGGAAGTAAGCTGAGGAGAGAACCGCGCCATTGCGAAACTGCCCAGTGGGGGGGGGCGTCTTATACATGGGGGCGTCTTATACACGGAAAAATACGGTACGCATGTTGAAATCTACAGTTAAATCTATGGCTATCAAACAGCCTGAGTTAAAGGTTGCTCTATGTAAAAACCAACCATGGAGAGAAATTATCAGATTTCCAGAATTAAGCATATAATTATGGTGCAATGGCATGTATTTACTGTGGGCTTACATTCCCCCCCCCCAGCTGCTTCAGCATAAGATTTAGATACCAAAAATCTTGTACAAAGAGTCCTGTGGAACCTTAAAGACTAACATGTTTATTCTGGCACAAGCCTTTGAGGACTATAGCCCACTTCATCAGTTGCATGGAGTATTATGGGGAATTTTCAGGTTTATATATAGTACCTATAGTTGGGAGGGGTGTTGTAAACTGTGAGGTCAGAAGGAAAAGAAATGCAGAAAATACTGACAGCAACATTAAGAGGTATTAAAAAGAAATTTTATATTTTAGAAGGTATATTCTGAATAAGCAAGTCCCATAATCTTAACAGATTCCAAACAAGCCAGGATATGATGCCATGGTTTAAAGTTGGCTTAATATCCCAGTTTGTTTGGAAGTTGTTGAACCATAGTTTCCTGGTCCAGACATAATGGGAAACTATAATGGACTGAAGATTTCCAGGCTAGTTTCCCAGCTTGCACAAAGAGAGAAGCAAAGTGACTAAATGTGGAGACATGAGCCTCATCCATATTCCAGCTTGCTTGCTTGCTTGATTTATTTATTTATTTATTTGATTTATATACTGCCCAATAGACAAAGCTCTCTGGATGGTTCAGCCAAGATATGATTGTCCAAACACGGCCCATGGAACAAAAGACAAAGCAAATCCAAGAGACATCAGTAGGTGCATCTGATCCTATGCAGAGCATGAATTAAAAACCCAATCAGTGTAGCCCACTACAGCTAGAGGGAGCACAGTGTCTCTGACTAGAATCTTAGAAAAGTATTGTTAGGGGTGATTGCACCATGAAGTGGCTGACCAACCAATAGCAGAGCACAGCACATGAATTTATGAAAGCAAGCTGCTTCCATCTTCCATGGGCAAATCCAGTAACTGATATGTACACCTCTACTGGGCCCACCGTTGTGAAATGCAGCCATATGAACTGAGGATATAAGTGCTATCAGTGTGACGTGGTGAATAACCAAAGGGGAAGTGGTTTATCAGTACAGCAGTGATGTATGTATTGAATCTAGAATTGAGAAACATGGAATTACTTCTCATTCCTTCTGGGTGTCATATCCAGCCATACATTATATCAGCCTTTCCCAACCAGGTGCCCTCCAGATGTTTTGCACTTCAACTCCTATCTGCCCCAGTCAGCATGGCCAATGGACAGGAATGCTAGGAGCTGTATTCCAAACACCTGGAGGACACCAGGCTGGGGAAATCTGTGTTACGTCTGTAGTGATTGCTAACACCATGTGCAAAGGAATGTGTTTCCTTTATCCCACCTTTCCTATCTTCTTTTCACTTCTAATTACGGTACTTCATTTTTGAGCCCTTTTCTTTCTTCTTTAAAAAAATATTTAATTTTTCCCAAACAAAATATAACAAAATACAACCATAACACAGAATTTTAACTAAAACTACGTACAATAAATCATAAAGTGCACCCCCACCCTCCTAGGGACCAATTAATATGCTTCCATCCCATTAATCAATTACTATTCCGTATTCCAAAAATATAACATATCCTGACAAGGCATACTCCCTTTCCCCTTATTAGCACATAATCTAGAAACTGACCCCATATATCCTTAAAATTATTTATCTTTAGCTGTCCCTTTTTACATTTAATACTGCAAGTCAATTTATCATTTAGAGCTATATCCCATATCTCCTTATACCAATCAGTAATTAGAAAGTCATGCTGAACCTTCTATTTCCTCGCAATCATTAACCTAGCTGCTAAGTTTACAATTAATTCCTTCGTGTTTTGGGAACAAGTAACTTTCTCCGTTATTGATAACAGTGCAAATTTTGGACAGACCTCTAAATTAATACCAATAATTTCTGAAATTTCTAAAAAAAAAAACCTTTTGCCAAAATTCCAGTACATTTTTACAACTCCACCACATATGTACCTATTTCCTGGCATCCTCTCCAGCACAATATGGTACGGAGCAATTTTTGTCTATTCGATTTAATCTTACTGGAGTTAAATACCATCTCCCTTTGAGCCCTTTTCTAAGGCTGTTACCATGTCACTAATTCATAAATTCAAGTGAAAAACCCCCAGCTCTCACTGCCACATCTGAATTACTATAGCCCCAATCCTCAAGCCCCTCCCTGCACCATAGTCTCATTGAAATGTAAGATTACTCTAGTGCAAGTATTCCAAGTATCATACAACCATACGTACTTTAAGGATAATGAGTGCTAAAGAGCTGTTCATAAACAAGCACTTTTTGATGATGCACAGCAAATTGCCTAGCACTGTGCAAGTAATTTCCAAAGTATTTGTAATATCAATCACTGCTAGAAATGCATTATTTTAAAGGCAGCGCATCTCTCCAAAATGGCTTTATGGATGTTCAATAAGTCACTTATAATGAAGTAGACAGCCCTTGGAATTTTAGTGAATGCCGTAAATTCATTTGTAAAGCAGTTATTGATCAACTGCTTAATGAAGCATTCATAAAACAGACTC
Source organism: Shinisaurus crocodilurus (assembly GCA_021292165.1). Classification (NCBI taxonomy): domain Eukaryota; kingdom Metazoa; phylum Chordata; class Lepidosauria; order Squamata; family Shinisauridae; genus Shinisaurus; species Shinisaurus crocodilurus. The sequence continues at coordinate 172,874,562 of CM037877.1, forward strand.
TGCATATATTACACACACACACACACACACACACACACAAACACACACAAACAGAAACACACGTGCGCGCACACATATAGACATACAGTTCCATTCTTAGGAAATTGTTTTACTATAGAAATAATAGGTAACTTTGAAAGAAAACTGCTGCAGGCATGCCTCTAAACATTACTGACTTGACTGTGTAGTTAAATGTGGTACACAATTAAATATTTATTCTAAAGTACACATTAACAGATGTAATGTTAGAACAGCTACTATTAAAACACCCTTTTTTGCTGTGAATACTTCATACATATTTCTTTAAAAAGAGCCCTTTGCTCTTCTCTGCATTCTCTCCCTTAGTGACCTCATCAAATCCCATGGCTTTCAGTACCACCTATACATTGTTGATACTCAGCTGTCACTCTAACCCAGAACCTTCTCCCTCTATCAAACCCTGCATCTACAACTGCCTCTCTGATATTTTCACTCAATACGCAAAAGACTGAACCTCTCATCTTTCCTCCCAAGCCCTCCTCTCCTTATCAATTGACAATGTCACCACAGCCTCCCTGTTGAACAGGCACTTCACTTTGGCTTTATCGTTACCTCCACTCTCTCCTTTGCACTTCTCCTGGTACAACATTTGGGGGGGGGGGGAATATGACCCTCCTTCTCCGTTCCCTTGGCTAAATCTTGTCTTGCCTGGACTACTACAATCTTCTCTTCTGTGGTCTCCTGTTGTCTTGCCTTGGTTCAGCACACCACTGCCAAAAACATTCACGTCTGTCACCATTCTAATCACACTACACTCATCTTTAAATCCCTATGCTGGCTTTCTGTCTGCCCCTGTGACATCTAAACTTTGGAATATAAGAGCATAAGACACAGAGGTAGGCAACCTGGTGCCCTCCAGATGTTTTGGACTACAACTCTCATAATCTCTTACCATTGGCCATGCAGGCTGGGGTTTATGGGAGTTGTAGTCCAAAACATCTGGAAGGCACTAGGTTGCCTACCCCTGAAAGAAGAGCCAAACACATATCTCATCTAGCATTCTGTTCCCACACTGGCCAACCAGATGGCTATGATAAGACTGTCCTGCTGATGTATCCTAGCAACTGGTATTCAGAAGCATACTATATATTATCTGGGTGTAACATATATGCATAATGACTAGTAGACATTGATAGCCTTCACCTCCATAGAACTGTGGCTTGTTCTAATTGTGAACCAGGATATCAAATTACGGTTTGATCCTGGTTCGTTTTAACTAACCAAAGTTACAACAAACCACAGTTCTCTAATTTTGGACCTAATGGGGAACTGTGGCTAGTTAAAAACAGAGCAGAAACACACGTGGAAGAGGAGGAGGGAGGGGAAAACATGTGAGCCTGAGGCTCATACAGGTGTGTTCTCATAATGACAAACCTGGCCATAGTAGATTTCAGCCCTCCTCACCTCTGCAACCGGCCTCTTCTTTCTGCAGTGGTGTAGTGGTAAATTTAGAAGTGCAGGCACTGCTCATGACAGTCCCCATAACCATGCCCCCTAAAAGATTCCAAAAATGCAGGCAGCCATGTTGATCCATATTAAATCAGTTCTAGGAGTTTTCATCTCCATTAGGAGCAGATATTTCATAGAGTCTTCGTTGCCCATTCAAGACTAAGACACCCCAAAATGCTTTGCATTACGACAGGAAAAATATATTGTTGTTCGGAAATTTTATTTCCTCGTGGCTACTTTGAGAGTTGCAAGCTAAGCTCAGATGGAACAGGACAGTCTGAAGGGGTGGCAGATGATGTCAGTGTCCCTGCTAATAAAATAGTGCTAGAGTTGCATCTCTGTGAGCCTGGCTCCACTACACCACTATCTGACTGTTCCCTCTCCCAGTTGTCCTCGCCTTCCCAGACTCATCCCTTTAAGCTTCTCTTCCCCTCAGTCCTCTGGACTGTTCAGCTGTTCAGCTGCTGCCTCTTCCTTTCCCAGTCCCCTGCTTCATCCACCCATTTTATCTAGGCCCTTCTGCCTGCTCTGACCCTTTGTGACACTGAAACAACTCAGGCAACCATCAGCACCACAAAATCCCTTAGCCCTTTACTGTATTCAGTGGGTCTCAGCAATGTCTGTCTTCGCTCTGGAACTTACACTGCCAGTATGCCAGCCAGTATAATCCTGATTTGTACCCTCACTATCCAGCCACAGAGAATTTAAAGCCCTGTCTCTTGTTTAAAGGCTCTATTTGTGGCCTGTTTTATACTTTTGAAATGTGTTCCAGTTTATATAAATCTCCCCAGCCTGTTTGCAAAAGCCTCCACACAGAGCTAGGGCAATCTGTTCTGAATGCCAAAACACTCCCGCTCCAGTTTGTGCATATCCCCTGAACTATCTTCTTTTGTTTCCATTTAAATTGGATTTTTTTTTTCCTGAGAGCAAGTTGTATTTTAAAAAGGAACACGGGTACATCAAATACCTCCTAACACTTTCACGGCTGGTACAATACATAAAAGCAAAATGGTGTCTCTAGGCTGGGGTCATCTGTCGTCTGGTTACTGAAGAGAAACATATTTTACGTGCCTGTCCCAGAAAGCAACTGCGGAGCTCTTCTTGAAGTACAACCATCCCTGTCCATGAATAATTTTGCATAGCCATTTCCAGTTATTGTAACTTTCTTCCCCTTTACTATAAAGACAATTATTTTTGAATACAGGGGGGGGGGGAACATGGACTATTCTGTATTATACCGCTGCCAAGAAAGGAACATTTATTCTGCCAGAAATAGGATACTCTCTTACATGAAGGGAAAGCCAAGTCTCACAGAAAAGGCTAATTAATTCCATGTGAACTAAAGCTGATCTTGACATGTGTGTGTCTGTGCGTGTGTGCGTGCACGCACACACACAGACCCCGATGAAAATGATACCAAACTGAGGATAATCTGCAATGCTCACAATTCTATTGATGTTCACATAATTCTGAATTTCAATTTTTAAAAATGCAGGTCATGAGAAAATAATACTCAAGGACCTGGGGAATGTCTAGCGCTCAGTAGTAGAGCAAAGTCCTAGGATAAAATCCTGACGTTGCGAGTTGAAGTGCTGAGGTAGCCACTTGAAGTGATCTCAGGTAGCAGGGCCAGGGAAGAACTCTGCCCGAGACATCCAAGCTCCTATCACCCCCAGAGTATTACTGGGCTAGGTGGAGCAGTGGTCCAATTCAGCAAAAAGGAAGTTCCATATACAGTATTTGCTGTTCAAACAGATCCAGCCATTTACAGATCCCGTACAGCAACCATCTTCAAACCTGTTGCCCTCCAGATGTTTTGGATGACAACTCCCAGAATTTCTGACCATTGGCCCTTCTGGCTGGGGCTGATGGGATTTGAAGACCAAAACATCTGGAGGGCACCAGGTTGGTGAAGGCTGCCATATGCTTTCTAGACAGAATTTGTAGAGGATGATCAGTGTGTCTATGAGCCACATGTCAAATGTTGGCTACAGCAAGAGGATGTGGACTGCTATGCTTGCGACTCTTCATTTTCTCTATAGTGAAATGGTCAGAATGCTTTCAATGTAAGTACAGGCAGTCCCCAGGCTACGAACGAGTTCCATTCTTAAGAATGTCCTTAAGTCGAATTTGTATGTAAGTCGGAACAGCATAGCGTTCTATACGTGAAAATCAGCATTTACGCAAATTGCGTAGTATACTACGCTATGTACTCTACATAAACGACGTAGCGCCGGGGAATCCAGAAGTCTGTTCTTAAGTATGGGTTGTCTGTAAGTCGGATGTTCTTAACTCGGGGACTGCCTGTATTGATTCCCCGCAAGCCTGTGTTGAGCTATATGCAAAGAAGTCTTGCAAGACTATCTCACTTTCCCAATTTTTGCTTTGTTTCCTTCTCCCATGCAATGTAAGACAACCGAAAGACAAGACTTGTGATTAGCCTTTTTATTAAGGCTTGTTATCAACTTAGTCTTTCGTACATGTACCCACTGATTACCATCAGCTGGCTTACTTTTTTTTTTAAACTTGGGCATATTGGTAACCACATTCTCTTTGACCTTATTTGTTACATAATGGAACAGCACTTAAATTTTCTGGTATTATGAATACCAGAAAATTCATAAGTATCCATCTAGAATTGTTTATTAGTACTGTAACTAATTTTGTTGACTTTCCCACCCGCCCCTTGGTTCTTGCTGCAGTTTTCTGTGGAGTATTTCTGGGATGAAAGAGGGCTGATAGGCCACCAAAAAAACAACAACCCAAAACCCAACCATTATTCCATTGTGAGTTCCCTTTAGTGAATACTGGAACATTATGGGGGCAGGGGTGGGGGGAACAAAGGAGAGAGAGTGAAAATGAAGCAAACACAACAAAGAGACTAATGAATATAATATAGAATTTAATTCATGGGCCAATACATTTGTTAGTCTTTCAGGTGCCACAAGATTCCTTGTTATGTTTGCTGCAACAGACTAACACAGCTACCCCTCCAGAAATTGAAAATGAAGGCAGACAGATATTTGTGCTTTGATCCAGGAGTGGAAGAAATAATAAACAGATCTTTATTGGCACACATTATGGTGACTAAACCAATAAAGTCACTTATATTCAATTTATGGAATTGCACAATGGACTACAGTATATCAGGGTTTTTTAATTTACAAATGTATAATCTGCTTTTCAACCAAACTTAGTGCTAGAGCACCTGCAAAAGGTCCCAGGTTCAATCCTTGGCATTTCTCCCTAGACCAACGCACAAACACACACACCAATATGGAATAGACATTTGAGAGGACTGTTATCCATCAGAAATTGCACATGTAAATTAACCCAGAGTGTGACTTGCATGGAATCACTCATTTGGGGTGGCTTCATCTGTTACATTTTTCCTATACAGAGATCATCTCCATGCAGAAAGATGTTGCATATGTTTGAAGCAGCCTTGAAACTTTGGCTGAGCAGGTATTTGAACTTTGTATCCTTCGACCAAGTCCAATGCTTCATTCCACCAAGCTGGCTCAGTGGATGGCTACAGAAATTTACCGTAACAGTTCACCTTGACTACCAGTGTTCTAGTAAGTCATTCTACTGGCATGATTATTTTCAAATACAGCCAATTAAAAACCAACATCAGTGAATACTAGTCAGGTTCTGCAACAGAAGTCATCATATTGCTTCTGGAACCCAGAGGGAAGGACTGCTATTTATTGCCAATTTAAAACAGTTTTTTTAAACATGTGATGACATTTAGCAAGAATATGCTAGTTACTAGATTTTAAGAGACAAACTAAATATTTTCATACTTAGACAGCATTTTCATTCAATGGCAAGCCTTCAGGAAAGAAAATTCTTCGGTTTATGGCAATTGGAGTTCTATTTCAATTCTGCAACATGCAAGAAATATGTTTTTGAAGATTTTGTACTAGCACGCTGAGCCGCTTTCTGCCATGCGGTCCACTGTGCCATGACCAGCCATCAAGCGGGAAATGGGATTAGGGGACCCACTGCTACTCTGCTTGAAAAGCACTATGAGGATATTGCCACAACATTCCCTCGGTCATATTCAAGTCCTGTATGTTAGTATCAATGCACTGTCACCACTGCCAAGAAGGGTCCAGCTCCATTCATAAACTCTCAGACTTCAAGTTGCATTCACCTTACAGATGGAGATAGAACGGACAAGCTGAACTGATGAGGCATGTCAAACTTTGCTATGGGGAGATGATGGAGCCAGAATTTGGAAAGTCACATTCACAGTGCATCTTCCTAGTTCAGATGGGTTCCCAGCTTAGTAAGGATAACTCTCACTCTCTCTCGGTCTGTCTGTGTGTGTACACACACATGTGTGCACGCACACACACACAATCTAGGGAGTGAAATCTCTGCAGGAAGAACACAAGGGACGGAGGGACACCATTCAGAACCTGCAGCCACACAACCTACTCCAGTTAGAAAATAGCGTAAGGTCAAGCTACTGTAGGTAATTGTAGGTGAACATGGATTTCAATCTGTGCATGAGGAGGAAGAAAGTTTACCTTCTACTGTAGCAAATGGTTGCAGAGTCATCTGGGGCAGTTTGCTCAGTAAAACAACAGCCCTACTGCGATGCATTTGAACTGTGCTTGCAGCATGCTGCTGACTGGATTGTGTAGATCTCTATGGGGCAGAACCCTGTGGAGGAATGGGGCTGGGGGCTGGACTATGGCCTTTGGACTTTTCATTTCTATGATTCTTCTAAAGTTTGATTGAGTTACATCAAGGCAATATAAATTAGCAGCTATGACTTAGATCATGTTTTTCCACTGGCACTTCAGACATTTCCTCAACAATTATACATACCAACCAGTTACTCTTCTAGAACATGTTAATTTACAACTAGAGCAGAGCACTTACACAATTATACGTTGTATAATTTTACTATGTATAAATATATTTTTTTTACTAATGCTAGAAAATGTTTCATGGTACAGTGCTTATTTAATAATTTCCAGAGAGGATAGATAGCTTTGCTCATTATATATGTCAACCTGCAGTGCATTAACAATGTTAACTAGAAGTGAATCTCTCTCTCTCTCTCTCTCTCTCTCTCTCTCTCTCTCTCTCTCACGCACATACACACACCAGCACATCTATTTTATTAAACAAATGTAATGTTACATAAACATTTCACATATACAACAGTCCCCTAACTTCCCTAGGGTGTCCTTAAAACTCTTAACAGAAAGTATGTATTCATAATTTGAGAACTGAGAAGATTTCAGAGCTCACAGCACAATCCTAGTTGTCTACTCGTATGTAAGTCCTACTGAGTTCAATGGGACTTACTCCCAGGAAAGTGTGTGTAGGATTGCAGCCTTGGGAAGTTAAACAGCATAAGAATGGGAGTATATATGATCACCCAGGCAGCCACAGTGGACTCCTGGAGCCAGGGGCTAGATCCCAGTGCCTTGCTAGTCCCTGGCCCCCATAACAATATTATCTATTGTGCCAGATTTATAATGCTTGATCTAAAAAGGATCTATTTCACCCATGGTGTTTTTAAAAAAACCAACAACATAGAGAAACAGCACATTTAACTCAAGGGGCTGGATCCAGACTCATACTTAGAGTAGACCCATTAAAATAAATGGGACTTATATTAGTCATGATGACTAAGTCTGGATCCAACCTAATGTGTTTGATAGAGGGCCATTGACTATAGATGTAGGTTTGATATACTTGGATTTATAATGTGATGTTTTTAAAAATGAGAAACGTGCAATATTTAAAATTATGTACAAAACCCAAAAGCTGTGGTTTTGTTTAAATCACTGATTTTCATCCAGCCTGAGGTACCCTCTTAGCAACCCATATCTTTCCAAACCCAGGATTCAGATGAATTTGTTTCACCCAAGATTGGCTATCACAGCTTAAAAGTTTTCCCCATACACTGTCAACCTGCACTTGCCTTGCTATTATCAGAAAAGGCCCATTCACTTACCCATATGACAGCTTTAAGACAAGGAACTGACATACCATGCTGGAAATGTGCCAACAAATACCTGAAAGTGCCAGTCACGTATGTGGTTTGTTTCCAGTGTAAAATGGCTTGCAACTGGCAAACACTGTTCAAGCATAACTTGCCTTACAGGCAAAACTCAACAGGGCTTAAATATATACTGTACTTGCAAAAGCTGATGTAGAATTATTTAAAGATGGGGGGGGGGGAATTGACTCAGACTTTGCGAGATCACAGGCAGAGCTTCCAGCAGTGACAGACAGCTGGATTCAATCATCCTAGTTCATTATGTTCAGTTCTAATAAAGATCTTATTCATAAGTTATTCCCTCATCCATTGCCTTATACTTAAGAAACATCATTGAAATGGTCTATCAGTAATGAGCTACACACCTCCCTCATGCAAAGTCCCTGTTGTATAATTTCACAAAGCCATATTCTCTCTATGAGAAAGTTAATCAACCTGAATATGGACCTTAAATAGGGCCCAGGGGAAAATCAATGCAGCGTACAGCTACAAATCAGTGAGCTACCCCCCCCCCAAAAAAACAGGTATTCTCTATGCTCACAAGTTTCTATCATTCATTTCAGAAAGAGAAGCAGTTCAGAAACTAGTCAGCTTCATGCCCAGCAAACAGAACAGCATGTTAATTCGAAGTTTTGAACTGATAAACTGTAACAGCTTTCCCCTAGTTCTGAAATAATCACATATATCTGGAATTGCAGAACAGAAGATGAGCTGCAGTGAGGGAAGCACACCAAATTATACTTGCAGTGAATGGAGTTTCTGTAGACCAGTGTTCTCCAACCTTGGGTCCCCAGATGTTTTTGGCCTACAACTCCCAGCATGCCCCAGCAGGTTCAAACAGCAGGCAGGCAAAATGGATTACTTTAAAATCAATTAGTAACGTAGCAATAATCAATCTGTTAACATAACAGTATTTCTAACACTGGGAGTTGTAGGCCAAAAACATCTGGGAACCCAAGGTTGGAGAACACTGCTGTAGACGGAATCAAGATAAAACCTACGTGCCAACTAAAGTGTGTTGTGTCTTTTTAATGGAATCTACATGTCTAAGCAATGGCACAGAATCATGAAAGGTAGCTGTGAGTGTGTTAAGTAAATGCTTCTTTGGATTTCGTTCTTGCCCTAACCTAAGGATTAAGGGGAGATTCCAATACCTCAGCAGGGCCGGTGCAAGGCAGTTTGGTACCCTAGGCAAGATCAGATATTTAGCGCCCCCCCTTCCCACTTGAGCCCTCCCTCCCTCCAGCCCTATGCCCATTATGAAATAAATTTCCCTCCCTGGGAACTGCCGAGCCCCATAGAAAAACTTTGTGGACTTTGAGACTTTTCCTTTGTGTCCACGCGGAAAGCAAAGAGGCAACATCAGCCCAGCTATGCCAGGAACTCCCAAGGGCCTTCTCCTACTCTCTCTCTCTCTCTCTCTCTCTCTCTCTATATATATATATATATATGTAAAAGCCTGTCTCCTCCTGCGGGCAGCACAAGGGATATGAAAAAAGGATGCGAGAGAGGTGTGGTGGCGCTACCTGTGAGGAATAGAGACAAAAGGGCATCTTGCAGCCTGTCCTACCTTGCAGGGTGGAGGTGAAGACACACCGGTTTGACTCATACACCTTCTGGGTTGCGGGAATGCATGTAGTAGAAACATAGCAAAGAGAGAGCCCATGGATCATCTGGTTCAAATTTCTGCTTCCCCTCCTCTCTCTATCACTTTGTTGCAATATTTCTTTATCAGAATAATGTATATTATCCTGTCTTTCCCTTTACCAGCCTAGTGCTCAAGTCAAGGCAGACAATATTCAAAGTACAGTAAAGCAAACATCAACAGCTCAGGGCACAATCCTAAACACATTGAGGCAGAAAAAAGCCCCGCAACTCCCAGCAATCACCAGCCAGCATAGCTGGCTGTTGGAATGCTGGGAGTTACGGGGGTTTTTTCTGCCTCAACGTGCATAGGATTGTGCATGGCTGGCTGGGGAATGCTGGGAGTTGTAGGACTTCCCCCCCCCCTCCAAACACGCATAGGATTGCATCCTAAAAGCATTTAAAACCAAAACACAGAAACAGCATGGTAAATAATTAAAACATTGGAGCCCCAGCTAGCTTAAAATACCTTTCCCTCCCTCCCTGGTTGCTGGAAATAACTGCTTTCAGGGAACATTGAGCTGAGGAACCTGAGGCGTGAGGGAGGGAAGGCGAAGGAGGTGTTTGCAGGTGCATCCTTCCCGCTCCCACCCCGCCTGGGAAGGCGAAGGCAGTGTTTGCAGGTGCACCTTTCCCGCCGCGGCGAGGCTTGGAGACCAGAGCCCTGAGGTGGAGGAGAGAGAGGGAGGGGTGCGCTTCTTTCACCTCCCCTTTCCCGCCACAGGACATGATTGGTAAAACAAACTTGGTAAAATACACATTTTAGCCATCTTAGCGCTGTATTTTTTTCCCAAGGCGTTTCTGGTGCCCCCTTTAGTCCGGCGCCCTAGGCAGCCGCCTAGTTGGCCTAATGGTAGCACCTGGCCCTGTACCTCAGTCTCATATTATCCTCACAATCATCCTGCAGGGTAGAGCGAGCCAAGGAAGAGAGTTGTCCTGGGCCTCCCACGGAGTATCGGTGGGGGGGAGCAAGAACTGGAACCTGCTCATAATCCAAACTCAGCCCTGACTCTATTGCACCTCACTATTTCCCGCTTTGGGGCTTCTTAAGACAGTACAGTACTTACAGTCACAAATGTGTCTTCATAGTTCATTTTATAATAGCTGCAGGGAGACACAATTTAACATTCAGGGATAGAGTAATTGCTAGTAGGTTTTACAAAGCCGCTGCCTTTCCCTGGCAGATAAACGTCAAATAATAGTGTTGCATGCCCCCCCCCCACTTCCCCAAGTGGAAAGAAGTTCCAGACGCAGCGCTTAATTAACAGGGAATCAATGACTTCCTTTGGTGGGAGGATCACTGGATACTTGTGGTGTTTTTGTAATATTTGATTTATTTACAAATATGCAGAAGAAGTAAGAAGAGCCATGCTGGATCAGGCCAAAGTCCCACATAAGGGGCTTCCAGACAAGGCTTTCATTGTGCCTCATTCATGGAATTTGCAGAGGGGTGGTGTGTCCAGACAACAACATCTCCCATTTGTAACTTTCCCATGTTTCCCCCCTCTTCTTTTGTCTTATTACAAAAAAAAAAAAAAAAAATCCACTAAAGAGGAAAAGATGGAATAGCTGTATAATGCCTTTTCATTGGTAACGTTAGGAGCCGTCTGTCTGGAAGCACCCATCCTCCAGCATTCTGTTCCCACGGTGGCTATGGGAAACCAACAAGTAGGACATGAGCACAATAAGGCAGAGGTGGAGGTAGACAGCATAGTGCGCTCACAGCAAGACAGCAGACCCACTACCCTAAACCGTATCTCCAGAAAGACCTTCACCCCAAGGTGCTCCCAGAGTGTAAAACTAGCTTCTCTCTCTGTTTGAGTCTCTCCCCAAAAATACTGCAGTTTCTTTTTGTTCCTTCATACTTACAGTCCACAAGACTCACCCCCAGCTGGCTGTGGGGAAAAGATGAGTCACACACACCCCTATGGCTCTCACATTCCAGGGAGATCTCTGGGCATTAAAGGACTTTCCTCCAATAATCAGTTGCCACAGAGAGATATAGTAGCTTCATCATTAAGAAACTTTACCCAGAAGTTTGCTTAATGAAAGATAAGCCAGCATTCACACCACCACTGTCTACGGCATTTTACGAATAACCCTATTTTGGCAACTTATAAAAAAACAGCACCTAAGTTTCACTTTGGAAACCATGAACAACAGAATACCACACACTGATGTTTGTTCTATTAAATTTTAACCACACAATGAACTTCTACCCTGCTGAGCAATGGTGAGTCAACCTTGAGGGTTTTGTGCCCCAAGACAGATACTGTGCAGACTAGTTATAATAATAATAATGTTTATTTACAGTCTACCAACCACACCAATATATATATATACAATACAAACAAGATATACCGGCTCTCAGTTGTACACTCAGAATAAAACCATACAATAAAACAGAATCAGGCAAGCATAGAAGGCCTAGTCAGAATAGCAACATTCAAGAATCTTGCAACTTCCTTAGTGATTAAACTATTTGAACCATCAAGCAAAATGGTCAAAAGAGACTCTAAAGATCGTCCAGGGAAAGTTTGTGTGATTGGATGTATTAGAGTCTCTCTAGCCCCTCAATAGAAACGTGCAGACTAGTTAAGGCAATGGCTGGGTTGACATGATCATTGCTACCTACGGTGGCTTAAATGAGCCACCATGGTTTGCGCCACATACTGCATGCCCGCAGGTGCCCATTCTATAACCCAGCCCCTCTCGCAGGTTGTCGTGTTGTCCGAACCCAGCAAGGCTGGGTTGTTGGTGTGGTTAACAAACTACCCAGAACCCATGGGCTGTTTTAGGGTTCTGGGTGGTTGGTTAACCATGGCAACAACCCACCCCACCAAGTTCAGATAACACAACAACCGACAAGGGGGTCTGGGTTACAGAATGGGCACCCAGCACATGCCACAAGCCACAGTGGCTAGTTTAAGCCACGGTGGGCAACAATGATCATCTGAACCTGATCAATGTGTTAGTGGGTCTCTCTATAAAGTAAACTACGCTCTTGAGACCCACACCCAAGTCTTCCATGGACTTTTATTTTGAAATAAAGTTAAAAAGAGAGGAAACCAAAAGAGAGCACACACTTAACAATACAACAAGATCACTAAAGAAATAAAGAAACTCACTGATTAGAAGTATATAATGGATATGCTTGTAGAACAGCTGCAGTAAAACAGTTTAAGGCAGGGGTGGGCAACTGTGGAAGGTCTGGTCGGCATTTTTGCCCCTTGGACACCCCCCTCCATGAGCCACACTTCACCGGGCACAGTACAGTCTGTGAGGCACCCCCCAAAAAAGAAATTTAAAAATTGGCAGTCGGCTGCTGAAATTCAGTGGCAAACCACTCTGTTGCACTATGGAGCACTTCAAGGGTTACATTTAGCTTGTTTGCAAATGTGCTCTACAGTGGCTTTTGTTAGAAAAATGTATATAGCAGCATCAGCAATATGTAAAAGTAAAAAGTAATAAACTTTTAGTCTTAGGGTGCATGTCTGACTACTAGCCAGTGCCAATTCTGTCGGTTGGCAACAGGCCTAGACCATCAATAGCATCTTCTGTTTCTCTGCATGTATACTTTTTATCTATTTGTTCTCTTCAAGGTTCTGTAGTATGTTTCAATAGTGAAAGTTATCTTAGTACACAATGCTTCTTACAAGTAAGCTGGGAGGCGAATTCTTTTACAAGGTGGGAGGTGACATAAGTTCAAACAGCAGGCAGGCAAAATGGGTTACTTTAAAATCCATTAGTAATATAGCAATCTGTTCACATAGCAATATTTCTAACACTGTTCGCATGGGATACGTAAGGAAGAGCTTTAAGCTCAGTGTCAGAGCACCTGACCTGCTCTGCATGCAAAGGGTCCCAGTTTCAATCCTCGGCATCTCCAGGGCTAGGGAATGACTCCTAATCCGAAACCCCGGAGAGCTGCTGCCAATCAGTGGCTGTGCTGACCTGGCGTTAGGGGACGGCCCACTAGGGCTGGAACCCCGAATCTCTGGGAGGTCACCTGCCCCATCACCCTGCTGGCCATGGGCACTTGCTGCAGTAAAGGCCCAGGGACCCTGATGAGCTCTGTTGTTGCATCCCCCGCTAGATGAACTGGCTTTTTGCCCACAGGTGCTTCTCACCTCCTGCTGCCTCTGGCCTTGTTTATCTGTTTTTGCTATTTCGGACAGGGAGCCTTGAAGAATTGTGTTACTTCTTTGTTTTAGTTGCATGCCTGGCCGTCATATCTTTTCTCTGGCCAGCTATCTTGTCCCCGATGTGTATTCTCGGATGCCAACTTCAAGATGTACAAATGAAAAGGGAGTCTCTTTGATTGATAAGAGGTACCAAGAGTAGCAGACTCATGAGTCGCCTGATATCTCGGGTGCCCTAAAAGGTCATGAGAAGCATCAGCCTAGCCAAGAAAAAGACGAGACAGGTGGCCTTCTATCTAACTAAAGACTATGTTCAAAGAAATGTACTTGATTGGTTGTTGCCATGTTCAGAGAAATGTATTTGATTGGTTAGCATATTTAAGCGAATGCATTTGATTTGCTGAGAATGAATAGACCCATGAGTGTAAAGAGTATAAGAGGACCTGCATGCCACATTCTTCCTTTGTTCAGCTTTTGATTCTGGCGCGAGCCACAGAGCTGAACCTTTTTGCACAAAAATAAAACTTTAAAAAACTCATCTCTGGGTGCTGCTTCTCTCTCCTCAAGTATTGGGTTCTCTGGGAGAGGACTCTGAACATATTTGTGCAACACTATGGAGCACAAAAAGGGTGACGTTTAGCTTGCAAGCAAGCTAAATTGGACCCTTTTAGCACTCTGTAGCAATACAAGTGCCAAATTTGTTTTGCAATTTCCCCTCATCATGCCAAATTTGGGGGCAGGCAGCAGTGGGGGCATGTCCAGCCCACCCCTGGCCTAAGAAGAAACTCATTCTCTAATAAAAGATTGGATATATACATTTTATGCCATATATAAAGTGTGTGTGTGTGTGTGTGTGTGTGTGTGTGTTTGTACCCACCTGGTCTGTGGGGCTGATTTCCCATGCCTGGTTTCTTCTTGCATGTCTCCTTAAGACAGTCAGCTTGTTGGAACTGGGCTAAATATTCCCACCACCACCACCACCTTAATTAATAGCTGGCTCCTTTCTTGTTCCAGCCTAACCAGGAGCCCCCTGAGTATTCATTGTGCACATGATCTGCACTTGATCGGTGATTCACAAGGGAAAGCCTGTGACTCCTTTGCTCCCTCCTTTTGCCTAGCCCTGATAAAAGAATGCAGAGTTCTTGCTCTTTTGAGACCAGGAGTCAGGCTAAATAGCTTATAGATTTCATAGATCATAGAGTTGGAAGGGGCCTACAAGGCCATCGAGTCCAACCCCCTGCTCAATGCAGGAAACTAGAGGAGGGGTCTCCCATCCAAGTAATAACCAGGCCTGACCCTGCTTAGCTTTCCACACTCAGACAAGCTGAGCCAGCGTAAGCCACGGGCTGACGTTTGCTTTTGTTTCATGTATCCTCCGTTCTCCTCCTTTCTCTATAAAATCGTGATAAATGCATTTTTTCTTCTTCTAATTTGGATGGGGAGTGTGCGGTTGAGGTTTCTGACCAAGACCCCACGTGGCCTAACCACTCAGTAACACCACCAAGGCCTGAAAGGGGGGAGTTGATGCATAAAGGGGCTCGAGTAATCTCCAGCGCCGTCATACCACCCCAATGCCCACCCTAATCATTCTTTCCCTTTACCATTAGAAAAAAGAGAGAGGAGAGGAGCCAATGGGCACAGGCCAGCTTTAAAGCCATTCTTGCTTTCATGAAACTCCTCTGTAGGTTATTTAGACAGCACATCTCAAGCGATCAACATGCTCAGCAATCCTGGTAACGGCCCTGCAGGTTCAGTGCGATCATCCTCATATTTGTAAAACGGGGGTGGGGTGGGTGGCTGTTGAGGCAGATGGAGGCTTGCCATGCAGTGTAATCCTGATCACGTTTACTCCAGAGGGCAACCAGGACAGTGAGGGGGTCTGGAAACCAAGTCCTGTGAGGAATGCTTGAAAGAGCTGTGTATGTTTAACCTGGACAGGAGAAGATTAAAGAGCGACATAATTGCAGTCTTCGAATATCTGAAAGGCTGTCATGCAGAAGACGGAGCCGAGTTGCTCTCTGATGTTACAGGGGGCAGGACTAGAACCATCGGGTGGAAAGTACAGGGAAGCAGATTTCGGCTAAACCGTAGGGGAAATTTCCTAATGGGAAAAGCCACCCAGCAGTGAAACTGACTGCCTCAGGAGGTGGTGGGCTCTCCTTTGCTGGAGGTGTTTAAGCAGAGGCTGAGTGGCCATATGGCAGGGATGTGTAGTCGCCTTCTGCCCTGTAGAACCTGCACTGAGCAGGGGGCGGGATTAGATGACCTCCAAGGTCCCTTCTGATTATGATTCTATGAAGTGGGTCCTCTTGAATTCAATGGGGCTTGCTTCCTAGTATGTATACTTAAAGCTACCTCGGGAGATGAGATTTGAACCAGTGGCTTCCCAGCTCAGATGGTGCCATAATGCTACACCAGATTTGGTGACTCTTTCAAATTAGTTCCATCTATTCGTTCAACTAATGATCAAAGTTAGTAGAACAAGAGAATATAGGTATTGCATAGGAAGGAAGGTTATCCTAGAATGTGAAGTTCTTAACTATTGTAACTTCGGGCAGAATCCTATGCACGTTTAGACAGAAAAAAGACCTACAACTCCCAGCATGCCCCAGCCAGCTATGCTGGCTGGGGTATGCTGGGAGTTGTAGGTCTTTTTTCTGTCTAAATGTGCATAGGATTCTGCCTTTAGACTCCAAGTCACATTTGCACTTCCCCACTTTCTAAACAACTTTGGAGCATTTAAAATGTAGGTCAAATTGAATCCGAAAACAAAATCTAAATTCACTTCTACCCACTTTTTATCTTCACCATATTTTCCACATTGCCCAAACCTCAAACAGTGTTGTGAAGGATGAGAAAAACAACCCTGCAAGGTGGGCTGCTTGCCACACTCCTTTTTTAACAATTACCAGCTCCCTCTATTCCGCCTGGTGTCGGAGGGAGGAGACCCCCCCCCCATAAAAAAGTTTCAAAATTCAATCTGGGAGGAGCCTCTGCTGTCACCTAAACTCCTCAGTCATCGCCAATGGCATGCTCACTGGGGATGATGGGTGTTGTAGTCCAACACATCTGGAAGGCACTCTGTTGTTACAGTCCTCAAAAGAGCTTTCAGAACTTTCATTTCCTCTGTACAGATCACCCATGGTTCAGTTGAGGAAGAGTGGATAGCAGATAGGGACAGGAAAACAAATGATGTTCCAGATCAATTAGGTTCTCCATTTTCCACCTCAACTGCTCATCTCGTTCTTGCTACCAAACATGAGCATCTTCCCCCACCCCAAACAGGAAAAGTTCACATTTTCAAACACAAAAAATGTGCACTTTCCCAAGCACTGAGTCACCCCAAATGTGTACTTTCCCCCCACAGCCTAAAGCATGAAAAGGCAGTTGGGGGACGCATTTTTGGAAGCATGCATATGTGCAAGTGTGCACTTTTAAATGTGAATGCAAGCTCGGGAAATTGCATAATTTCCCTGAGAATTATACCCAATTGCATTCATGTTTTGCATGCGGGAATGAAATTCTCTTACATCCCAGGTGACAATTTCAAACAGTGCCAGCCTCATCTTTATCACTGGAGACTCTAGAGGGGAAGCTGACAAGGGATGAGAATCTGCCGATCAGATGTGACTATTGTCACTTTGGGTTACCCTAAGGAGCATGACCTCTCCTCACACAGGCAGAGGGATATCGGCCATTTACACTTGCCAACAACCCAACTAGGTAGGGCAAGAGATGTGGATAGGAGACACCTGCTTCCTGGTTCCTGCCAGAGAGGATTCACTAGACAAGAAAAACTCCATCCTGGGATGTTTTGTACCTAATAGGAGGGAAACCATGGAATAGACATTCTAATTGAAGTAATGGGTGCCAGAGGTAATGGGTTTTCTAGACGGGTACAGTACCTTCAGCCTGCTTTCACAAGTGTATTGTTTGCCCTTCATACTTTGCTAAGCCAACAGTTTTAAAATTGTGTTCTGTAGAACATTTCTCAGTCTGTGATGTGAATAATGGATGAGTATCATCTGGGCAACACCTCCATCATTACCGATTTCTCCTGTGCAATTTGAAGCCAAAGGAAAGTATTCTAAGGCATATTCTAAGGAACATGCCCAGTTCATACACTGTGACAACTAAGACCAAAAAACCCTCAACAGGATGCTGTGCTCCAGAATGCACTCAAAAAACCTTGCACATCACCAGGGATGTTGAAGAGTCCTTGGTTTCGAGTCACGAGTCGAGTCACGAGTCTTTGGACCCGAGTCTCGAGTCCGAGTCCTTGGTCCAAAATGGTGACTCATGAGTCACAAGTCACTCCCAAAGCTGACTCCACGAGTCCCTATTAAAATCAATGGGGGGTTTTCCCAACAAGATGTGTGGCTTAAATAAATTCTAGGCACAAGTGTGCCTTTTTATTTCAAAACTCTGCAACTGATTTTGGCAAGAACAGACCAGGCAGACAAACCCAAAATAACCAGACAGGCAGAGGAGGCAGGGAACCCCAAAGCAGGCAGGCAGAGGCCTTTGTCTTGGACAATTCAAACTGTGGAACTGGTTAAGAAGAGACTAGGCAAGCAGAGGAGGCTGGGAACCCCAAACAGGCAGGCAGAGGCAGCCAAACCCAAAATGTCGGAAAGGTTGCATTTTAGGAAAATGATTTTAAAAAATAAACTTGCTGTACTTCCTAAAACCTATCCATGCTGCATTTGAGGAACACGATTTTGGAACACGAGTCCTTGGTCTCGAGCAGGGATGGGGACTCGGACTCGAGGACTCAACTCGTGAGTCGGACTGAGTGCCCCCTCTGACTCGACTCGGACTCGAGTCCCAATATTTTTAATGGGACTTGAGACTCGACTCGGGACTCGAGACCAAGGACTCTTCAACATCCCTGGGCTGTGCCAGAAGGAGTGGAGAGGAGCGTGATTGCCGGCGAAGAGCACATGGAAGCGAGGTGTGCCGCTGCTCGGCCACTATGGATGGCTACCAGGAGTGCAGCCGCAACAGTGTGTCAAGATTTATTTTGATTGATGTGTTGCGTACTTGGGAGAGGCAGAAGGAGGACCTGAGATTACTCTGTGTGGCTGCTCTGAGTGTGTTTCTGGTTCCAGCAAGTTCATCACCAGTGGAGCGGGTGTTCAGTGAGGGTGGAATTGTGATGAGATCTCACCGTTCCAGAATGGGGGCCAAACATTTAGAAAAAATCATGTTCCTCAAATGCAACATGGATAAGTTTTAGGAAGTACAGCAAGTTTATTTTTTAAAATCATTTTTCTAAAATGCAACCTTTCAGACATTTTGGGTTTGGCTGCCTCTGCCTGCCTATCTGGGTTCCCAGCCTCCTCTGCCTGCCTGGTCTCTTCTTGACCAGTTCAACAGTTGAATTGTCCAAGACAAAGGCCTGTGCCTGCCTGCTTTGGGGTTCCCTGCCTCCTCTGCCTGCCTGGTTATTTTGGGTTTTTCTGCTTGGTCTGTTCTTGCCAAAATCAGTTGCAGAGTTTTGAAATAAAATGGCACACTTGTGCCTAGAATTTATTTAAATCACACATCTGAAGTAGCCTTATTTTGTTGCGAAAAAACCCCATTGCTTTTAATAGGGACTTGTGGAGTCAGCTTGGGGAGTGACTTGTGACTCATGACTCGTGAGTCACCATTTTGGACCAAGGACTCGGACTCGGACTCAAGACTCGGGTCCAAAGACTCGTGACTCGACTCGTGACTCGAGACCAAGGACTCTTCAACATCCCTGGTCTCGAGTCCCGAGTCGAGTCTCGAGTCCCATTAAAAATATTGGGACTCGAGTCTGACTCGAGTCAGAGGGGGGACTCAGTCCGACTCGCGTGTCGAGTCCTGGAGTCCGAGTCCCCATCCCTGCACATCACACAAGGATTCCACATCAGACAAATCAACGTGGAGACAATTTCCCAGAGGGGTAGGGAGTTGAACTCCACTGCTCTAAGCAAAGATTTTGACCAGCTGTCTTTCAAAGCCTGCAAGTTTAAAGAAAAAGAAAAAGATTGAGACTGTACTACTCATTCTTTTATAGCAGCACATCTTGGCGAAGAAGCAAGCAAAAGAGAGAGATAAAACAAATCTCTCAGTAGAGATTCATGACTTTTTCAGTCACTCCTATGCTGAATATTTGTAAGGTCAACATTAGACTCATAATTGGCATTTTGCAGCACAGATTTATGATGAAAAGCATACCTACTTGCATTAGAACCATGTCACAAAGAAGCTTTGAAATCCAGCAACAGAGATCATCAACACACAAGAGAAAAAGCTATAAATTTTCCTGTTTATTGCAGAATCAGAACTAGTTTAGGCTCTCTTCATATCATGTTGACTGAAGTTCTGAAGTCTCTAACATTTTAGTAAGCACAAAATCTCTTTACACCTGTCAAGCCACAGTTCCTAAGTAACAGTCATTTGATTTCCTACTAATTAGTACAGTTTCTCCAGCCTTCTAAATGTGAAAACTGATCTACTCCAGATGCTAAAGATGCTCCATATAATATTATAACAGGATTCTTCTAGGAGAGCATCTCCAGGAAGTTTTTATTCAGACTCCTAATTCTGAAACATATGACAGGAACAAAGTTAAGGCGATGATTGCTCATCTGCTTTATCATCTTGAGATAAAAAATATGTAATAAGTCAGGAAATTGAAGTAGCAGGTGAAACCTATTATAAGCATCAATGTAAACCTAGAGCCCCCATGAGGACTGACTGGGGAGGCATCCCAGTAGTTTAGAAATATATAAATTAAACTCAGGCTTTGAACTTCATTCTCTGTTCTTAAAGAGGCTCAAGAAGGAACTTTTAGCCACAAGCCACTTTTTTAAAAAAATGTGGTATCAATTATGGATTTTTGAAGCCAGGGTTTCAAAACATATGTTGCTTTTAAACTCACATTGCTGCAGTGCTTTGAACCTGCCAGTGCACTTCAAAGAAACACCAGCTAAATTAAATTACTTCCTCCTGTATTTTCAGACAGAGAATGACACCTATTATATTGCAGTACCTCCTTTTGTGACGTGCATGGGAAAGGCTGAGCTTAAAAGAAAAGCAATTATGAGAGAGAGCAACCACAGAGCAAATCTGTTTTACATATGTGTGAACCTAAGTGCATTAATGACTGAGCACCTATAGTGGTGATCTTGAAACAGAGGGGTCCACCAATTTGAAAGCCACTACTCACCCTGCTGAAAGATAAAACATGCTACAGAGGGGTGCCCTGCTACCGGGAGTATGCACAAGTAGAGAGAAAAGAGCCAACGGTTATTATTGAGTGGCTATGAAGTTGAATGAAGGAAGTGCTGAACAAAACCCGTCCTCGACAGTATTGAATGCTCTGCCCTCAACTATCAGTGCTGGGACTGGACAGAGATACAGATCAGTTCACACCAGAGCCACCTGTGTATTAGCCAGGTGGGGGATGAGAGAACCCGACAGGCTGTGAAAGAAGGAACAAAGGGGCATGTGCCCCATTTCAAGGCGATACCATGTAGTGTAGCAATCAAGGTGTCGGACTATGACCAGGGAGATCCAGGTTAAAATCCCCACTTAGCCATGAAGTTTACTGGGTGGTTTGGGGCCAGTCACTATCTCTAAAGCCTAACCTACCTCACAGGGTTGTTGTGAGGATAAAATGGTGAGGCAGAACCATGTATGCCACCTTGAGCTCCATGGAGGAGAGGCGGGATATAAATGTGATGACAGATAGATAGATAAATAGATAGATAAATTACATTAATCCTTAAAGGGAACATGGTCATGACTTTCTGACTTGCTTGTACTTCAGGCAGGAGGACTGTGTATACATGCACGCCCCCCCCCAAAAATAATATCACATGAACTGCCAAGTTAACATAAATCCTGAATTCTTTATACAATGTAAATGCCACCTGCATTTATTTGCCCCCTGAAACAGTCAAGAGAAGAAGGAAAGCATTTTATGTGTGATTTTCTACCTAGCCTCCTCAGAGCATTCAAAATAGTTTGCAAAATTTACTAAACAATGCAGGGCACTGAGACAGCTGATCCTGGACCAACTCAAATCCTGTTTGGCCTCCCTTGTATGTCTTCTCTGCTTGGCAGCTACTAAACTGCCCACATACTTTCAAACCTAATGAGAGATACCGGTACACTTTTTGAAAGGTTTAATGAAACCAGAGAATCTGCTTCTCCATGCCGATTTTCACACTGGTGTGAAGCCATCGGAAATTACACCCATTACACACACCAGCAGCTACAAAACATACTCCCTACTTTCCCAAAATGTCACTACCATTAAGATCAGTTCTGTTATTCTGTTTGCAGCCTGATCTATGCCTGCTCTGATTAAGTCCTTCTGAGTGCGATTCAAGATGAGGCTTTTATTTAATTATATTCTAACCTACCTCAAAGGGTTGTCTAACCTACCTCACAGGGTTGTTGTGAGGATAAAATGGAGAGGAGGAGGAGGATTATGTAAACCGCCTTGGGTTCCTTGCAGGAAAAAAGGTGGGGTATAAATATAATAAATAAATAAATAAATTATTTGATTTATAGCCTGCCTTTCCGCCAAGGAAATGGTGCTCAAGGTGACTAACAAGAAGAAGAACCAATTAAAAAACAAAAACAAAAAGCAAACAAACCCGAGTTAACTCAGTTATAAAACAAATGCATTTAAAAACTCAACTAAAAAACAATAAAACAATAAAAGAATAAAAGCAGCACCGACCCAGCTCAAGAGACCCGCTCACACGCCACAGGCCTGCTTGAATAAAAAACTTCTTTGCCTGCTGGTGGAAGGACATCTTCTTCCATTCTTAGCCCTCCCATTTTCCAGCCACTTCTTCCACCATCTTTCCTCTTACTGCAGAAAAATCTGCATTCCTCTGAAAACATGTCCCACATTCAGAAAAACTAACAACAGCACACTCCTAGGCAAGTTTGTTCAGAGCTAATTCCTACTGCATTCTTTGAGGCTTACTCAAAGAAGCCTCAAAGAATGCAATGGGTGGGTTAGGATATTTTTTAAAGAAAACTTTTATATTGTTTTAACTGTGGTTGTTTTAATGGTGTTTTATTCTGTTGTACATCGCCCATGGTGGGCGGGTGACCGGCCAGATGGGCGATTTAAAAATATAATTAATAAATAATAAATAAATAAATTACTCCTTAGAAAGTGTGCTTAGGACTGCAGGGAGAAGGCCCATTAGACACAAAGGAACTTCAAGAAAACATGCATAGGATTGCACTATTAAAATATTGTTCATTTACACAAGCTATACAACTTCTCCTGGCATTAGAAAACATGTAGGGTTTGTTTGTTTTTTAAATCTAGAAATACTTTGCACAGTAATTGGGTAACTCCAGTGTGTTGTTACTTTCTAAAGACTTTTCCTGGGTTCCACCTGAACTGTTGATGTGCTTTCCATTTGCCTCCCACTCAGGAGATACATATTTTCATAAATGGATGAAACTTCCCCATGGAGTGCTCTCTGGCTCCATTCATGCAATGCTTCACAAGGCACTTTTCAGATAATGCTGGAATGAGAGGTGTTAATAGAGCTGTTAGCCAGGCATGGCCAGTCACAGTTCCTTGCATCACTGGGATGCAACACTAGCATGCCCTGGGCCTGGTTGAACAAGGGGGGGGGGACTTTTGCCAGGCTTTGGAGGCGGGGGGGAGGGAAGACAAATGGCTTCATTTTCTCTTTCTGCTTTCATTGTCAACATTTTCATGCTGTTCTTAAAGGTGGCCACACTCCATTTCCTAAGGTCCATGACCTACTGGGCATGCAGGGTGACTAGGAATACATACAGTAATACCCTGGATTGCAAGCATAATTCGTTCCAGAAATGTGCTTGTAATCCAAAGCACTTGTATATCAAAGCAAAATTCCCCATAAGAAATTTGTACATATTTTTAATTTAAGCTGCAATAAAGAATGATAGGGTAAAGTCTTCATTTTTCTTGACCGTACTACAGTACTTGTATTGCAAGACGTTGCTTGTTTATCAAGTTAAAATTTATTTTAAAAATTTGCTTGTCTTGCAAAACACTTGCAGACCAAGTTACTTGCAATACAAGGTTTTACTGTAGTTCACTCATCATCACAGGGATTGTTCTCTCATTCTGTTTTCATAGATTATAGAAATAGAGTTGGAAGGAGCTTACAAGGCTATCGAGTCCAACCCCCTGCTCAATGCAGGAAATTAGAGGAGGGGTCTCCCATCCAAGTAATAACCAGGCCTGACCCTGCTTAGCTTTCCACACTCAGATAAGCTGAGCCAGCATAAGCCACAGACCTACTGAGACTTCCAAGGGTGTTGTGTTTTGTTTTGTTAGAATGGAAGATGGAAGGAATAAATGAAACAGAGATTTGGCGAAAAGCTCATATTCAAATTTGAATTATGAAAGGCAGCTCATATTCAAGATGGACATCACATATTCAGAATGAAACTATTATATATGTGTGTGCACGCATGCACACACATAGATGTGAGAGAAAAAGAGACAGACTCCGCTAAATAGTCATGTGATGCCCACAGAGGAAAACAATGCACTTTCTGGATAATCAGCAAGTTCATCTGAGTGTGGAAAGCAAAGCAGGGTCAGGGGCAGGCCTGGTTATTACTTGGATGGTTATTACACCTCTAGTTTCCTGCATTGAGCAGGGGGTTGGACTCGATGCCCTTGTAGGCCCCTTCCAACTCTATGATCTATGAATCTATGAATCAGCACAAGGAAAAGATAATCATAGATGCAAAGTACATTTAAAAAAGCAGATTGCATGTCAGTTAAATTGCATCCAGTTTAGTGTATGCTGCATGCTGCAGAAAACTTGGTCTCCCCAATAAACTCTCTTATCTAGTGACCCAATTCACTGTAAGATTGTTAGCACTAATTTTAGAGATTGCCGCTTCAGTTTCATACTTTTCCTCTGACCTCATTTTGTTTCTAGTTACCTTCATAAAACAATGTTGCAGTGTAACTCTGAAGGCTGGTTATATGACCAGGGCTTTTTTTCTGGTGGAACTCACCGGAACTGAGTTCCAGCACCTTTTCTTCTATTAATTGCATTACAATTTAATCGCCATCTACTCCCGAGGAAATGTAATCCAAGAGTTCCGGTACCCTTTTCTCCAGAAAAAAAGCACTGTATATGACTATAAAAATGAGAGCCTGAAAATATGCAGTTCTCACATCTACGTTTTAACCCAGTGAGGACTTATCAACCTAGATAAGATGGGACATGAGCATGAGAAAGAAACTGGAAAGCATGTACACCCTTAACCAACAGACATAGATCCAATAAAAACGATTAGCTTATCTAACACTGTATCTCATTCTCTGAACTAACATGGCAGCAGTACTGCAAAACAACACACTCCATCTAACGGGCATTCAGCATCAGTCTTTCAGGGAACATTTGCCTTCGGTTGAGAGTTCACTACATTTTCCAGCCCACACATGAGGATTCCTGTTAGAAAACTAGGTCTAATTTCTGAACCTAAAAAAGAGTCATGAAGCTCGCAGCATTCACACTTAAGGGATGCCAACAAATAAAACTGTTACCATTTCTACCTTTTACCTGGCAAATTATGGACAGCCCAAATGACCTCTGTGTCAATAGGACACAGTGAGTCTGGTATCAAAAAGCTCATTGTAATAGCTGTATGATTATTCTAGTAAAGTCTTCCCCAACCTGGTGCTCTCCAGATGTTTTGGACTATAACTCCCAGGATTCTTGAGCATTGGCCATGCTGGCTAAAGCTAATGGGAGTAGAAGTCCAAAACATCTGGAGGACACCAAGTTGGGGGAAGGCTGGAACAGACTAATCATCATCATCAGGCGATCACTCGTGACCGAGTAAGATTGTCTTCCGGGATAAAAGGAGGAAATTCTAAAGAAGATTGTGTAGACTCTAGCGATGGGTCCGTAAGTGACTGTGGAGGCCAATTCTAGATCCACACAGCTTCCCACAGTGAGGACACAGGTTACCAGATAGAAGATGGTCCTGTAAAGGATTCATTTGATGTGCTTTTCGCTTAGCACGTTTCTCCCTTTCACCTTGCAATCATACTGCTATTGCAATGAGCCTTTTGATATCAGATCCACTGTGCCCTGTTACAATCCTATACCCACTTACCTGGGAGTACGCCCTGTTGAACTGAATAGGGCATGCTTCTCAGTAGACATTCATTCACTACATTTATATCATCCTGCCTTTTCTTCTAGGTGCAAAACTAGTGGTCAGGCAGCAAAACAGACAACACTTCCCAAATTCATCTTCCCAAGGGAGGGAGGAAAAGCAAGATGACTAAACAGGGATGAGGCAGATGTGTAGACAGTCAGGAGACCAAGCCTCAAATCAGTTCCAATAAGGCAATCCAAACTGCAGGGCAAAGTGAAGTAGTGAATGGAGCTGGCACAGAGAGGTCTAGTAAAGCAGGGTTAGGTGAGGTCTGATCTGAACACAGAAGGTGCTTCATTGCACAGAGAATGTATGTAGACAAGAACTGGAATTTTATATGTAAGAAGGGACCAATCACATGGGGTAGGTGGTGGAGCAAGTTAGAAGATTGGTGAAGCTATTTGGAGCCAAGGAGAGATACCTGGCTTTTCAACAGAGAAACAGCAAGTGGTTCCAGGAACAGTGTCCCAGTTCAGGTCCAAGAAGGGTATTACTGCCTTGTAACCTTGCTGTTCTCTCTTTAGAGAACATCTGCTCTTTGCTTCCTCCAGAAGCCCTCCTCTATCTCAAATACATATTTTGAAACTGAAGGCAAAATTAATTGATGTTCCTTCAGAGATACTATTCGACCTTCACCAAAATAAATAAATAAATGGGCAATCTCTGTCCATAACAGGTGTTATCCTTTCTATTCACAAAGCTCCAAAATATGAACCATCTATAAAAATGTAAATGAGCAGCACTTCTTATATCAGGGGGTGGGAAACATGTGGCCCTCCAGATCATGTTGGCTATGCTGAGTAGGGCTGATGGCTGGGAGTTGTGTGGCCCTCTAGATGTTGGTGATCTACATTCCCCACACCGTCTCATCTAGTGTCCTTATAGAGGAAGGCTATGCATGTCTACTTAGAAGTAAGGCACTTCAAATGGGGTTTACTCCCAGGTAAATGTGTAAAGGATTCTAGTCTAAAACACTCAACTGAAAATTAGTATGGGGTTCTTTTCCTTTTCCTTATTCTTTAGGGCATTCAGGCCTATACAAATTTTGTGTGTGGGCTGTATGTGGGTGTACGAGTCTGTATGAAATCTAGGCTTCTCATACATTTTAAGTAACATCAGATCCTAGGAATTTAAATGAAAATAAATGGGAATTTGTGACAGTTACTTTCATCTATTTCGTGATAAATGTATTTTAAATTTTATTTATTTATTTATTTATTATTATATTTATACCCCCACCTTTTTTCCTGCAAGGCAACTTACATAATCCTCCTCTCCATTTTTATCCTCACAACAACCCTGTGAGGTAGGTTAGGCTGAGAGTCAGTGACTGGCCCAAAGTCACCCAGTGAGTATCATGGCCGAGTGGGGAATAGAACCCGGATCTCCCGAGTCCCAACACTCTCACCACTACGCCACACTGGTTCTCTAGATAAAGCACCGAGTGTTGCACTTGGTATGATACAATAATAGAAACATACTTGTCCTTACCTGTGGTTGGCAGTACAGAATATAATTTGCCTCCTACTCTAGACTTCCCTTCCCATATTTATTTGCAGACAGCTTTAAACGGGAATGCGAAAATTAGTGTGGATTGGCGGAAATGAAAGCGTGTTATACAAATGATTTTGCTTCTCATAATTGCGGAAGAGCTCTTAGGCTGGAGAAAGGTTTGCTTAGTTTCTTTGCTTTGAGAGGGAGAGTTTAAGGGGGTATAGAAACCAGCGGTGTTGCTCAAGGTGGGTGCACTGTTCCCACACTTATCTCTAGTAAACAGGTGCTTTTTGTAGTGCTTTCACTACAAAACAGTAGTGACATTAGGGGGGGAAAGGGATGAGCATATACATCATGGATAACAATGCCTCTGTCTTGCCACCTTCAACTCTCTTGAATGCTTTTTTCTATCTCCAGCATACAAGCTGACATGGTTTCAATCACATATAATAATAGTTACCCTCCCATTAGGAGAGGAACATGAGACTGTTATTCCAGTAACAAGGGTTATGAGCCATTATCTAGCTTTTTGAAGAGGCGGCAGGAATCCAGAGAGGAGTCATGAGACCCATTTTCTCTTAATTTCTATCCCCTCACTCTTTCTTCCAACTAAAGCATATTTCTGCAGGAGAGCTGAGTCTCTTGAGACCGCAAACTGGTTCTCCTCCTCCTCCTCGTCCTCCATAAATACAATTATAGCATGAGGTAATAAAAAAAGGTCCTTTTTCTTTGCAGCAGAGGGAATGATGGAATATATGCAGGAAGAAAAATACACTCTCATAGTTTCACACATCACAAAAATATAACAGACATTATTATTATTAAAAATACTCAGGAGTCATTTTATGGGCCTATTAATACATGGCTGGGGAGGCTTCACAACCCTATTAGAATGTACAATAATGAGCCAATAAAATGTACCCTGTCACTTCTTGATGCTGTATTATCCTATCATTTTGGTAATGAAATGCTCTTAAATTTAAATATACTGCAGAGATAGAAGAATGTAAAAGTGTGTTGTTAATTGCTTGGGCAGTGGCAAAAAGCACGCAGAGGTCTGGTTCTCATTTTTCGGTGTGTGTTTTTTAAAAAAATTATTATTATAATGGGTAGAGAATCACCTACGAAGGGAGGCTGCTTCGACTAGCACACAAGGGGATTCACTTAATTGATTCGGATCTGAGAGGTGTCTGGAATTATAGAACTGGAGTACAAGGTGGACGAACAGAGTTCCTGGAGAGCCACTTTGAGAAGGGGTGTGAAAGACTGTGAGCCACCTCCCAACCTATTTCCCTCCCCTGCAGCATCAATGGAAAATATAGGGCTGTACCATATTGAACAGTCCCAGGATACATTTATTTATTTATTTATTTATTATTATTACATTTATGAATTGCCCATCTGGCCGGCCACCCGGCCACCCTGGGCGATGTACAGCTAAAACAATACAATAATAACACAGTATAAAAACAGCATTATATTTTTTAAAAAAAAAAAATCCTAACCCACCCCATATTCCCGCCTGAAAAGCCATGTTTTTAAAGTCCGGTGGAAGCTCATCACGGAGGGGGCATGGCGAAGGTCACTAGGGAGGGAGTTCCATAACTTGGGGGCCACCACAGACAAGGCCCTCTTCCTAGTCCCCACCAGCCTGGCTGCTCTGGCTGATGGGACAAGGAGAAGGCCGTCCATGGCAGATCTTGTTGAGCGGCCTACTTGATGTTGCTGGAGGCGCTCCTTGAGATAAACTGGGCTGGAGCCGTGTAGGGTTTTAAAGGTCAAAACCAACACCTTGAATTTGGTTCGCACATTCTAGCACATTCATAGGAAGAGAGCTACTGTAAAAGGGGCATATGGGGGGAAGTGGGATAGAGAACTTCTAACAACCTTTGTGGATAGGGGGACTTATTTTTATTTGTTTTAGCAGTCAGAGAAAGTAGCACAGTCAGAGGCTTCTTCTTTTAGAACTTACCCGCCTTTCTTGCTTGCTTTAAACTATTTTTGCCTCCACTTTCCTGTGGTGGCAGTGACCATCAGGGGCCATCTCATCCCACAATGCATTGAAGGAAAGATAACTATGTTGTGTAGCATCCTTCATTCGATGCATTGTGGAGTGAGATGGCCCCTGATGGAGAAAGGCTGCTGCTGCTACTGCAGGGAGAAAACAGGGGAGAAAAGTTTTAAAAGATGAAGTCTCTAATTTACTGTCTTTGACAGCTAAAAATATAAGTTCCCCACCTACAAGTAATCTGAAATACAGAAGCGTTGCTGCCACCACAGGAAAACCACAGCAAAAACTGTAAAGCACTCAAGCAAGAACATTTTAAAAGAAGATGCCTCTGATTGTGCCACAGTCTCTGCTAAAAATGTAAGTCCATCACCTGAGAAAGTAATTAGAATTTCTCCAGCCCACCTTCAAATGTGCAGAAAATTCCACTCCACCTTCACAGCCCAAAAATGGGGCTGAGATGGGGAGACACTTTCTAACCAGCCCTAAAATGTCTTTACCAAGACAAGAGTATTTTTATATCTACAATGAAATAAATACAGTATGATAAATCAGTAGAGAGAGTAGGTACCAGGAAGTTCCCAGGAAATGAAACTAGTACCACCCCACACTTTATGTGTCTTACTAGGACAGGCCGGCTTTAAGCAATATAATAAACCAAAACTAAGCAATATAATAAACCAAAACCTAAATATTGTCTTGTTAGATTCAGCTGCTGCATATCTAGTCCAACAAATGAATTACAATATAACCAAGTGAATATAAACACATTTTGAAACAATATTATAGACAATCATGATAGAAGCAATCTATAATAGTAAAAGAAGATGGTGTCTGTCTGTCAGCATCATAGCTCCAAGTCCATGAAACTTAGATTCCTGACACTTGGCATGCATACTAAGGGGACACTAGGGAGGTTGTTTGGTTGTTAAAGTTCATTCATTAATTTTAGTAAATTTAAATGTGTCTGTGTGTTTGAAGCCTGCAGTATCATCTTTGGCAGAATTCCCTAACCAGGGCATAGTTTTGGAGTTTATAGTCTGAAGCCAGGAGGGAATAGTCCAAGGGACAGAGTTATATGGCTGCCCCTACCCCCTGCTGTGGGGCAGCACCCCCTCAGGGGAATTGAGGGGTCAGACCCCTCCGTCCCAGAGCTAAAGGACTGTACTATGGCAGGGGCCAGGCCTAGGGTTGACAGCAGCTGTGGCTTCACTCAAACACGGGTTGAAGGCTAACCTGTCAAACTAACCTGTGTGCCACTGGGTATGCTCACTAGTTTAAAATATACAACACATGAAATGCATTAAACTTTCGGCATTAAGAACACCCCAATCCAGATCAGCAAATATATCACAGAGACTAATAACAGTATAAACATTCCAGACCCACATCTGCAATTAAAACCAGATGGAAATAAAAGGTCTTTAAGGCCCATTTAAAAGCAACTAATGCGGGGTGGGGGGGACAAATGCACATCCTGTGAGAGATCCACAAAAATGGGGCCACCACTGAAACAGCCCTGTCTCTTGTGCTTGTCAGTCTAATTGTCCTCGATGGTAGATGTGTGAGAAGGGCCTCCATACCAATCTTAGGGCCGCAGCAAGTTCATACAGCTCTAATCTTTGACAGCAGAAAAGTAAAATGCTAGTCCTTTGATGAGTGCAGTGTGTGTGTGCTAGTCCTATGATGGGTGTGTGTGTGTGTGTGTGTGTGTGTGAGTGGGAGAGGGAGAGAGAGAGAGAGAGTTAATTGCATTGGTAGAAGGCAATTAAACTGTGCTCACTTCCCTTCCATCAACACTGGGAACTACCGGTTGCCAGGTGGGACAGCTCTGTGGAGACTCTCCCTGCATCCTGAAAACTTTTCATACTTTTCCAATATGGCAGCTGCCTCCCCAGGGTCTTCTTGCTTACCACTTCCCTAAAGCCACTGAGCCACAGGTTTCCCTTGGTGACGAATTTAGGGTGTCTGTCATTTAGGGTAGCCGTATGAATTGCCAAAAAAAGAGGGAATGCATCACCAGAAGAGAGGACAAAAGAGGACACACATTTGCATAAAATTTGCATGTGCTAATGTATATGTATAGATGCAAATTTAGACATAATTCTTATAATTTAAATAGAAAGACAGTTCATCTCACCATAGTGTGGAAGATTGTGGCCAGGTTACCTCTGTGCCTGCCTGTTTAGTCTTCTGTCTGGGTGCTAACTGGTGACAGGCAGCAGTTCTTATGGGTCTTTATCTTTAAACCGGAATTGGACAGGACAGCCACTCAAGTAGAGGATGGTCCTCTGGCAGCCCTTCAAATACAGGGCTGTCTTCTGTAAAAGAGGACACGTCGCCACCCTACTGCCACTGGGTCCCAACACAAAGAGATACCAGTCAGTACAATGTTAGGCAATATCCTAGGAGCTCCTGGGACATGGTGTTTCTCTTCTCATGGTTCTCTCGCCCTTGGAGTCACTAGGACTCTTGCAAACAGGGGATGAAATAATCTCGGAAAGGAGGAACTGAGACTGAAGGATGCCCAGCACACATATCCTTGAAGCCCAATTTCCTTGGAGCCTCTCTTCCTCTCTTTCCAAAACAATTGCAACTGTAGCAAATGGGAGCTCCTCTTTGCAGATGAAGGGATTGTGGAGTGGAGTGGGGTGGGCTGGGGAGAGCTTGCTCAGAGGAGGTGCTTCCCTCAAGTCCATCCCCACCCCCCATGATTTTGGCAATTTATTTTTAAACTTTATTTATTTGCCACAGAAATGATCACAAGGTGTGGAGGGAACTTGGCCTGCAAAAATTCACATGGAAAAGGGGACCCCACTGGTCCTTTTTACAAAGCCATCTAAGCTAGTCCAGCTAGACTAGCTAGACCTATCTAAACTACAACATTTTGTGGCAACTAATTTCACTAGCTATGCATTTCATGAAAATCAACAAAATTTCATTGCAGCTAATCTGTAACTGCACCTAATTCGGAGAGTGGCTACACACCTGGCACATGGCATTCTATTTTGTCCGGCTTTCAAAAAGAAGAAGCTTTTATGGGCTTTTAAAGTGTTTAATTGTGATCTCCTAATGGTGAATTTCAGCTGTTATTGGTTCTATTGATGGGCAGTGCAATCCTATGGCTGCTAGACAGCATCTTGACGGCCATAGGACTGCTTGGATCCCCAATTATGAGGCCGGAAAATCACTCCAACTTCATAGCTGGAGATCCATGTTTGGTTTCCCCCTACAGCCAGCATGGAAAGAACCACACCAGCTGCTTCTCCAAGGTAGTCTTGGAGACAGGCTTTTGGGAGTGTTTTTTTTGGGTGGGGGGGAAGAAGACCAACACCACCAAGATACAAGGTATCCTGGCAGTGCCCCAGCCTCCTTCCTCCCAGGCACCACATTTAAGACATCCGAAACTGGCTGTGTAAGTGCTTTGCAGGGCAGGAGCATGGAGGCCACCTTCACCTCCACGCTCCTCTTGCCCTCCATAGGATGACTGTAATCCTCCGAGTTCAGAGGGGTATGGGCATCCCAACTGGATTGTACCCTATTCCCTGTTGTTTATATATATATATATATATATATATAGAGAGAGAGAGAGAGAGAGAGAGAGAGAGAGCTATATTTGCATTTTTAACCTTGGATTGTATTTAACATTTTCATTGTAAGGCACCCAGAGAACTCTGGTTATGGTGTGGCATATAAATGTTGTTACTAAAAAAGCAAATAAATGAAACAATTATGGTGGACTATAACTTACATGAAACCTCTGTCAAAAAAGACAGATTTGACAAATGAGTTATTAAGGGCGCAACGCAATGGAAATAAGTCCCATTGAACTCAATGGTGCTTACTTTTGGTAGATATGTATAGGATTGCACTGTTACTCAAGGTTTTTCATTTGAATAACCATTGCGAGCACCAGTTTTCAAATACCAAAACAACCACTGTACACTACCAACAGTTAATGATACCACACACATAGGCCAGGTGATGAAAACACATTTCTGGATTCTCAATTATGTTATCCAATATCAGAAGCTCATCTTCACACAATAATCCTATGCTGTATTTGTATGGAAGACTGGCATTAGGAGAACAAGAAATTTGATTTAGGAAAGAAAATGCTAGCCTTGGAAAGGAAATGCATAATCTATGAAAAATGCCCTCATTATATCTAGACAATACCATGCCAGCTGGGTGTCTTACTTTGGCTAAATCCATTTTCAGCAGCTAAGAACAACCCTCAACACAACCAAGTTTTTTAATCAACATTTCTTGCTTTTCTTAAAGCCATATTCTAACCAGGCTCTAACTTAAAACAAACAAAAAAACAAAAAAACCTATCAGTACCCATAAACAAACTCCAACATTTATAGCCATACTACTTTTATTTTTCAATAAAAAGACTACCCTTTCCTTTAGACATGGATGATCTGTGTGAAAGGAGAACAAATGCAGAAAGAATCAACAAATATTAAGTGAAGGTACTGTAGTTTCATCTTGGTTATAAAGACAACTACAGACACAAAAATCCTATCTGTACAAGCGCATGCTATATACCAGGCCTGCACAGGTGCACCGTTCAGGTGACAGGTGATTTCTTGAGGCCTCACGTCACTGGGTCCTTAGACTCGGTCGGCTGGGGATCAGGATCGCTTGTGAGGCCTTTCTTCGTTGCCAAGCTTGTTGTCTTGAGACTCCGAGAAGAGGCGTCGCAACAAAGATGTCCCAACACTGTGATAGTGTAAAATGGGGCGGTGGTGAAATGCTACACCACCTTCCGATTTTGGATGCTCTGCCCAATGCACAGTGCTACCGGCCAGATGGGCCTAGATTAGGATATCCCACACTCCATCCCTTTGCAGGTCACTGAATGTCAATAATGTGGCCCATTTAAATCCCATCAACTTGTCTTGACTCTTTATTTCCACCTACACTCAAAATTATAAGCCATACTACTTTTATTTTTCAATAAAAAGACTACCCTTTCCTTTAGACATGGATGGTCTGTGTGAAAGGAGAACAAATGAAGAAAGAATCAACAAATATTAAGTGGAGGTACTGTAGTTTCATCTTGGTTATAAAGACAACTACAGACACAAAATACCTATCTGTACAAGCACATGCTATATACCAGGCCTGCACAGGTAGTAACCTATCAGTTCCCTGGTCATCTATGTCATCCCTCCAGAGGTGTGGTAAGTCACCTGTTTTAACCACCTACCTGGGATTTTGAAAGAACAGATTATGGTGGTTGGTGTTGTCAAGCATTTGACAGAAAACATTGACCTGGTTCACAAGATCACTGCAGCCCACTGGGGCTTATTACTCACGGTGGGTTGTGGACACCCATAAATGCCAGACTGCCAATCGAAGCCCCTGCCGTTGCTTCTTGTTACATGCGAACCCAGCAAGGTGGGTTGTTGGGGTGGTTGACAAGCCACCCAGAACCCATGGGCTGGTTTAGCAATAGATTTTTAGGAATAAATGTTTATTATAAATAAATCATACTACTAAAAACAATATTATTTATTTACAATCCGCCACGAAAACATGTTACAAATTCGCCAGCAAAATTTCAAGATTTTCTAATTAATACAGTTATAGATCTACTGTTTAAGGGTTGTGGGTGGTTTGTCAATCACCCTCACGGGTTCACACGTAACAAGAAGCTATGGAGCCCCCCCGTCATGTCCCCCAAATATTCAAAATGGCAGCTGCCACAACAAGAAACCCCATGGGGAAATTCACCCACTGTGGCTTCTTGTTACATGCCAATATATGGCTAGTAGACTGCATTGGTATTGTGAGTCACAGGTAATTGAAGCCGGGTATATACAGTATTTGCTAGCCTGAATGTTCTAGATAAGAAAATACAGTAAAACCTTGGATTGCAAGTAACTTGGTCTGCAAGTGTTTTGCAAGACAAGCAAATTTTTTAAAAAAAATTTAACTTGATAAACAAGCAACATCTTGCAATACAAATAGTGTAGTAAGGTCAAGAAAAATGAAGACTTTACACTATCATTCTTTATTGCAGCTTAAATTAAAAATATGTGTACAAATTTCTTATGGGGAATTCGCTTTGATATACAAGTGTTTTGGATTACAAGCACGTTTCCGGAACAAATTATGCTTGCAATCCAAGGTATTACTGTACAGGGCAAAACCTTCTCACCAACTGATGGAAGGACAAAATCCCTTGAGACATATATAGTCTGGTGTAGTGGTGAGAGTGTTGGACTGGGACTCGGGAGATCCAGGTTCTAGTCCCCGCTCGGCCATGAAACTTACTGGGTGACTGTGGGCCAGTCACTGACTCTCAGCCTAACCTATCTCACAGGGTTGTTGTGAGGATAAAATGGAGAGGAGGAGGAGGACTATGTAAGCTGCCTTGGGTTCCTTTCAGGAAAAAAGGTGGGATATAAATATAATAAATAAATAAAATAGACTAGCATGAACTTGCACCATACCTTAGAACTCAGTAATTTATTGACTGAGATTACTTGAAAACGCACTGGCCACATTTGGATAATTGTCAGCAGCTTCGTAAGTCATGGTATAAGTCATGGTATAAGAAGCTGTGGATAAGTGCTGTTGCTGTGCGGCCCTCCCTTCCTCCTGTTCAGAGTGGAAATACTGGCTTGCATTAAGCCAGAGTGCCCATTATGTCCAAACTGGGGAATTCTAGCTTAATGTCAGTTAACAAACAAGGATAATAAGTCACGATCTGATCCAGGATAATAAGTCAGAATGCAACCAGAGGAGGAGAGGTCGAGAGAAGAGGACAAAGCCACAGCACTCGTCCGTGGCTTCACAAACCACAAATGCAGCCACTGTGGGGCATGATAGGGATGAAGTTGTCTCATCTGGAGCCTCTGTTTATGTGGGTAAATTCAACCTTATAATGCCCCTCTACTCCCCAGATGTCCAAGCAACTACAGACAACTGCTAACACTAGTCTTAAACGCAGGGTCACAGAGGCGACCTAAGCCTCTCTCTTCTAATGGTTTGAGGATCCCTAAAAGAAGCTTTTTAAACAGCTGTGCAGCTTCCACAAAATCTGTTGCAACAACAAGAACTATTTTCACAAATGTCCATTTATATTGTCCTCCCATAAGCTTCAAGAGCGAACAGTTCACTTAGCAGCAGATGTTAACTGTCAGGACAGGGTGAGTCAGATCCTTTATAACTCACCAGTTGCCTGAGTGCACCCTATCATCATGCTAAGGGCCAGTTTCATCATTACAGTTCCCTACTTGCATTTTGAAAATAGATTTAGGGAGCTGGCCACAAATGCAGATATTTAAAATGTTTGGAGACCAAAGTCTAAGGGTGGAGACATACAATTATTGTCTCATAACATCTGCTGCATTCTAAAACAGACATGAGGGCTTGTCGTATGTACATTCAACCCAAAACCATCTCTGGTAAACTGGTTTTTGTGAGTTTTTGTCATCCCCCCCCCCCCAAAGTCTGCAAAACCTGTTCTACCATAGACGACATTGGATAAAGGAAATGTCTGTGTATCAAGGGCAACAAAGTACTTCTGTCATACCAAATTATTGTTTCTCTCCATCCTCAGATATGTGAACAGAGAGGGAAATTATGTGAGAGAGGAATTTTGTTTTTTGAACAAGTTATACATCTCAAAACAAAATGTGACCCTCTGTACATCTACAGCAATTTCCCTACACAAATTTTCAAAATGCAAGTAAGGGTGCAATCCTATGCATATTTAGACAGACAAAGTCCTACAACTCCCAGCAGTCCCCAGCCAGTCATGCTGGGGACATTTTTCTTTCTAAACATACATAGGATTGTGCCCTAAAGGAACTTCATTGGGAGCTGCCTTTACATTAGTTTGTTTTCTGAGCATAGAATAGTTGTGCAGGACTGGTTAGTGTAAACACAAATGTAAACACCATTGTTCATTATGCACAGGTGAAGAACCCGCATTCATATGTATTCATAGTGGAAAGGTATTAAGCAAGTATTCAAGTTATGGAACAGGTTCGATTGGCCATTCCACAGAATAGAAGACAAGAGTATGAGAGTTCCTTATGCCAAACATTTTTCACTGTGGTCACAGCTGGAAGAGAGAGAGAGAGAGAGAGAGAGAGAGAGAGAGAGAGAGAACAACCCACAGACAACTGTATTCCCAGAGAACTTGTGAACTCATTGTGTGCAATCCAGAGAAAGGCAAGCAGGCATAAATCCAAATAAAATAACCACAATGTAAGCACATAATAGCATGCTTCAGACCCATTAAATTGAATGGGACATCAATGCGCCTAACTTTCTTTGCACAGAACAAATCAATAATCAACAGCTTAGATACAGTATCCACAAAGTGCCGGGCTGCTCACCAGAGGTATAATGTGGACATGAGCAAAGCTCTGGCACTTTTGCGAGACACATTACCAGAGCGTCTTAGGACCAAACTAAGCGTTCTCCTAATAGTGCATAGTGGTGCTATGTGTGATTGTTTTCTCTACTGTCCTGCTGCAAGCATGTGGATTGTGACCAAGGCAGGTCAGGAGAGGAGGATTTAAGCTTCCTCCCTCACATATTTTCCCCCTGAAGTTCCGCCCACCCCCCACGGGGGGGGGGGGGAAGAAGGGGAAAACCTTGATTCCAATTGAGACTTTTTTTTCTTCTTTGAATCTCTGCCACCCCAAGGGGTGGGGTGGAATTTCAGGAAAAACAATGGGTGAGGGGGGGAAGCTTAAATCCTCCTCTCCCAAAGTGCCACAGCCCTGATTTGAACTGGGGCTGCATGCACTTGCAGGGGAGTAGGGAAAACAATCACACATAGCTCCACTATGTGAGATTAGGAGAACATTTAGTTAGGCCCTCCTTAGAAGGCTATAGAGACCTTCTTGGAGACCACTCCACTCTTCTCAGCCACAACTTCCAAGGGGAGATAAGGGCCACCAACATGTTTACACCCCAGCTCTTCCCATCCCTATATCATTGGTTGTTAATATGCCCTGTGAATTTATTTTACATCAACTGGCTAGTTTCGAAGCTGAAAGTTTCATGGAGACACAAAAGCAAGCAATTATAGCCTCATGCTTTCTATGTCTTTCAGTTAAAATCTGCAAACAAACAAAAGGACCATATAGGCTATAAATGTCACTGAAGAACTTAGTTGGGGATCAATTTAGGTGGGAGCTCCCTCTACAGTAGGGAGATAAGCCTAATAAAATTTATGCAGTCTATAATAAGTGTTCAACAGCAAAAGGCCACCCAGTACAACAAATGTAAATGTAATAATAATGATTAAGAGGCAGTCCATCTTTAATCATCGCATTTTTGTAAACATTTGAGATTGTCAGAACATCAAATATGAACAAGAGTTATCTACAATAAAGAGCCTTGTGGCACCTTAAAGACAAACAACTTTATTTTATCACAAGCTTTCATAGACACTGCCCACCGTGGGGAGCGTGAAGTGTTAACCTCACATTGGCAGATCTACACAGAGAGAGAGAGAGAGAGAGAGAGAGTTGGGGGGGGAGGGATCTAAACGGTGTTGTCAGAAGGGATTGAAATGCAAGAAGTACAGACAGTGACAATTACCTTAGCAGCTGTCATTCACAAAACAGTTGTTGGGTGATAACACAGACTCTGAAGTCTGAACTCAAACTAGGAGAGGGGGGAGAGAGGGTCTTTCCGGTGGACAGGGAGGAGGGGAAACTGGAGAGACTAGGATATGAGCTATCCTGGCCTTCTTCTTCCATCCTCCAGTATTCTTCCCTTCCCTCCCACTCTAATATTGCCAGTCTAGTGAAAGATGCAGGGCAGGAGGACAGGAAGGTGAAGATCTGCATATGATTATTACAAGCCTCAACTTCAGAGGCTTACAATCATGGAGGGCACAATCTATAGGACTTCACCCTGAAGTACAATTCAATAAAGAGATTCAACTCTATTTCCTGTAGTTTAAATGAGGACAAAGTGGGTTTCCCCACCCCCACCCCCACATGTGTGTGTGTGTGTGTGTGTGTGTGCGCGCGCCAATATGAGGTTAACACTTCATGCACCCCACGGTGGGCAGTGTCTATGAAAGCTAATGATAAAATGTGTTTGCCTTTAAGGTGCCACAAGACTCTTTGTTGCTTTTGCTAAAACAGACTAACACCCCTCCTGAAAGAGTTATCTAGTTATTGGTGATCGTTTCCCTGTGAGATGTTTAGCTGGAATAATGTAGCTTGCCTTATGGTGTGGCTAATCTCCCCATATCTCTCCCTCTTTTTATCCTCACACCTTCCTGCATTAACAAGATTAAGCATTAGCATGACCAATACTGTTTGGGTTACACAATTCTGACTTGTTTGTCTTTTTTATAGTGAAGGAAAGTAATGGAGCAGAAAGTAATGGACAGTATTGCAATAGTATCTTTAAACAAAGAGTGCAATCCTATGCATGCTTAGACAGAAAAAAGTCCTACAACTCCCAGCATGCCCCAGCCAGCCATGCTGGGAGTTGTAGGACTTTTTTCTGTCTAAGCATGCATAGGTGTGCCTCCATTTGGGGTGGAGGAGGAAGACATAGTGCAATGGAACCCCAAGTGTGTTTGGGGAGGGACCAGACACATGTCATCTGCAGCCTGGCTTCAATCAGTCCTTGCTTAAAAGACAGGTCCCAAATGGACTTCAAATACTGGAAGCAATTGTTGTTGCAGATCAACAGTAGCAAAGATGCTCCAGCCAGCTCCTGGACCTAGATTCGTGTATTTTGACCCCAGATTGACTTTGACTACTCTTTAGCATGCTCCTCTACTGGTTCATGTTTCCTTTGATTTCAGATGGATATTTTGGCTTCTAAACCTTGGACTGTGTCAACAACTACTGCTTACTTCCTCCTTTGTAAGACTCTTTTGGAAAAGGAGTTGTTCATTCACCATCATTGTGTCTATTTTAACCAGTTTCCAGGACATTTGTAAACTTCTTATAGCAATGCAGTGTCTACTGCAGGGGCTGTCTGGCAAAAACCCTCCACTTCTTTTCCAACAGCTTAAATCACACCAGAGCAGGAATGCAATTAAGCAAGAGATTAGCTAATTTGGGCTGATTTTGTGATGTCTGAACATTACCTCTGGCAACAGGGATGGAGAAGGGAACAATCTGAACAAGATTTGCCCAAATTGTGAGAAAAATCCAAAAAGCCAGTGGCTTAACTAGCCTTCTGGATGATGGGGTATGTTTAGTATCAATTCAGATAATAGATACATACTCTTCTATTTATGAACCCAGAATCATAAGAGTATGCCTCTATTGTTTCAAAACTCACAATTTGGACAGCTCGAGTTCAGCGCTGTTTGTCAATAATTTGTTTCTACATTGCCTTGCTCTAGTGGGCCAGTGAGTAGGGGTGCCTTCTGATTAACCCCAAGGTTGCTTTGGGGAAGGGCCATGCATAGTGGTAGAGCCGATGCTCTATATGCAGGAAGTCCCAGGTTCAGTCCCCAGCATATCCTACTAGGGCTGTGGCAAACCCCTGCCTGTAGACAGCTGCCAGTCAGTGCAGATAACACTGAGCTCAATGAACCAGTGGCCTGACTCGATGTAAGGCAACTTCCTATAGCGAAGTTATTGCCATAAGCAGAGCAGTGTTTATTAAAGAGACAGCTTCACTTGAAGCAGCCTTCTAGACATTGTATGTAGTACTAATAGCAGCAATCTTAATGCTGCGAGTGACAGTCCGTATGTAGCCAAAACAGCACCATCCACACACAAGGAGGAGGTGTCAGCCAGTTTAGGGGAACCCCCAAGGTTTGCAAAGGTACATAAAAATCTTTAGGGGAAATACTCTCAAGGTTGGAACTTCCCCGCCCCACATAGCCCAATGAGAAGTGAGTATGCTCAGTGGACACTGAGTGTTGACTGTTGTGGGGGAATGGAAAACCAAGCGGGGCAGGGAATGTAATGGAGCAGACGGAGCCCTGTAGCACTGCACACTGCAACATTTTGTTGCAGATCCCACTTGTATATATCCCACTGCCGTAAGGTGCGCAGTCTTTAATCCTGCAGGACATGGTGAAAAACAGGACATTGCAAAGTCATGCAAAACAATCACAGGAATATGTTTCGCTGACAACTATATAAAATTCAAAAGTTTTCATTACTGAACGGTGCTTTAAGGTTTTTGGACTTCAGCCCACCTTGCAGATATTTCAGCAGAAGGCTGTGCCTGTGCTGAGCAGAACCAAAAGCTCAGAGTAGGAATCCCAGGGCTGATATAAGAGGTCTGTTTTGAGTCAAGAGGAAAGGGTTTGCCAAATCAGACCAGTATGTTTTCTAACAGCTGTGCATGCATTTGGAGGTAAGTGAAAGCAGGGCAGGAGATTGAAGCTGGAAAGTTGGTGACTCGGAGCCTTTTATCTTAACTGCTGCATCTTTGTAGTGTGGTCTTTGCAAGAACTGAAATGAGTGGCTCTAGCGCCAGTGTTGGGAAGATCGTCTCTGCCCGCACTTCCGCCTCCTCCCACATGGTCCAAATTCTTCTCTGGTGTTAATGTACCACTGATATATTTGCACGTACATCATCATTAATCATCATCATCATCTAAAGGGGTTAAATGAGCGGCTGGGTTAAAGCTGATATTGAAACAGAAAGGATCTCGTTGGTGCCTATAAGCAGAGAAGGGGGGGGGGGAGCCAGCTAGAGGATATTTTGTCGAGTAGAGTTAGGCTCCCTCAAATGAATTAAGAGCACCTTTGGCTCTGCTTGAAAATTCAGAAAGGCCGGGGGGGGGGGGTGCGTGTGCGCGTGTGCGTGTGTGTGCTTATGGAGCAACTTGTAGGGCTTTTGCCAATCTGAGAACAGCGTAAATTCTGCCACGGTAGGTTCCAAAGGGGGAGGAAAAGAAGGGGCGGGGGAGATGCCTCTAATGTGCAGATCTCCTGTGCACAGTTCAAGGCTGCTGCGCTCCCCATTGTGGATCCTGAAGGAATTCCGCCGAAACAAAAAGTCAAGAAGGAATCGCCCGGCGCTTCCCTCCCTCCCCTGCCTTGTCTCTCTCTCTCTTACTGCTCCACAGAGTCCTTTTTCCTCCCCTTCCCCAGACCCAGTGGCTGATCGCCTGCAGCTCCGACAATGCAGGGAAAGAGAAGAATGGCAGGAAAGAGAAGACGAACCACGGGTCGTACGTTTCAGAATCTCTCGGCATTCATTCTTTTCCAGCAGGAAAATGGGGGGTGGGGGTGGGAGGAATCAATGCCCCGAAAGACAATTACGATTAAGATGCAGCGAAACCACATTGGCTCCATGCTCAGAGCGGCAAGCGGGGCTCTCTTTTTTTCCCTTTTCCCCCCCTTTCTTTCTTTCTTTCTTTTTTTTTTTAACAATCCATTCAAGCAACAGATAGAGATTTACCTTCAAATGCAGGCCATGTTCTATCCTCCCTACCCCCAAAGCAGCAGGAATCTGCTTTGTGAGTAACAGATCCAGTCTCTGAGGCAGAAGCTTGGAAGAGCTGCAGAACTGTCAGTGCCTACATTCCTGGAGATCCAAAGAAGGAACCACAATTCTAAGATCCGTTAGTCATGTTAGTCTTTTCATGCCCTGTTTGTTCCACCCATCAGCTTCTGCCACTGGCTAGAAGCCAGCACCGTACCTCCCCTCTGTCACATGACCCAGTTTGATTCATGGCTCTCTAGCTGGGTTTATTATGTTTTTAAAGAGCTTTTTTTTTTAAAGAAGCTATTGGATGCTTTCTGCCTTAACGATA
Source organism: Shinisaurus crocodilurus (assembly GCA_021292165.1). Taxonomy (NCBI): domain Eukaryota; kingdom Metazoa; phylum Chordata; class Lepidosauria; order Squamata; family Shinisauridae; genus Shinisaurus; species Shinisaurus crocodilurus. Next base: position 172,917,287 of record CM037877.1, read on the forward strand.
TGCAAAAGTTAATCTATAGTGAACAGATGTTTTGTGGTGGTCTAAAAGTGGGGAGGGGGGAGAGACTGTGTTGCTCATTAAATTGTATTTCCTATCATTCCAGTTAGAAAACTAACAAGGAATATTTCTCTCGCGCACACTGGTCACATTGCGAGTGTTTCTCACTTGTGAAGAGATCTCCCACACAGACACACAAATTAATAATATCCGAACAGATATCGGATGCCACACTGTAGACTTCAGTTGCCTGGAGAACAAACTTCCCTTTGTCCGAAGTCCTGGGACTGCCTGTGGAGAAAAGGAAGAGACTTGCCACCGTAACACCACACACACACACACACACACACACAGCTTTGACCTCCATCTCCTTCGATTATATGCTTCTGTTACCAGAAGGAAGGAGAAATAAAGTCCAGCTGCCCAAGCACGTTTGGAGTTTCCTGGAACTGCAGAGCAATGAGACACAAGTTATTCCGCAACTTGCTTGTGTCATCACCTGGCATTGCTGAGGTTATATTTGGTTACAAGGAGTTCAAGCTGCTCTCAGCTAAATTTACAAGGCTTTTTAGGTTACATTGCCCTCCGCCAAAGCATTTTGTTTCCACATTGCCCTGGGTTATTTTCACTCGAGTCCTTTCTGTCGTTTTAAAACTGCACAGGTCTAGGGTGATGATTTTGAGGTTTTACAGCTATGGATCCCAATTAGAACTTAGTTTGTTGACAGCCACATCTCTCTCACACCCACAAAAGTGTAACATGTTGGCCAGGTTCCAAAGAGCAACTCTGGATCTGCCCCAAAGGCTTCAGCATGCTCAATGCTGATTCCCACCCCACCACCACCACTTTGATCCACCAAACCCCATGCCATATTACAACTGCTTTTGCAAGCCCCCTGTTTAAAAGCAGTATGCTATCTGATCAAGAACCAGAAGCCCAGAGCTTCCTCTACCGCACAGAACTAGTAGCATGGTACTAGTAGCACTGTGCTTTGGATATCAGTTATTGTCATTATTACTCATCATCATCCGTTACACACACACACACGGGGGGGGGGGTGTTTGCTGGTTCTGACATGACTCAGCCTTTAAGAATCATGTAAGGAAAATAGAAGAGAAGGGACAAAAGGGCAGGTCCTTCAGAATAGTCATATGCTCAGTTTCATGCAATGAAGAAAAACTACCATGTTTGTACCTGTTAGAAACGCAAAAGGAACCCAGCACACAGTCAGAGTGATCCATATTCTGCACAAGTTTGTCCTTCTGGACACTTTTTCTAGTTCAATTAGTTCAGCTGAGATCCTATTATTTAGCATTAAAAAACATGGTGTGTCACTGCTTTGTATGACACTGTTTTACTGTTTATTGTTTTTGTTGTAATGTTTTTATTTACTATTTTATATAGTTTTAAAATCTTGCATTACATATATATTTTAGTGTAAACCACTCAGAGATTTTATTATATTCAGTGGTATTTCAAATAAAAAATAAAGAACCTGGTAGCATCTAAAAAAACTAACACATTTATTGTTTGTAGCATAAGATTTCAACAAACTGTTATCTGTAGTTGGCAGATATATATTAGAGCCAAGGTGAGTTGAATGGCTAATATGCATTAACAACCAGCTATTTTACACATTCACCAAGCCTCGTGGAGAACATGCACGTCATCTGTCTGTGAAGAGGGAATTGTGCTCATTTCCTGGTCAAAATATACATTTATGCATATTAGCCATTCAACTCATATTACCCACTAGATACACACGAGCGCGCGAGCGAGGTGTCACATTATCATGCAAAGCACCAATGAAAATGAGATCTAGTCAAATGAGTAAAATATCCTATCGGAGAGAATGTTAGTCATTCTCAGATGGCTATGAACCAGCAAAGCAAGATGAATAATATAAATAAATACCTAAAGAAGGGCAATTATTTTCTGAGACAGGAGAATACTTTCTGTCATGTGCTGGAAGTGGGCCACACCCACTGTGACTGGATCAGATGCACTCAATGTTATCCTCAGTGGGCAGATTGACATAGATAAAGATATAATCTGCTGGCTGATTTAAGTGTGCTTAAATTGGCCACTTTTATTTTGAAGAAAAATAAAAGCCAAGGGACCCACACAATCAAGAACACAGCTCCCTGCCAGTTTCCTGCTGAGAACCATCCCTTCCCTGGCTACTTTTTGTCCCCAGTTTGCTGGAAAGTTCAGCACACTCTCTCCACCAGACCATAATACCACATTGGAACTAGGAATACAGAAAGTTGCCTTATATAGCAGGTTAGATTATTTGTCCATCTAGCCCAGTGTTGTCTATTCCAGTGTTCTCCAACCTTGGGTCCCCAGATGTTTTTGGCCTACAACTCCCAGCATGCCCCAGCCAGCATAGCTGGGAGTTGTAAGCCAAAAACATCTGGGGACCCAAGGTTGGAGAACACTGGTCTATTCTGATGCTCACCAGGCTGTCTTGCATCATCTGCAGCCTGACCCTTTTAATTGGAGATGCTACCGAGTGAACCTGGGACCTTCTGCATGCAACACATGTGTTCCAACACTGCACTGTGGCATCTCCCCCTTCTAACATGCTGAGTGGGTCCCAGTTGTACTTGTGTGTACGTGTATGCTGTCACTTGCATCAACTAAACAAAAGCTGAAATTCTGGGACTAACATGTCACAAAATGAACAAACAAATTGTGCCCCCCCCCTATAAAGTGCATAAGAAGCTATACTGTTACCTATTTTGCACAGATGGTTCAGAAGCAATATAAGAGCAAACAGCAATAAAACCTTCATATGCATGTAAATCACAGCACTCGCACCTGAACTATGGTCAAAACTGGCTTTATTCAGTGGTTCAGTCAGAGCTGTGCTACTTAGAGACAACACCACCATTGTCCATCCTCCCTGATAATTTTTCTTTAATTAAAAAAGCAAGTGTATAAAGCTCTTCAGGGTGCCATAGATCCTAATAGTTTTTTGTTTTTTTTACTCTCCATAAACACTAATGGAAAGTGCTTGTAGCTTTATTAGTGTCCCTTTACTGAAATTTAATAAGATCCCTCAAGACATTGCAAGCCAAACTATCTTCCTAGAAACTCATTACCACTTTTTACAAAATCAAAATAAACAAACAAAATCCCCCAGATACAACTGGTGATAGCATATGGATAGTAAATTAGGTGACTTTTGCCACCCTTAGCCATTTCCAAATGTGCAATGTCCATTTGGTTTTTCTTTCAGTATTTTAATTATTTTCATTACACTCTGAATTAACTTTAAAGATTGTATATGTCTGTGTGTGTGTGTGTGTGTGTGGACAGAAATAAGCAGAATATGTTGTCTCATGTGTGTGGATATTTGTGCCTCCACGGGACCTATTGTGCAGAGGTGAACTTCTTCATTACAGGTTTGACCCATTTTATGGCAACACTGATTCATTATATGCTAATTTTAATTTTCGCCTACAACATTCCACATAAACGATAGTTAAGGCAGCCTATGACTGCTACATTATATATGTACTTGACTTTGTATCTGAGCAGAAGAGCCTGACATATTTGATGGACAACACCATCCATCCCTTCCATAACAGAAGCCTAAAGTCCAGCTCAGAAATGCATGTTCATCACTTGGGACAAGTTCACGCTGCTTGTACATCACATGTTCTCTCAATAAGTGGGGGGACCCTTCCAATATTACATAACCAGAGTGACTTCTCCCTGCACCACTCTGGTAATCTGTCAAACTCCCAGAAAACATGGATGGAACCCACAATGTGGCTCTTTCTCACTCTAGCGTTCATAGAATCATAGAAAAGTAGAGTTGGAAGGGGCCTACAAGGCCATCGAGTCCAACCCCCTGCTCAATGCAGGAATCTAGGTCAAAGCATCCCTGACAGATGGCTGTCCAGCTGCACCTTGAATGCCTCCAGAGTGGGAGAGCCCACAACCTCCCTAGGTAGTTGATTCCATTGTCTTATTGCTCTGACAGTCAGGAAATTTTTCCTGATGTTTAGGTGGAATCTAGGTTCCTGTAACTTGAGCCCATTATTCCGTGTCCTGCAAACTGGGATGATCGAGAAGAGATCTTTGCCCTCCTCTGTGTGACATCCCTTCAAATACTGGAAGAGTGCGATCATATCTCCCCTCAGTCTCCTCTTCTGAAGGCTAAACATGCCCAGTTCTTTCAGTCTCTCCTCATAGGGCCTTGTTTCCAGTCCCTTTATCATCTTTGTTGCCCTCCTCTGAACCCTCTCCAGTTTGTCTACATCCTTCTGAAAGTGTGGTGCCCAGAACTGGACGCAGTACTCAAGATGAGGCCTAACCAGTGCCGAGTAAAGGGGAATTATCACTTCCCGCGATTTGGAAGCTATACTTCTATTAATACAGCCCAAAATTGCATTTGCCTTCTTTGCAGCCACATCGCATTGCTGGCTCATATTCAGTTTGTGATCTACCACAATTCCAAGATCCTTCTCACTTGTAGTATTGTTGAGCCAAGTGTCCCCCATTCTGTAACTCTGCATTTGGTTTCCTCTCCCTAGGTGCAGCACTTGGCATTTATCCCTATTAAATTTCATTCTGTTGTTTTCGGCCCAGCGCTCCAGCCTATCGAGGTCACTTTGAATTTTGTTTCTGTCTTCCAGAGTATTAGCTGTTCCACCCAACTTTGTGTCATCTGCAAATTTGATAAGCATTCCCCGTACCTCCTGATCCAAGTCATTAATAAAAATGTTGAAGAGCACCGGGCCCAGGACCGAGCCCTGTGGTACCCCGCTCGTTACCTCTCCCCAGTTTGAGAAGGAACCATTGATAAGCACTCTTTGAGTCCGATTCTGTAGCCAATTGTGGATCCACCTGATAGTTGTTCCATCTAGCCCACTCTTAGCTAGCTTACTAATCAATCATGAGGCACTTGTCGAAAGCTTTGCTGAAGTCCAGATATAATGTCCACAGCATTCCCACAGTCCACAAGGGAGGTTACCCGATCAAAAAATGAGATCAGATTAGTCTGACAGGATTTGTTCTTGACAAATCCATGCTGGCTTCTAGTAATCACTGCATTGTTTTCAAGGTGCTTGCAGACTGACTTCTTTATAATCTGCTCAAAAATCTTCCCGGGGATTGATGTCAGACTGACTGGCCTATAGTTCCCAGGTTCCTCCTTCTTGCCCTTTTTGAAGATGGGAACAACATTTGCCCTCCTCCAGTCGTCTGGCACTTCACCTGTCCTCCATGATTTCTCAAAGATAATAGACAGTGGTTCTGAGAGTTCTTCTGCCAGTTCCTTTATTCCTCCAGCTGAGCTCCCAGAAGGGGAGATACTGATGTGCAAAGGGAACATGAATGCAGGAAGGGGTCTTTCTGCAGCAGCAGCTACCACACAACTAAGTAGCTCAATCAAGCAAACAGATAATGCAATTCCATTCCACCATCTTGCACAGTACAATAGGCTACCACTCACCACTAATTAGCTGGGGGGGGGCGGCACGGGAGAGGCAAAAAGAAATGGGGTAAGAAAAAGGAGAGTTTTATTCCAAAAAAGTTAAACTGTCCAAATGCATTTTGGACAACATATAGGTCCTTCTTCAGGGAAATCTTTAGAAAAATATACATAATTTATGTTGTAGGATTTAAACATGCCTGTGTATACTTATAATTTAGCCATGTATATCCAACAAGGCTAATACAACTATTTATAAAAACTGAAACTCTAACAAAAAGAAGGCTCAAAGTTCCAAATATAATTTTCTTATAAACCTTACATGAGCATAACATAAATTTCATAACAACATCTACCAGGAATGAATAAACTTACTCTATGTAACCCAGTTTGCTGGTACTTGCTCTTCAATGTCCAGTCTCCTGTGCTACAATGGACCTAAGAGAAAAACCCAAGCTGGTATGTGGTCAAATCCTGATTTGAGATAGCTGTATTTCAGAGCAGGGTTACAAGGTCGAGAGACTCATAAAGGCCAAAGGGAGTCATCGTATTTAGCCTCAAAAAACACCTGGCTTCTTTCTCCAAAAGGACTGTATCTGTGTATAACTTGTCTCTATTGCACAGAAAGAAAGGTCTCTTACTCTATGGGATTGGTCTTCCCAATATTGTACCAATGTAGTTCTCACGTTTTGATGTCTAATATTATTGATATGTTCTCCTATTCTGATTTTAAGATTTCTTGTAGTTTTGCCTATATATTGGTGTTAGCTATATACAATTTACTGCAGGGACAACGTATGATATATACCACAAATCTACAGTTACAGGTTGTGAAAATCTCTCAGCATATATTTCTTCCCATTAGCAGGATTTCCACACTGTTTCAATCTTAAATGATGTTCACAATATTTACAATGTCCACAGGGAAAATTACCTGTTTCATAGATTTCATAGATCATAGAGTTGGAAGGAGGCTACAAGGCTATCGAGTCCAACCCCCTGCTCAATGCAGGAAAACTAGAGGAGGGGTCTCCCATCCAAGTAATAACCAGGCCTGACCCTGCTTAGCTTTCCACGCTCAGACAAGCTGAGCCAGCGTAGGCCACGGGCCTGTATTGGAGGCCTGTGGAGGACTTGATCCTGGCAAGAGAAATGGTTTGCAAATATACCCACAGATGTGGTATATTTGTGTATAAAAAAGTGACATCTAAGGTTATCAGTATATCATTAGAACTAATATTGTCCAACCTCACAAGTTTCTTCATAAAGTCTATGGAATCTCTTATATACCATTTTAATTGTGCCACAAAGGGAGCCAAAAAGAACCTTATCTATTTGGATAAAGGTTCCAGGAAAGATTTACTGCCGGAGACTAGGGGTCTCCCTGGAGATGGACTAATTCCCTTGTGAACTTTTGCATAATATCCGGGGGGAGAGGCAAAGGATGATCTGCATTATTTTGCTTTCTGTAGCCTTATCTGTGGACATGCTATGGATATGGGAACACCTTTATATTTCAGTATAGCAGTTATTAACATATTGCAGTCTGAAGTGTGTTTAAAGTCTTACTTCCTTCGTATCCCTATTTGTTTGTTTATTATTTCCATTTATATCCTGCTGTTCACTGAGGGGGGGAAATCCCAGGGAGAGTAACAACAACATTCAAACATCCAACAATAAAGTAATAGCCAGTTACGGCGTAGTGGTTAAGAGTGTTGGACTGGGACTCAGGAGATCCGAGTTCTAGTCCTTGCTCAGCCATGAAGCTCACTGACTCTCAGCCTAACCTACCTACCTTACAGGGTTGCTGTGTGGATACAATGGAGAGGAGGAGGAGGATTATGTAAGCTGCCTTGGGTTCCTTGCAGGAAAAAAGGCAGGATATAAATATAAATAAATAATAAATAATGAAACCAATTAGTCAACAACAGCTAATCACTCATAAATGCCTGCATGAACAAATGGATCTTAGCCAGGTGCTGAAATGATAGTACAGTTGGCACCAGGCACACCTCTTGAAGGAAGGCATTCCAAAGTCTATATGCCACCACAGAGATGGTCCTGTTGTATCCACATCAGAAATACTGCTGTGCCCATGCTATGTCCAAGGGACAGCTCATATATTGTGTAGGATTCTGCAGATTTAGGAGCCATCCCTCCATTGGTTTGGGGCCAGGATACCTGAAGGCTCATCTCCTCCCGTATATACCTGCCCAGACCCTAAGATAACCTTCAGAGGGTCTTTTCTGGGTGCCCTCTCCAATGAAGTGAGGTGGCTGGCATGGTTGGCTGAGGAATGGTGGGAGCTGCAGGGTTCCCCACCCCCCGTCTAGATATGTATAGGATTGTGCTCTAAAGGCACAATCCTATGCATGTCTAGACAAAGAAAAGGCCTACAATTCCCAGCATGCCCTAGCCAGCATGACTGGCTGGGGCTTGCTGGGAGCTGTAGGCCTTTTCTCCATCTAAACATGCAAAGTATTGTGCCCTACATGTGTTATGGTCTTTATAGATCTTTACACTGCTGCTAGCTCTTGTTGGAGGATATGGGAAGGAGTCAGTCCTATACTGATTAGGACAAAGCAGAGTTTCCCCCCTTATGCGCAGCCTGGTTATTGAAACTAGTTACCACCACGATGTGGGTTGCTAAACCCTTGTCTCTTAAGGCTCTTAAAAGGAAACGGATTGTCCATACAAGGTTTGAAACTAATAAAGACATTTATTAGTCTCACTTACAGTCCGTATTCATATATGCAGGATGCATATAGGCAGATTAGATTCTTTGTTGGAGATCACTGGCTGGAAGCCAGCTCAGACCGACCGTGCGTCCATCTTGGTTGGAGAGAGGGAGAGAGTGAAGAGAGTGCTGGCCAGAGCGGCCGGAAGTAGGGAGGAGGGGTTACAAAGACATGCCCCCTAGGAATCTTCAATTAACCCTTTCCTCCCACTCTAATTAGTGGTTACATTACCTGGTTTTTACTTTTGTTTTATTCTGTTTTAAATGTTTAAAGTTTTTATACTTTATCCTGTTGTATTTGAGGTTTTTAACTTTTGTGAACCACCCAGAGTGCTTTGGCAATTGGGCAGTATAGAAATGTAGAAAATAACATAAATTGTTTGTATACAAAGGGAAAATATAAACACATGAGCCAGGGACTGAGAGATCTATGCCAGTTCTTAGTTCCAAAACAAATACAGGAACTCATGAATAGGATAATGTCCCTAATTGATATAAATTTTATTTTATTCATATTCTACTTTTTTTCTGAAAGAGCTTACAGTAGCATGCATGAGATTCCCAGACACGTAATTCATGCAGGTATTGGAAGAGCCATGACTTAACTTTAGAGCTAGTTCTTCATCAGATGTTTTCAGACTATTCTCAGGGCCGGTGCTACCATTAGGCCAACTAGGCGGCTGCCTAGGGCGCCGGGCTCAAGGGGGCGCCAGAAGCATAGGGCTGGAGGGAGGGAGGGCTCAAGTGGGAAGAGGGGGGCGCTAAATATCTGATCTTGCCTAGGGCACCAAACTGCCTTGCACCGGCCCTGACTATTCTCATAGCCCAACATGTGATGTTCCTGAGTTCGCAAATATAGCACTGCTGTCTGTATCTCAAAAACCCGTGCAGAGCATAACATTTGATCCCAACCTAACATTTAAGGCAGTTGAACTGTAATGTGTACAGAGCAAATTAAGTTCCAGTAGTCAGATATTTCAAGCTGTTTTGAAAGCAGATCAGCTTTGCTCGCAGCAATTTTTAGCCCAGTGGTACAAATATGATTTTTTGAGGCAGGGAAACGGCACTTTGTGTGTAATGTCAATATCACATTAATTATGCCAGTTGCATTATCATGGAAATTCAGTCCACACCAGATCATATTGGGGCTGACTTAGCTGATAATTAAATGTCTTTAATCTCTTAAAACAAAGGAAGGTCTTTATGCTTTCTTTGTATAAAAGAAGCAGCACGTCCTCATTTTCAAGTTATATTCTCGGAGGCCTAACATTTCAGAGAAACTTTGAAGCAAATAGACTGTAGGGATAGTCATTTAATCAAAAGCAGCAGCTGTCCAAACAGAAGAATTCCCAGAATTCCTTGCATGCCTCGTGCCAGTTCACAAGTGCAAATCCCAAATGGAATCTTCTCTACTTCCACCCATATTTTATTTGGGATGTTGGTTAATATCATCCAATTCAGGAAAGCATCAGGCTAACTGGCTTATATTTTTCTCCTGTAGTTGTTTCTGCTGCGTTGACCTGTGGTTATATTTTGTTTCTTGAATATTACATGTATTTTAATATGATTTTTAAATGTCTGGAGAGCCTTTCTGGCTGTCCGGTGGCAAAACTGTTAGAGTAGATGAAATAAGTTATTGGAGGCACGATAGGCTTAATCAGCAATGTTACCTCTTTCCCTAATAGCCCAACTGTGTGATCCAATGTGCAAACTCGGAGGATTGCAGGCATCCTATTGAGGGTGGGAGGATTGCCTCTGCACTTCCCTTTCTCTTCAAAAGTTACACCTAGGCGACCGATTTCGACCATCTAACTGTTTTGCACCAGCTTGCAAGAGGAGCCAGAGGCACCGCCAGGATTCCTTGTAGGACAGCGGTGCCTTGCTTCTCCCCTCCCCAGCCCCCGGAAGGAACTCCCCCCCCCCAGTGCTGGCTCCAATGTCAGTCTCCTGTCTTCGGAGCCACAGCCAGTGCAGAAAGGAGGAAGGGCCCTCCGAGGTCAGAGTTCCAGCTCCGACCTCAGAACACATAACCAAGGTTGGAGCTGGAACTCCGACCTATCCTGCGGCCTTCTAGACAGTGTCTAGCGGCCATAGGATTGCGCCCCAACCCTATCATGTTTTCAGAAGTAAACCAACAGAAGTAAGCCTATGTTCAATGGGGCTTAATCCCAGGTAAATGTGGATAGGATTCAGCTTTTGATTCCTTAAACATTCTTATAAGATTGGGAGTGAGACTGAATGACCACCTGGGCTCCTTCCAACTCAGAGGTTCTTGATTCTAAGGGTGCTTCTGGACACAGGGCTCCTAGTGCTAATGATCAAAAGGCATTGTGCAGCTATTCCATCAATCCATTTTTTTCTGGTAAGAAAATAGATGGAAGAATCTGTGGGAAAACACAGGGAGGGCTACAAATAGAAGATGATGTCTGGTCCTCCCATAAAATTCAGTGAATGAGGCAGTGCAATTGTACAGTAAAAGCCTCATCTAGAAGCACCCTATGAGTGAGTATTAATGGGACTGAACCCTGCCAGAAGGGTCTGGCCCAGGTTCATCCACTGTTGGGTAAATCAGAGGTGAAATGTTGCCAAGAACAACGTTCCTTTTTGTGACATCAAAAATCTTTAAGGTGATAATAGATGGAAATATTAGCTCTGTGATATATACTGAACATGATCCTTTGGTTACTAACAACCCATAGTTAGTCCGGGTTGCATTGGAATGAGTGAGCATGCTGCTTTCCATCTGCTCGCCACTTCTACTTTGCATCCACTTTTGCCCTGTTCCTGGGTTGTTCAACGTGATGTATGGATCTTGAACTCTGGGTTGTTGAGAGAGAAACAGGTTTTGGGTTAAAAATCTGGGTTGTTTCTCCCTCAACAACCCAGAGTTCTGGGTTCACACGTCCTGGGTTGTTTAGCAAAGCAGAAGCAGCAAGCGCATGGGAGGCAGGGCACTATCTGACTCTGGCATGGGCCCAACTATGGGTTGTTTAACCCCTAGTTCGTTAAACCCATAGTTAAATTACCCATAGTTAAACAGCCCATATGGGTTGTTTAACCCCTAGTTAATCATTACATTAGCTGTCATTTTTTCCTTAACAATTTTTGTGTGTGTGGAAAGAAAACAGATGGAAGATGTGGTGGGAAAACATGGGAGGATTACAAGTTGAGGACAGGGACATTAGGGCCCTCCATAAAATTTTGTGAATGAGGCAAGGTGATTGCATGATAAAAGCCTCATCTGAAATCACCTAGGAATGACTTTATTTTGCAAAACCAAGGTGTGTCACCAAGACTTAAGCAGGAAACTGGTCCTTTTTCTTTATGCTAATACTAGTTCAGATGTTGATTTGACACTTTTTTTTTATTTGTTTGGGATGTATCTAGGGAACATATGATGGGACAGCATATTGGTGCAGGCTTTCTTGAAAAAAAAACCACTTCAGATAATATTGGATAAGATAGTAAAATGGGGGAAATTGCATAAAAATAACTAGCTGAGAACCAAACAATTGTTACATGCTGCGAGGGAAAATTTAAAGCCAATGAATCCACATAGCATGCGAAAAATATGTTCTTGTCCAAATGGCAGTTATTTGAACATGGTCACAAGCCAAGAAAATGATTAGTAAGGTTAAATCTTTTGGACAATTACACTCATGTTAAGCTTGCACAGAGCAGGAGATGGCATGGTTTTGCACATAGAAATTACAGTGAAATAAATGGTGCTTAAGTGCATCTTGAACTTTAGCCCTTTTCAAACCATACATCTATGTTGGGAAGGGGCCATAGTGCAGTGGTAGAGCACCTGCTTCACATGCAGAAGGTCCCCAGGTTCAATCCCTGGCATCTCCAGGTAGGGCTAGAAAATAATCTTGCCTGAACTCTGGAGAGCCACTGCCTGCCAGTGTCGACAATACTGGGCTAGATGGACCAATGTTCTGACTCAGTATATGGCAGCTTCCTATGTTGACTTACAAGGAATGGGGGGGGGCAGGGAGCAGGATCATTGGGGAAGACTGCGACAACACGGTCCCTTACATTTTAGGACCAGGCGCATAAACCCTTCTCAGGCTAAGCATCAACACTTAAAAACCTGAGGGGAGGGTCAAATGAAACCTTTCCCCTACTAATGAGGGAAAAGATTAATACTGGTTATTAAGGATCTAGCTCAAATTTATGATACTGTGGGTACAGAGGTGTGTGTGTGTGGATTTAAAAGTAATGCAGGTTAATAACGCCAAGCTGACACGTAGGATTTGGGTAGCAAACAAAATAAAAATAAGTTTATTTTAATTCTCAAAATCTTAGTTCCAGAAAATAACTTAAAACCTGCCTACCCCAAACACTTTGTAATTAACCTATGTCCCTATAATTCTAAATACTTTCACTCCTCAGACAAGCACTGATTTCTCTCAAAACTCCTGACAAGACACGAATAATCCAACTAACCTAACTCCCCAACTCCCAACTCTCCCCACACTCTCCCATAACACACTAACTCAACTCAACTAAAACTGACATCACTCAAACACTCCTTATATACTCCTCCCCCCACCCTTTCCAAGACATCATAAGCCACACCCACTCGGTTCAACATTCTAGACACATTAAACATACTAATGCAGACATACACCAGGGAATTGAATTGTGGGGTTATGCCACAAAGACCATATCCCATTCCCAACCTATGGACATAAGTAGACTGTGTAAACAAATCTAAAAAAGCAGTGCTCCTCTTCATAGGCTCTGTACACGGTGTACTGTACATGCACAAGTCAGGGATATGGCCTACTACTCTGGTTCAGTACACTCACTCACACAGAGATGTGTCGGGCTGGGTTTTGGCAGCACTGGGTTGGGGAGTGGGAAGGGGGTGACCAGAATATGTGTCCCCCTCTTTTTTAAAATAGGTGATCAAACTTTCTGTCAGAGCCGGCAGCATCAGCAATCCTTTTGAATTAGAGTCCCTATCATAAGCACTCTAATGCACAAGTTCCATTCAAATAAATGGGTTGGATCCAGACTTAGCCCTACTTAGAGTAGACCCATGGAAATTAATGGGACTTAAGTTGGTCATGACTAACTGAAGTCCCACTGATGTCAATGGGTCTTCTCTTAGTAGGACTAAGTCTGGATTCAACCCTTTCTCATGTTAGGATGTGTGGAATTAGAAACTTGGACTACTAACACAATAAGGTGAGGATACAGTTCTACTGGGGGGGGGAATAATTTCCACTCATAACTGGCAGGATTAGGATCCCCAATTATTTCCACACTCCAACCTCATGAGTTAGTATTAAGAGAATCAGTTACCCAAAGTTGCTTCGTAAACTGGAAACTATCAAATGTAAGTTTAAAAATAGGCTGTAATTTTCTGTAGGCACTGAAGCAAAGCTAAGTAAGCTGCTCTTATTATTTTTTGAGACTTCCCAGTATTATCAAGATCTGACAGCGGTACGCTTAACCGTATTTTTTACGCTTCTGTACAACATAAGAAATAACACGTTTTATAGTTTGAGATGTTACTTTTAGATCATTAAAATTGCTATGCTGATTTTTTTTTTTTAACAAAACTTTACAATGATTATTTTTTTATTATTACATTTTTTATTTTTACACTTCATTTTAATTTTTAAGTGGCATTTTGGGAAACATGGCACATCTGCAGAATCCGCCTGGCAGGCAGCGCAACCCCTATGAGGCTGCCTGTAACCCTCTGAATTTGGAGGATTACTGGCATCCTATTGAGGGTGGGAGGAGCGCGCCACGTAGGATTGCCACCGTGCTTCCCTCACCCTCAAAAATATCTAGATGGCCAATTTCAGCCGTCTAGATGTTTTCCATCTCCTCGTGAGGAGGAGAGGCTGCGGCACCGCCTGGAATCCTTGGAATCCGGTGGTGCCTCGCTCCCCCCCTCCCTGCCCCTGGGAATGCCCCCTCCCCAGGGAACCAAACACGGTCTTCCATGCTTGGATCCCTGCAGTTTCTTTCCGGCATGGAAAGAACCATGCCGACTATGAGGTGGGGTGGGCACTCCATGGCACTGTGACTTTGGAAGAGATTTCTGAGGTCGCAGGGGCTTCTATGCCCCATCCTATGCCCCCCCCAGACACGGTTGGAGGGCCATAGGATTGCACCCTAAGAAAATAAAGACAAATGCTGCTTGAAACACAGCTGCCCAACCTGGTATAGAGATCTTGCCTGTGCCTTAAAAGTTTGTAGGGTAGTGAGACAGCATGTACTGCACACCTTCAGTACCTAAATCTTCTATTCCCACCCATGCTAGCCAGCATCCAATTGCTGCACATGGTATTCTGTGTCCACATGGAGGCTTTCCAGTTCCATCTTCAAGGGATGCCATCCTGGCATCCCTTGAAAGGTCTTTCAATGGTCAGGGGCACCTCATGAGGTACATGGTCTGCCACTGGAAAAAACAACAACAATTTAAGGTCAAAAGCAAAAATTAACACACATGGAGTCTCTGCGGGTTCTGATCTCTCCCTCTTGATGCTGCTGATCGGGGCATAGCTGCACTCTTGCTTCCTAGAGGGAATGGTATACAATTGAGGTCATTTCCAGGGGCTCTACTTCTGGTTGCCTCAGTACAGGAAGTCTGCCACTAGAGCCCACCTTCTCTGGGCTTCTCTACATGAGGCATTTATTGTGCGCTCGTGATCCCTCACTCACAGAAGTCTGTGGATCCGTTACACGGTGTTGTCATCCTCCATGGGTCTTGCCTCTCCCGTGTTTTCCATCCATTTTCACCGCTTTTCTTAGAGTGAGGAAAGTCAGCTATTACTCCCTATCGGGCTAGGAAGTACTACAAAATGGCCATGTATTTTTCACAAATGCGCTATACCACAGCTCCACCTTGTGCGTGCGTAATAGAATATATATGAAGGCAGAGAAAGAAAAAATATGGGGGGGGGGACACATGTATAAAGGACCCGCTCTTCCTCCCACAAAGAAAATGGAAGAAGAAGCCTCAGTAAAGCAGCAGGTTAAATGCCTCATGTAGAGAAGCCCTCTGTGACTGTGGGATGGCAGCAGTATAGATTCACTAGTGAATGACAGATGGGATTCCTGCTGAAATCTTTAAAGAAGGGGGCCCCGAACTTGTACAACATCTTCATAAACTCATCGAAAAAATCTGGATAAGAGAAGAGATCCCAGAAGACTTCAGGGATGCCATAATTATCACCCTCTTTAAGAAGGGTGATAGAACAGACTGTGGAAACTATCGGGGCATTTCTCTCTTAGCAACCGCAGGTAAAATATTTGCTAGGATTCTCGCAAACCGTCTTCTATCTATCTCAGAAGAGATCCTCCCTGAAACTCAATATGGTTTCCGCCCCTCTAGAGGGACAGTAGACATGATTTTTACTGCACGTCAGCTCCAAGAAAAATGCCGGGAGCAAAATCAACCCCTTTATATGGCATTTATTGATTTGGCTAAGGCCTTTGATACTGTAGACCGTACAGCTCTCTGGACTATCCTTCTGAAAATTGGATGCCCCAATAAATTTGTGAATATCTTGCGACTTCTCCATGACAACATGACGGCAACGGTTTTGGACAACAACGGCTCTCACGGTGCTCCATTTAAAGTGGGATCAGGTGTTAAACAGGGATGTGTTATCGCCCCAACATTATTTGCCATTTTCATCGCCATGGTTTTACATCTTGTCAAGGGGAAACTTCCCACCGGTGTGGGAATTATATATCGAACAGATGGAAAGCTTTTTAATCTCAGCAGGCTGAAAGCAAAAAGTAAGGTAATTACAACCTCCGTTGTGGAACTTCAGTATGCTGATGATAATGTGGTCTCCGCACATTCAGAGGATGATCTCCAAACTATCCTAAATGCTTTTGCAGAAGCATACGAAAAACTTGGTCTCTCACTTAACATCAAAAAAACCAAAGTGCTTCATCAGCAAGTGCAAGCCAATCCTTTGGTGATGCCATCTATCCAGCTTGGCGGGACAATACTGGAAAATGTCGATCATTTTCTCTATCTTGGCAGCTATCTTTCTGTTGCAGCTAACATCGACAGTGAAATCCAGCATCGTCTGAGCTCCGCAAGTGCCGCATTTTCTCGAATGAAACATAGAGTGTTTGAGGATCGGGATATTTGTAAGAAGACCAAAACACTGGTTTATGAAGCCATTGTATTACCAACTTTATTGTATGCCTGCGAAACATGGACTATCTATAAACGTCACTTCCACCTCCTTGAAAGGTTTCATCAACGTTGCCTCCGGAAAATCCTGCAAATTACTTGGGAAGATAGGCGAACAAATGTCAGTGTACTGGAAGAAGCAAAGACTACTAGCATTGAAAAAATGATCCTTCAACGCCAACTTCAGTGGACCGGTCATGTTGTTCGAATGCCTGACTGCCGTCTCCCAAAGCAGTTACTTTACTCCCAACTCAAGGATGGAAAGCAGAATATCGGTGGTCAATATAAGAGGTTTAAAGATGTTCATAAGGCTAATCTAAAAAAATGCAATATAAACATCGAAAACTGGGAAGCTCTGGCCCATGAACGATCTAAATGGAGGTTGGCCTTTCACAAAGGTTCCATGGACTTTGAAGAAGCCCGAGTGCAAGGTGAAAGGGAGAAACGTGCTAAGCGAAAAGCACGTCAAATGAATCCTTTACAGGACCATCTTCTATCTGGTAACCTGTGTCCTCACTGTGGGAAGCTGTGTGGATCTAGAATTGGCCTCCACAGTCACTTACGGACCCATCGCTAGAGTCTACACAATCTTCTTTAGAATTTCCTCCTTTTATCCCGGAAGACAATCTTACTCGGTCACGAGTGATCGCCTGATGATGATGATGAATGACAGATGCACTTCTGAATCCCCCAGGAGATGTGGTTATAGTGGAAGACCGACAACCGGGTCTTCTGCGTGGGTTCAATGCTAAGGGGGTAGCGAGTCCTGGGGCGGCCTTCTCCGAGATCCCCAGCGATTATCACCCTTAGCCCAGAACAAAGGGATAACTTATAGCCACAGAAGTATCTTTTAGAAAACAAGTTTATTTACAACATTACCTTCACAAACCCAAACACACGCCAGCAATACAGCTTATCATCGGTACGATACAAATTAGCAAGCAAGAAGTCTTAAGGACACCGTGATTTCAGGGCTCTCAGCTAGTTAGTTCAGCTCGGGTCCCGGCAGAGGCCCGGTCAACCGCACGCTGCTAGCTGGGTTCCCGGCGGAGGCCCGGTCTACCCAAGCGGCTAGCTGGGTTCCCGGCGGAGGCCCAGTCTACCCAAGCGGCTTGTGAGTGATTTCAGCTTGGTTTCCCGGGGGTCCGGTCAACCCAAGCGACTTGTGAGTGATTTCGGCTTGGTTTCCCGGGGGTCCGGTCAACCCAAGCGGCTTGTGAGTGATTTCAGCTTGGTTTCCCGGGGGTCCGGTCAACCCAAGCGACCAGTGATTTCAGCTAGCTGGAGCGTGCCGGGTGTGGCTACCCGGGGTTGCCGATCCTTTGTTCTCTTACTCCAGGCATGGGGCAAGATTGTTGATCAGGTCCAACAACCCAGTTCCCTTGCGCAGGGTGTTTTATACCTTGGTGTTTCAGGTAGCCCCTCCCTCTGTGATCAGGTGGGTTGACACCCTCCCTGAGGGGCGGCCTTTTGGGTCAGGTGGGGTGACGCCCTCCCCCCGTGGGATGGGGTCCCTTTGAAGCCACTTGCTTAATGGTCCCATCCTATGGTGTTGAGTGGCCATTTCTTAGGGGTGCCGAAGTGTCTGCTCTGGAGAGGTATTCAAGTCTTATGTAGATGGGGCTGATATGCGAGAGCATTGACAAACCTGGGGATGCTTCCTGCCTTCCCCCCTGGGGTGATTCTATGCAGATGTTGTTTGTCCCCTTTGTCATCTGTGGAGACTGGCTGTCTCTCCCCCCCCCCCTGGGTCTCCTTCCCCCCTCCTTGGTGAGTGTGTGTGTGTCAGGCCGGGGGCTTAGGTTGGCTTTCTCCACAGTTATCATCTTTCCTCTTGAGTCTCAGATGCTTAGGTAACATCCATTTGTTCTCAAAGGCCTCTGGGTAATTTTACAGTGAGCCAGGAATGGTGTGCTACTCTGCTCTTGTTTTCTTCAGGCCTCCCCACTGTTGTTCTGGATTCTAACATGATTTTATTGGCTTGGATCCTAAGGAAAGATAACTTAAGGAAGTTCATGGAAGGAACATTTTCTGTATCCTCCTCTTCCCTGGAGGCCCCCGAGCCTTCTGACAAGCCTCCCTGGAGGATCAGGATGTATGAGGCTGCTGGGGGAGCAGAGAATCACCCCAAATTGGACTTGGATCCAATAAGTTTACGTTACTGGAAGGAAAGCTTCCCACCTCCTCCCCCACTCCCAGCAGCTCTGGCACCCCATTACACATCATTAAGGAGGTGCCCATCCCTCCAGAAAGACATTTGAGGGGAGCACAGGTGGCTGAAGGAGGGTGGCCAACTTTCTTTCCACAAATGTCCTTAAGTTAACTTATCTTAAGATCCAAGCCCTTGTGTTTAATCTATTTTATAATATTTTGTAACTTATGTTATAAGATGCCTTGAGTAGTTGTACACATGGATTGGAAACATTCTGGATGAATTAATGAAAAGAAGGGCAAATAAATGAGCCATTTGAGCACCAGGATGAGTCATGTTGATGCATATAGTTTCATTTTTATTATCACTCCTTCTAATAGTGAACTCAGATAGTGTGTGCAAACAGGATTGTAGTCAAAAGGCTGCCACTGAGATAAAAGAGAGAAGTATTGGCATGCCCTGAGGAACGCTTGAGTTTTGCAGAAGCACAAACACTCGTTTTAAAACCCTAATACCTCCCCCCACAATAGTAATATATATATTTTAAAAAAACCAGCCCAATGAGGCTCAACATGCTCAGTAGCCATGGAGGATGCTTCTACATGGAGGGCTCCCATCGCTAGGAACACCAGAGAAGGCATAATGCAACTGTGATGGACAACTGGTGTTCTGCCTCTCCCTCCCTGAGAGTCCAGAGCCAATCACAGAGCTTGGAAAGTTGGCAAAGGGCAGAGAGCTGTGAAAGGCAGTTTACCTTTCATTCTGGTTTGGGGATGGGAATGGGGAACATCTAGTGACAGAAATCAGAATTGGTAGTAGAGGCTGGAAGGAAACTCTGTGTACAAGTTACCTCGGCCTGGCGTTGAAATATTGTAACTGTTGTAAGACAGGCAAGCACCTGAATTTATCATTTGTTTCCATCTGTAGAAATAAACTTGTTTTGTTTTACTGATAACCCTTGGTGTGAGCATGGGTGACTAAGGGAAGGAACACACATATCTTTGGGGAGCAATCTCAGTGGAGAAAGAAGAAGGTGGCAGCAAGGGAAATAACTATATTCAGGTCATTACCCTAGGTAGCCTGAGGCTGTTGGGGCCAAAGACTTGTGGGAGAGGGGAGTGCCCCAGGCAACTGCTGGTGTCTCTCTGAGGAATTGGGAAGGGGAGCCTGAGTGTAAGAGGCTGAGGGTCTTCTGTGAATCCTGGGTGAGAGGCAAGCAGGATACCTGAGGGGAATATAGTGACCTGGATGTGGGGCCTGAGTATACAGGCCCATAGCTGAAGCAAGGGAGCTGTACAAATGAAAGATAACGGTTGTGTCATAAATTAGTCCAGCCCAGAGATAAGTTGTAGTAGTTATCACGACACAAGGTTAGAAGCCAAAATAACTATCCGAAGTCAAGAAAACACAAACCAGTTTAGGAGCAGGTCAAAGAGTCATCAAGGTCGTTCTCTGGAGTCAAAATGCACAAGTCTCAGTCCGAGAGCTGGCAAGAGCATCTGTCTATGGCTGATTGCAACAATTGCTTCCTGCATCTGAAGTGTGTTTGGGGCCTGTCTTTTCAGCAAGCGCTGATTGGCAAGGCAGCACAGCTGGGCCAGGCTGCAGATGACACATGCCTGGCCCCTCCCCAAACACACTCTGGCTGGGTTGCCCTGTGTCCTCCTCCTCCATCCCAAATGGAGGCATAACAAGTGGTTAAAAACCAATAAACACACTACTAAGTGTCTCTACAAAAGTGGGGGCAGAGGTGGGTGTTGCGAGAGCAGCTGTTCTGTCCTTTTCTCCTTAATTCACCTTAAAAGAGACAGAAGTGAATGGTCCCAGGGACTGGTCTGAAGGCACATGAGGCAGCCACCATGCTGAAGATAAGCAGGTCTGAGTCTGGTCAGTGCTTGGAGGCAGGGATGGGGACTCGGACTTGAGGACTCGACTCGTGAGTCGGACTGAGTTCCCCCTCTGACTCGACTCGGACTCGAGTCCCAATATTTTTAATGGGACTCGAGACTCGACTCGGGACTCGAGACCAAGGACTCTTCAACATCCCTGGGCTGTGCCAGAAGGAGTGGAGAGGAGCGTGATTGCCGGCGAAGAGCGCATGGAAGCGAGGTGTGCCGCTGCTCGGCCACTATGGACGGCTACCAGGCGTGCAGCCCCAACAGTGTGTCAAGATTCATTTTGATTGATGTGTTGCGTACTTGGGAGAGGCAGAAGGAGGACCTGAGATTACTCTGTGTGGCTGCTCTGAGTGTTTTTCTGGTTCCAGCAAGTTCATCACCAGTGGAGCGGGTGTTCAGTGAGGGTGGAATTGTGATGAGATCTCACTGTTCCAGAATGGGGGCCAAACATTTAGAAAAAATCATGTTCCTCAAATGCAACATGGATAAGTTTTAGGAAGTACAGCAAGTTTATTTTTTAAAATCATTTTTCTAAAATGCAACCTTTCAGACATTTTGGGTATGGCTGCCTCTGCCTGCCTGTCTGGGGTTCCCAGCCTCCTCTGCCTGCCTGGTCTCTTCTTGACCAGTTCAACAGTTGAATTGTCCAAGACAAAGGCCTCTGCCTGCCTGCTTTGGGGTTCCCAGCCTCCTCTGCCTGCCTGGTTATTTTGGGTTTTTCTGCCTGGTCTGTTCTTGCCAAAATCAGTTGCAGAGTTTTGAAATAAAAAGGCACAGTTGTGCCTAGAATTTATTTAAGCCACACATCTGAAGTAGCCTTATTTTGTTGGGGAAAAAACCCCATTGCTTTTAATAGGGACTCGTGGAGTCAGCTTTGGGAGTGACTCGTGACTCGTGACTCATGAGTCACAATTTTGGACCAAGGACTCAGACTCGGACTTGAGACTCGGGTCCAAAGACTCGTGACTCGACTCGTGACTCGAGACCAAGACTCTTCAACATCCCTGCTTGGAGGGGAGACCACTTGGGAACTGCATGGAGCCACCTTGAGTTCCACGATGGAAGAAAGGTGGGATATAAATGTAATAAATGAATAAGTGGTAAGAAAACATGGAAGGTCACAAGCAGAAGACGATGTCATCTGGACACCCCACCTACCCCATAAACATCTATGACTGAGGCAGGGCAATGGTGCAATAAAAGCCTTGTCTGGAAGCACCCAGAATGTAAAGTGGTGAAAAAGAAAAATGGAACACAAGTGGGGGAGAGTGGAATGCCCTGCTTGGAGGTAATGGCTATCTTGAACCCTAAACAGGACAGGAGCACTCATTTTAGGAGGGAGGACACACTGCAACATTTTGTTGCAGTTCCCATATGTTATATATTTTTGACAAATCATAGTATTATTATTTTTTAAGTCCTGTTTGACCAGAGTCCATAGAGATACAGGAAAAATGTGTGTAGCCCCAGGCAGTAATAGCTCTACATATTGCCTTTAAGTGTCAGGAAAACTATAGTCTCTGAAATAACACTGCCTAACTTATTATGTTGGACAGAGCTTTGCTCCAGGCAATCTCTTCAAGGACTTTATGGTCTCATCTATGTGGTGAGGGCATTTGTGCACTTACTCCTTGGAACTGTTTCTGTGTTGTTAACCTGAATTCAGATATGTATAGTAGTAAGAATTTTGAGGACAACAGCAATATTTCAAGAAACATGATACACACGGTACCAAATTCACTCATGGGCATCTTTCCACTTCTGTGAGTTGCAGCTTGTTTTGACAATTCACTTTATATACTAGAAAATTTAGTTAACAGCCACACACACACAAAGATGTAGCAATGTGGTGAAGAACCCCAACTCTATTGTTGGTTCAGAAGTAACACCAAACCATGTTTTGGCACACTTTGAACCTAGGTTTGCAATCTTGGTTTGTGGACAACCTACAGTTGCTCAGTTCATAACTTGTCCAGTTTAGACATAATGGCAAACTATAGTTTGCTGTTAAATTGGGAGGAAATCAGAGTGCATGAAGGAGGGGGGACAGCACAGGGCTGATTCACATTGTGCCAAAGCCTGGTTTGGCATTAGAATGTGATCACATCGTTCCAATACTGGACAATCCGCACTGGTTGTCAATCGTCTTCTGGGCTCAATTCAAGGTGTTGGCTTTAACCTTGGGCAGCGCAATCCAGTGTGGCTCCCCGTAACCCTCTGAACTCGGGAGGATTACAGGCATCCAATGGAGGGCAGGAGTGCGGAGATGAAGGTTGCCTCCGCACCCCTCCCACCCTGCAAAAGACTCAGATGGCCAATTTCAGCCATCGGAGTCTGTTGCCCCAGCATGCAAGGAGGAGAGGTTGAGGCGCTGCCAGGATATAATGTATCACGGCAGAGCCTCACTCCTCCCCTCCCCACCCCCAGAATGCCCACAAACCTCCAGCTCCAAGGTCGGTCTTCCGGGCCGGCTGCAAGGGTGGAGGGAGGGCACTCCGTGGTTGGAGTCCCAGCTCCGACTTTGGAGCACATTTCCGAGGTCAGAGCTGGGACTCCGACTTCTCCTATGGCCATCTAGACTCTGTCTAGCGGCCATAGGATTGCACCCTAAAGCTCTAAATAGCTTAGGGCCTGGCTATCTGGAGGAATACCTGCCTTAGCATGAACCTGCCTGGTTACTAAGATAAGCGGGAAGAGAAGCCCTTATGGAGACACCCTTGCTTGCAGAGGCCCGCTTGTGGGGCATGCAGGAAAGGGCTTTGTCCTGTGTTGCTCCCAAACTCTGGGATGCACTCTCTCTGGAGTTACGACAGGACAGGCCCCCATTCACTCTGCATTCAGGAAGGGGGTCAACAAGACACATCTTTTTAATGTGACTTCTTAAATTATCCTGTTTTAATGTTATTTTTATCATTTTGTTATGTCTGTATTTGTTTACTACATCGGTTTTCTGAATGTTTGTAAACTGCTTTGGTTGGTTCCAGAAAGGTAGTATAGAAATGCAACAAACACACAAAACGGATCTGAACCAATCCACTGTGACTAACTCTCTGCAGCGAGAAGTTTATTTGTTCAAGAGTCTCAGAATAATCCAAGAACATGAGGGCACAATGAGGCATTAGAGAAAATGGTAACAATACAAACCAGCTTAACCGTGGCTTAATTTTTATTTAGGTTCCATCAGTTTCTGTCCAATTTTAAAACAACAAGAAAAGCTCACAAGATGAGCACAGTGTCAACAGTGTCTCCAAGGAAAAGCTGGCTTCCAGTTGGAAAGGTAAACAGCACAGAGAGAGACTGGGTGACTGACATCTAATTCAACCACAATGGCATCAAGGTGGGAATTAGTAGTTGAAAAGCCATCACATTTCTGTCCAGTCACATTTGCAAATGGAGACGGAAATGGCAGGCATTAGGAAGGTGCAATGTTGTTGCTTATAATGCCACCAGAAGAGAAGGTGCCTGAGGAAGAGGAACACAGACCTGTGAACCTTCAGAGCCGACTCACCGGCCCATGCATGACTTCAGTGACATTTACATTTCAGCTGTATTTCTGTTTGTTTTTCAGAATGAGCCTTTCATTTGCATCACTCAGAGCATTTTATGTACCCTGTATAAACACCATTACACACACACCAAGCTCACGGCCGAGAGAAGAGAAGTTTATGACTAACAATTTGGACATCATCATCATCATCATCATCATCATCATTCATTATTATTATTATTATTATTTTCATATGCAACCAAAGCTGCACACAACAAGCATCCTAAACCATTGCTGGAGGCAGCAATGTTTTTAGAGGTGCCAGAGAAGGCATGTGCAATTTGAAAGGTGCATGTCAGGGCCCAGCTTCATCAGAGCCAAAAGGCATGGTCCAAACTGGGCTGTGGTCAGGCGCCAAGCCAGGCAGATGTGGACTGGATGGGTCAGAGGCAGAAGACATCATGAGAGATGGGCTGGTGGTCATATACCATTGTCAAGCAGACAAGGATCCAATGGACCAGTGGCAAGAGAAGTGGGTGAGGCGCAGGTCTATTCATCACTTTCTCTCACAGACACTTTCTCTCCTCCAGATGGAACCATGTTTTGTACCAAATGAAGTTTCCAAACTGTCTTCAAAGGCAGCCTCACACACAATGCTTTGCAGTAATCTAAGTGGGAGGTGACCAGAGCATGGATCATTGAAGCCAGGCTATTGTAGCTAGCATATTGGCCTAAGGTACTGGCACTCCATGCCACAGAAGACACTTGTGCCTTTAGCGACAGCGATGGATCCACGAGCACCCCCAAACTATAAGTGAAGGGGTGGGGAACCTCTTTCAGCCCATGGGCCAAATTCATTTCTGGAGAACATAAGAAGAGCCATGCTGGATCAGACCAAGGGTCCCTCTAGTCCAGCATTCTGTTCACACAGCGTCCAACCAGCTGCCTGCGGGAAACCCACAAACAGGACATAAGTGTAACGGCACCCTCCCACCCGTGTTCCCCTGCAACTGGTGTACATAGGCATACTGCCTCTCATACTGGAGGTAGCATATAGCCATCAGGACTAGTAGCCATTGATAGCCTTCTTCATGAATTTGGCCAATCTCCCTTTTAAGCTGCCCAAATTGGTGGCCATCACTACATCTTGCGGAAGTGAATTCCATAGTTTAACTACATGCCATGTGAAGAAGTACTTCCTGAATCTCCCACCAATCAGCTTCATGGGTTCATCACCCCAGGTTCTAGTGTTATGAAACTCTCTCCCTATCCACTTTCTCCACACCATGCATAATTTTGAACACCTCTATCATGTCTCCCTTTACTCACCTTTTTCCCTAAGCTAAACAGTCCCAGATGTTGTAACCTTTCCTCATAGGGGAGTTGCTCCAGCCCCTTGATCATTTTAGTTGCCTGTCATCAGCATACTGATGATGACACTTTATTATACATCTCTGGATGACCTTACTCACCTGTTTCAGTTTCATGTAGATGTTAAATAACATGAGGGACACGGTGGAACCATCTGGGACACCAGAGCATAAATGCCAAGGAGTCCAGCAGAAATCCCCCAGCATCACCTTCTGAAAACGGTGTCCCAATATGACTGAAACCACTGTAAAGCTGTCTTGCCCATTCCCAGTTCAGACAATCTTTCCAGAAGGATGCCATGCCCGATGGTATTGATGTTACGATGGATGCTTTTTATGATTTAATAATCCCTCCTAGTATGGCTAAATATGAAATAGTCATGAAGAAAGGAGGCAAAGCAGCTAACTAGGCCTGGAACGGCTGCTAAGCTTGATACAAAGATGAACCAAAGTAACCGTTGGTGCTAGGGGGCAACAAAACACACTGAATCATTAGTCTGGTGACTGGTTGTGTTAATTTATTTATTATATTTACACCCCGCCTTTTTCCCTGCAAGGAACCCAAGGCGGCTTCCATAATCCTCTTCCTCCTCCTCTCCATTTTATCCTCACAACAACCCTGTGAGGTAGGTTAGGCTGAGAGACAGTGACTGGCCCAAAGTCACCCAGTGAGTTTCATGGCTGAGCGGGGACTAGAACAAAGATGCAAATTAAAAGTTTAACAGGAGGTTCCTGTCTTGGTAAGATTAAGTGATGTACCCAGAAGGAAAAGACTCCAGACTATGTAAATAATTTGAGAGGTGATGAGATTTATAGGATGCTCGTAGAGAGGAAATAAACAAAATAAAATACATCAAGAAATAATTAAGGAAATGCTTAGTCAACAAGAAATGTCTAACTAAAAAGCAAAATACAATAGACACAATGAGGAAACAATAAGGCAGTTTTACTTATTCATCTGAGCAGCCCCACCTTTCTCCATAAGAGAAACAGGAGAATCAAAAGTATAAATAGTGAGGTTTTCAAGTATGGAAGCTAGCTCTCTCTTGTAGCTCACCTTGCCAGCAACATGACACCACAACAAGAATTAGCCTCGCTGGATGCAGTGATGAAGACAGGTATGGCTTTTAGGTTCTGCTTTCTTTTCTCTTTGTTAGAATAGGGCTCTAGTCCAGCTCCCCATCCTGCCCCCAGCTATTGCTTTCCATAGACCAGGGGTCCTCAAATTTTTTAAACAGGGGGCCAGTTCATTGTCCCTCAGACTGTTGGGGGCCCAGACTATAGTATGAAAAAAATATGAAAAATATGAAAATATGAAAAATAGGACCCGGGTCCTTTTTTTTTACTTGATTAAATGGAAAGTTATTATAAATTAATAATAAATTAATTATAAATTAATTTGCTGTCTAAAATTGAAATACATTAAATTTTAAAAAGGCATAGAAAGGCTTGATTTGCATACTGCACAAATCTTATTTATTTGTAGTGCAAAAAAAACAGGAAAAAACAATACAATATTTAAAATGAAGAACAATTTTAATCAACATAAGCTTATTATTATTTCAATGGGAAGTATGGGCCTGCTTTTGGCTAATGAGATGGTCAATGTCCGGTTCCATATTTGTCACTGCTAGTCGTAGGGATGTAGCCGAGCAGCCCGTCAGACAGGAGCAAGGCCCGAACTGGGCCTGCTCGCGTCCGACGGGCTGCTCGGCCACGCGTGCGGGCTTTATCTGGGCTCTCTGCAGAGCGGAGAGCCTTCCTCCCTTGTCCAATGGGTCCCGTCGAGTCACTTCTGGTGCGGAGGAAGTGACGCGACGGGACCCTGCTCAGTCGCACTGGACCCCCGCGCTCTGTTTTTGGCTGGGGAAATCAGGGCAACAGGGCTGTTTAAGTCCTGTTGCCCTGGTTCCTCCCACCAAAACAGAGTGCGGGTGGGGGTCCAGCGCGACGGAGCAGTGGCTCCGGCGGAGGAGGAGGCGCGCAGGACCAGGTAGGTGGGGGGGGGTCCTGGCGGCAGCGGCGGGGGGCGGGGGGTGTCCGGCGGTGGGGGGTTTCTCCAGCGGCGGTTCGAGCGGCACGGACAACGCTACGCACCCCTCTGAAGAGTGGGATCGGGCCACCGCCGCTCGCAGAGGGCTGAGCCCGGGGCGAGCCTCCAGCCGACTCCAGGCTCGGCCCCACCACTAGTCATAACAATTGATGCAGGACGGGCAGCTGCACCATGGCCAGCGTCTCCTCCGGTGGAGGAGGCGCGGCAGAGCCGGCGGCGGGGCAGCGAGCCGCCCGGAGCACGGCAGGGCGGGCTGCAGCGCCACGGCCAGCATCTCCTCCGGTGAAGGAGCTTCTCCTCCTCCGAAAACTCTGCAAAAACTGGCTACATCCTGTCGTACACGATCCTGACTGCGTACTGGCTAACGACTGCACACCTCTCTAGACTGGCTGCCGCCGCCGCCACAACTTGGGGCCCGTCCTCCTCGAGGCGCTCACATGGGCTCCTGCTGATGTCATGCCCCCTCCCCATTCTCCTCCCTCTTCCCCAGCAGGAGCGTCAGGCTGAGGCGCTACTCCTGTAGCGAAGCAGCAGCAACTTTTGCCCGAGGCAATTCCGTTCTTGTGCAGTAACAGTGCCTCTAGACTAAATTGGCCACCGGGCCGGATGAAAGGACACGTTGGGCCGGATGTGTCCCGGAGGCCGTAGTTTGAAGACCCCTGCATTAACTCATTATAAACTACTTTGCATTCCATTATGAAGGCACCATCCAGTGTGAAAGTTTTACTTTGAAGTCTCCTCTAGTTTGCTTCTTTTCAACCCTTGGTTAACTGAGCGAGGCTGCACAGCAGGTCTCATCCTTCAGTGGGAGCCCCAGAGACACTGCAGAGAAGCTTCATTTGCATTAAGAAAAAAGGGGAAAGGGCACTGCTAAAAAATCCAGCAGCTAATTCATTCAGAATCAGAACATAGCTTCACTGGTAGCGGTTCCAAATTCTCAGGGCACTCAGTTGCTATGAATAAAGGTCTCATTGCAGATGCTCTCTGAAGGTAAATTCTGAGCTTCTTGTTCATTTAAGCAACACCATGAGTTATTTGATTGGATTTTCACAGTTAAGATTGTGCAGAATTGTGGAATACGTATATCTGGATGCTGCAATCAGAAACTCTAAGCACAGGTACCATCCAATTTACTTTACTGAGAATAGAGCTGTTTTGATTTGAGTAACATTTGAACTGAACCTTCTCTGTAAACAAGAGTGCAAGATGGATTCAACATGCGTTGCATACCCTCCAACATTCCACAGATGAAAATAGGGACACAGATGTGAATTTGTAAGAGGTATGGTTAAGCAACATGAGAGAGGGCACTTGAGCCATTGGTCACCAGATCGCGAAAAGACTGTCCCCTTCTGCAAAACACTAATGATTTTGTTCTTTCTCACAGTGTGGAACAGAATGATTTTATTCTAGAATTCCTGTTACAGAATTCTTTTCTACATTGTTATCACATTTTAAAATATTTTGAAGAATGATGCACAGAGCATGGCTTGGATGTAAAGCACTAACAATTGACCTGAGTGCTGCATGTGTTGCTCTCAAAGTAACGGAGTATGAGCCAAGGTTTGACAAATTATCACTTTGACTTTTACTTTTACTAATCTGACACCTATAGAAGCAGGGAAAGGACCCGGGGTAAAGCTTGCCCCATACAATTTCAGTCTGGCATATAATCATATTACAAGTTGAGAATCCCCTATCCAAAAATACACGTGCCTAATTATTTTAAAAGTTTTTATTAATTCCCTTCAGGCTATGTGTACAATGTAGTACTATAATGATTTTTTGAGTTGATTTTTTTTTCAACAAAAACTGTTTGTATCATTGAAAACTCTGTTATTGTGTTTTTCTTGATGGCTGCGTGAGTGACAGCAGAGCCCCGTGTGTGCGAGATGGGAGATTAAAAATCCTGTTCGAGTGTAGAGGCCCATAAATCCACACACAGAAATCCAGATCTTTCTCCCCCTCTCTCTGCGCAGCGTGCAGCGTTTCGGTTGCAATCAGCCAGCCAGCTTTCCAGCCTGTAATCCGACTCCAGCAGCCAGCTCCCCCTTTTGCAGATAGCAAGGGGAAAACTCTGTAACTCCACAGGTCTATTCTACCTGTTTATTTACTTAGCAAAGTAATATTCTACAGAGTATACATTTCCTAGTTACAGTCCATGTGCAGAGTACAATGCATAGCAAGCATTTATTCTAGTGGAGCAAGTTGAGCTTTACCCCACCACAGCAAAGACGTTACATTGTTGCATAAGTCCAGCAAGCAATAGTCAGAAGAAAAGAGTGAAGAGAGAGAACAGTCCTGCTCCTCTCTAAAATGGCTCCAGACAGACAACAAGTTAATACGTCATCAGAACATACAAACCATGTGACTAGCTCATACTGTTCTCACACTTTAGTAACCCCTGCGAAAACACGAGATTCTAGAGAGACATAATAAACTTGTTTACCCGCCATTCTGTCCCTTCCATGTATAAACAATGTGCTCCAGCTTGTGAATGTGATACATATCACAACATTTCTTTTAAGACAAAAGATGTTAATTAGTTCGGACAACTGTATGAGTTGTTTTTCTAAAACTAAACCCTCGGTATTCAGGTTTAATTGCAGTGTTGGCACTTTGAAATAAATAAGTTGGTTTTGTGTTGCAGTTTGGGCACTTGGGCTCAAAAAGGTTTGCCATCACTGCTCTACTGTCTGTTCCCTCCCTGCTTACTGTTTCTTAAAGGAGCCATCGGCAAAATTGCAGCTAAGCTAAAAGTTTAAAGCGGGAGGCACAGGAGAATTCAGGGCTTTGCATAACAAAGGGAGAAGCCAAGCCATGATGGCTTAAGGGTATTCGTGAAAGTCCCCGGATTTTCAGGACAGTTGGAGGGTATGGTGTTGCACCTTGTTCAGCCCTTTCAATAGCAATGCTCAAAATCCTAACATTGGTTTTCTAAAACCCATCGTTTTGAAAAAATTGTATTCATGCACACCTTCCCATAGCAAGTATAGCTCTGTGTGTGAACAGTGTTTCCACAACTCGTTACCCAAAATAAGTTGGATATGACCTGTGCTATTGGTATAAAACAATGAGTTTTTCAAGATATCTTCCATGACCCCATCACTGTCAAGTACAGTTTGTGGAGAACTATTGCTTCTTGCATTTGGACAGCCATTCTTTGTGTGAGCTTTATGTATCTTAGTTCTTAACTTTTCCCCACCTTGTTGTCCAATTTAGGTATCAAAGGAGAAAATGGCTCAGTCTGGATGCACAATTCCTGGCGTGCTAAACAGCTAGGAATGAGCAAGCCAGTTTAGCTTACTGGGAATTGTATGTCTGAACTGGGCCACTATATAATTCTAGTTCTCATCCCCCTTTTGTAAGTAAGTGTAGTGCACTCCTGAACATGTTTACTCCAATCGTATTACACTCACCTGGAAGCAGGTCTATATTGAACTCCAGTGGACTTACTCCTACATAGACATGCATAGGGTTACACTGCATAATTTTGATACACCCTAATTCTGATAAATCAATGAGATTGGTCATTTCTGTTATTTTAACACCTCATTACAGCTTCTATCAGTTTTATAATTCCATAGGATAAATTGAGCACCATGATTCCATTATTGTAGTTCAAACTCTGTTCTGATTCTGAAAAGCTAACCTCCTGATCAGCACTGCTGATTTTCAAGAATATCTGCATGGACAAACCTCAACCACTACAGTATAGTCACTTGCCAACAATATAAGGGTTGGGCTGAGTGAGAAAACAGGAGAAGCAGTGCACCATCATAAGTTGGCAAGCTATGCAACTAGGAGAGAGAGTAAAGCTTTGGTCCACAGGCTACTTGCTTGAGAGTGAGTTGCACACCGAGCGCCCAGGATATTTATACCCCAGGGGCTTCTCTACATAAGGCTTTTAACCTGCCACTTTACTGAGGCTTCTGCTTCCAGATTCTTTACAGGATTAAGATTGGCTCCTTTACACATTTTTTTCCCCAGGGTGTGTGTGTGTGTCTTTGTCTTTCTATATGTTCCATTACACAACCACAAGGTGGCGCTGCAGTATAACAGAATTGCAGAAAAACACAAGCTTCTCATTCCAGTTCATTCCACCATTGGAATAGCATACTTTCCTTGATCTAAAAAAAGCCACTGAAATGGTTGCAAAGCACTGGGGGGCGGGGCAGGCTGGAGAATGACGATGTAGTGTTGTGTAAAGCACCTGTGAACTACCATGAGTAAGGAATCAGGAGCACACGATAAATGCCTTATCTAGAGAAGTTCCAGAAGCAACTTAACACTGTTTTGCAGCATAGAGTGAAACCTAGACTGTAATGTCCCCGTCCCCCGTCCCCCCACAGCCCTTCCCCAAAAGCAGCCTTCCTCCCTCTTCAGTGTTTAAACAGATAGACCGTGTGAGCATGTTAGATGGATTGATATAACAAGAGTGAAAAGCAGGTGTTAGTCAAAACCCTGCCTGAATGCATTTCTAGAAAGCTCTTCCCATGAGTGCTAGTGACAAGATGGATAAAGCTTTTTCCATAGGGGTAGCTGTTTGCAGTTGCTCTCATGGCTAAACGAAGGCTAGAGACAGAATTTAGTCTCCCCGTCCCACACCCTGGTGAATTGACTTGACAGCAGCTTGGAAGTGGGACTCCAGATAGTGATGTACGTACGCATCGTACTTTTGCCTTTGGTAAACAGAGTTTGCTGCAAGTTTTCGCACGTTTGTTGCAGACCCCTGCAAAACTTCTTCGACCACCAAGGCCAGATCTACATCACAAGGTATATCATCAAGTTAGCATTACAGTACTACTAAATTCACACTCCACAGTCACTACTCACAGCGCACACTTTCATTAAGTGTACCGCAGTCATTTCATTTTGCCACCCCACACCTAACTCCATAGCGGTAATACTGGGTGTTTCCTTGCACATGCAGGGGAATGGCCCTTTAAGAGAAAGGTGTGGGGGTGGGGTGGGGTTCCTCATCTATGCGAACAGCAACATCAAGTAGGCCGCTCAACAAGGCAGTTTGGTGCCCTAGGCAAGATCAGATATTTAGCGCCCTCCCTCCCACTTGAGCCCTCCCTCCCTCCAGCCCTATGCCCATTATGAAATAAATTTCCCTCCCTGGGAACTGCCTAGCCCCATAGAAAAACTTTGTGGACTTTGAGACTTTCCCTTTGTGTCCACTTGGAAAGCAAAGAGGCAACATCAGCCCAGCTATGCCAGGAACTCCCAAGGGCCTTCTCCTACTCCATATATATATATATATATATATATGTAAAAGCCTGTCTCCTCCTGCGGGCAGCACAAGGGATATGAAAAAAGGATGCAAGAGAGGTGTGGTGGCGCTACCTGTGAGGAATAGAGACAAAAGGGTGTCTTGCAGCCTGTCCTACCTCGCAGGGTGGAGGTGAAGACACACCGGTTTGACTCATACACCTTCTGGGTTGCGGGAATGCATGTAGTAGAAACATAGCAAAGAGAGAGCCCGTGGATCATCTGGTTCAAATTTCTGCTTCCCCTCCTCTCTCTATCACTTTGTTGCAATATTTCTTTATCAGAATAATGTATATTATCCTGTCTTTCCCTTTACCAGCCTAGTGCTCAAGGCAGACAATATTCAAAGTACAGTAAAGCAAACATCAACAGCTCAGGGCACAATCCTAAACACGTTGAGGCAGAAAAAAGCCCCGCAACTCCCAGCATTCACCAGCCAGCATAGCTGGCTGTTGGAATGCTGGGAGTTACAGGGTTTTTTTCTGCCTCAACGTGCATAGGATTGCGCATGGCTGGCTGGGGAATGCTGGGAGTTGTAGGACTTCCCCCCCCCTCCAAACACGCGTAGGATTGCATCCTAAAACCATTTAAAATCAAAACACAGAAAGAGCATGGTAAATAATTAAAACATTGGAGCCCCAGCTAACTTAAAATACCTTTCCCTCCCTCCCTGGTTGCTGGAAATAACTGCTTTCAGGGGACGTTGAGCTGAGGAACCTGAGGCGTGAGGGAGGGAAGGCAAAGGAGGTGTTTGCAGGTGCATCCTTCCCGCTCCCACCCCGCCTGGGAAGGCGAAGGCAGTGTTTGCAGGTGCATCTTTCCCGCCGTGGCGAGGCTTGGAGACCAGAGCCCTGAGGTGAAGGAGAGAGAGGGAGGGGTGCGCTTCTTTCACCTCCCCTTTCCCGCCACAGGACATGATTGGTAAAACAAACTTGGTAAAATACACATTTTAGCCATCTTAGCGCTGTATTTTTTTCCCCAAGGCGTTTCTGGTGCCCCCTTTAGCCCGGCGCCCTAGGCAGCCGCCTAGTTGGCCTAATGGTAGCCCCGGCCCTGCACGGACGGCCTTCTCCCTGTCCCATCAGCCAGAGAAACCAGGCTGGTGGGGACTAGGAGGAGGGCCTTTTCTGTGGCAGCCCCCAATTTATGGAACTCTCTCCCCAGTGACCTCCACCATGCCCCTTCCTTGATTAGCTCCCACCGTGCATTAAAAATGTGGCTTTTCAGGCGGGAATATGGGGTGGGTTAGGATTTTTAAGTTTTGTACTGTTTTAAATTGTTTTATACTGTGTGTGTGTGTGTGTGTGTGTGTGTTCCCCCCCCCTTGTGTTTTATTAGACTGTACATCGCTCAGAGTGGCTGAATGTACACCCACTGGCCAGATGGGCGATTCATAAATATAATAAATAAATAAGAGCGAGACTGTTTTTTAAAAAGAGAAAAAAGCTCTTCCTGCCCACTGTCCCCTCACAAAGAAGGAGAAGTAAAGAGATGAGGGGGTCCTCCTGCTGCTGCCCCCCTCCCATGGGATCAGCATGCCCATTCCCCTCCATCCAAAACCAAAGCAGTCTTCCTCCCGTGCTGAGTTTCCCACGCATAAGCTACATTGAAATCAATGTGATTTATTTCTGAGTATGGCCACTGAAGATAATGTGATTTACTTCTGAGTAGACATGCATTTTGGCTCATTTACAGCCTAGGGAAGCACTTACTCTTCAGTTCACTTTGCAAGAGAGAGAGGAGCCCTGCGGGGAGAGGGGGAGAGGCTGGAAAGCAAGCAACCTCTGCTTTGCCAAGTCCCTGATACAGCTTTGGGAGACAAAAGCTGAATGTTCCCCTGTCAAGGTTCCGCTACTGCAGGGACCCCTTAACCTTCCTTTGGGAGATCTCTGCCTCTCCTCAAAGGCCCTCCCGTTCCAGGAGATCAAGTCGTTTTACAGCTTCCAATAGCATGGGTGTAGGCTGTAGGCGTGGTGAATAAGTCACTCCAAACTCCAGGGTAAACAACAACACTTTACTATTAATATTAGGGTTTTTACTTAATAGACTGGTTATAATTCAAAAGCAAGTATGATAAAATAAAACAAACAAACAACAATCCAATGGTCTCTAGTTAAACTTCAGACTACCTAGTTCCTATGCAGCCAGCCAGCCAGCTAGTTTCTCTTTCTCTCTCTGCTGGTCTCTCTCTGCTGTTTCTGTGCTTCTGCTTCTAGCTCTCTCCCAGCACACACTGACTGCTAGCTGACCACACCCCACATATATAGTCTTCCCAGGACTGGAAGGTTATAATCATGTGACCTTGAATAGGAGATCTGATTCTTAACTTCTATTGGGTAACTTAAAACTCTCAAACTCCCCCTCCCATCCAAGTGTTTGGGCCTTCAGGCTTCACTACTCGAGGGAAGTGTTTGGGCCTTCAGGCTTCAACAAACCCAATCCTGTGTAGGCCTCAACAAACCCAATCCTGTGTAGGCCTCAATCCCTCACATCCCCGCCCCTCAAAAACGATTGGCTAAGACAGGCAACAACAGCAGCCAGTGAGCACAGACATAGCCACGTAATGCAATAGCGAATCACAATGACAGGAAAAACCACAATAAAGTTCCAGGAAATTATGGAAGATAGAGGATCGAGGATGCAAGACAAAACTGAAAAGTGAGTGTGTCGTGTGCCCCGCAAGTCACAGAAGCAATCCAATACTGCAGTGACTGTTAGGTGTAGATTACCCCAAGGCAAATATGGAGGCAAAAGAGATATGTGAACACCTTAAGAAGTGGTGCCTTTCTCAAACCATTTTTAACTCTTTAAAAAATGGACATATATTACCAAACATATGAAGCTCTCATAAACTGAGTCAGACAGACCTTTAGTCCATCTAGCCCAGTAGTCCCTACTTTGGTTGGCAAAGGCTCTCCAAGGCAGGGAATGGAATTCCAGGGATGGAGATACAAGACCCTGTTTTAACCGGCAGACTGGGTACTCAACCTGGGACCATCCGCATGCACAGGATAGACAATCCGCATGTGGGCAACTCGGTGCCCTCCGGATGTTTTGGACTACAACTCCCATAATCCCCATCCACAGGTCATGCTGGCTGGGGCTAATGGAAGCTATAGTCTGACACATCTGCAGAACACCAGGTTGCCTACCCCTGGTACAGACATTATCACTGACCAATAGACCTTTTCCATCGCCTGCCTCCAACCTGAGCCTTTTTGCACATCTTATGGCAAGTAGATCGGGGACCCTTCAAATGTCCACTTGGTGAACTGTTCGAATACAGTGGGCCATCACAAGAATATCTGCTTTTCAGGAAGGGGCCACAATTCCGGTTGGAACAATCACCACGGCGAGTGTTCCCTCAGTCCTCGATAAGAGTGGCAAGGTGAGTCCCGGACTCCCTTCGCCCTCTTGGAGCTAGAGAGGGGGAGGGAAATCTACACACACACACACACTTGCTTGGAGCTTGAGAGGAGGGATGGGGCTGCACGTGCATGCACACACATGCACACACATGTGCACGCACACACAGTTCATCCTGTGGTGACACGACACCTACCAGATGGTACAATTTGAAATGATCCCCACAAAGTGTCCAAAACATGTGCACCCACGGCAACAAGCCGCCCTGGCTGAGTTCTCACAACACAGCAAGCCGCGCTGCCAAGGGTAATTATGGTAGTCTCCCCCAGCACATGCAGGGCGGTTAACAAGCCACGTGGCTTATTAACCACCTTGTGGTCATGTGAACTCTCTGAGCCTCAGCCCCCACATCTTGCAATATGGAAGATAATAATTCAGACGTACTTAGGCTTGCAGGAAGGATTACAACTAAATAAGGTATGTGAAGCACTTTAAAAGCACCATAGAAATGTTAAGCAGTATTAAAATACATTGTGCATGTGTTAATTATAAATCAGTAATTATTCTGTTGACTATATAATGGAAAACCAATTAGAAAAAGAGATAGATGAAGTCAGGAAGAGAAAAAAATCAGGTGGCTGGGAAAACATCCATGCTGGGTTATTAAAGTTTAAATGGTTGAGCTTAAACACTTTTAAAACATTGGCAAGTATGAACTATAAAGCAGCTTTCAATTACTTCCCCTTCAGAGAAGATCTTCCAAATATGCTTCCTTTGCAACAATGTAAGCAGCTATGCTATGCTTCTAATCTAATGTGTTATGTCTTTCAAACCACCTTTTACAAAAAATGAAATAAAAGCAGGAAGTGACTGGATCTCTATAATAAGTATCATAGTGTGACTGCACCTGGTTAAGGGCAGACTTTCGCCAATAGACTTTTCTAGCTTGAGAGATTAAGCTGGACCAGCCAAGCAGAACGTGTGGTTTCTATAATTGAGATCATGGGGAAGAGGCACACTATTGACTGGTAGTCTCTGGGTCTTTGGCTCCCAAGCGGCAATGGAGGGAAGTTGGACTCAGGCAAAGGATTCCCCCCCCCCCCTTCAATAACCAAAGTGAGATTGAAGTTCCACTTTCTGAGTGTTGTGGTTTCCCCCTTGGAATTCCCACGGAGGCTTTCCCTTCTCACATGAGAAAGCAGGAGTGTAGCCTTCTTGATCAGATCTAGCTCTGACAGTTTGAGAGATTCCCTCTTGGCTTTCCAAGGTCTCTCTCTGCGGAGCTGATGCTGTCCCGCTCCCCTGCCCATCCTGTCATATTGCACGGCTGCAACACGTTCTTTCAGACTATATTTCTCTCTTCCTGCTGCACTCTTTTGCTAGGCCTTGATGTTCGCTCTTCTTACTGCCCTGTTAATATCCACAAAGCAATTTGTTCTACTGTGTATAAAAAGCAGTTGATAAAAAACATTAGGTTGGATCCAGACTAAGTTAGCTGAACTAAGTTCCCCTTGAAATCAATGGAACTTAAGTCAGTACTAATGTTTGGCACTGATTTCAATGGGACCTCAATGCAGCTAGCCTCGTCTGGATCCAATCCATCAAATTTTGCTATGTGCACACACATGGCTTGTCAGTGTTTTTTGCACCAAAGCCTCTCTCCACTTAAAAAATAATCAGGTCAGCCTCCAAGTTGTCAGTATTATTTCTTAAGTCATCTTTTCCTGGCTAGCACAAAAAGAAAAGGGGGGGGAAGCGGTGGGGGGGGGAGGAAAAGCGGTGGGGGGGCATCTCTTCTCTCAGCTTCACTATTTAAGCCATCTTTCTTCATATCCCTCAAATTCTCACAGGACATAATAGAAATTTCATATCATTGCTTTCTTAAGAGAGGTGCCAGAATACAAACATTTGTACAAGACAATCTAAACATCTTAAGTAACTAAATAGTAGGGGGCTGAGTAATTCAATATTAACAGAATGCTTATTAGTGTAAACATAGATAGCTAACATTCATGTATAGCAATTTTGTGGTACAGTGGTTGTGAACTGGATATCCCCCAAGTGCACTGCTAGGAAAGCGGATGCATACAGGACTCGCATTCAAATCAGGAAATGAGCAGGAGAGGAAGACGTTCAGGTCAAAATTTGAACTGTGTGGTGTTTCAGTAAGTAGAACACTATCAATGAGTGGCTGCAATCCTATGCTTTCTTACCTGGAAGTAAATACTGTTGAACTCCGTTTGGGCTGCATATTCCCTGCGTGGCCTGAGTAGAATCTTCCCAGCTGTTCTCTACCTGCCTATACAACTCCCATCATCCTCCATTGCTTGCTACACTAAATTGATAATAAAGGTGAGGCCATTTTACATGTGAAAGGGAAAAAAAACCCAGGTTTGCCTCTGAGTGTATACTAATTAACAGAGAGCTACAGCCAATCACAGCGCTCTAATGAATGCACCAATATGATGTGTGTTTGCAAACAAGTATTTGTTGCATTGATACTTTTTATTTTTAGATGTACAATTAAAAATGTACTGGGTCAAGTAGCCCTTATTGTTATCATTTGATCAGAGAAACCACATAGGTGCCATTACTTATGAGAAGCAACTACTACTACTACTGCTATTGGAGAATGGCTACAACTACTAAGCATTTCTGTGATGCTTTAGAATGTTAATGCTTCACATGCATTATTTAGGAAGGTTAGTCAGTGGTGTTATCCCCATATTACAGATGGAACAGCTGAGGTTGAAATAATAGCTTGTCTAAAGCAATCTATTGAGTACATAGCTGAGGCAAGACTCAAACCAGGGACAGTAGCCTTAGCCACAATGCTGTACTCACTGTCTGTGTGAAACTCCTATGAGGCTGTGATGTTATCAATCAATCCGACCCAAGTCCTTGTTAGGGGAAGGGGGTTAAGTAGGTATAACAGAGATCTTCCAAAAACCATGGGGAACCACTTCACACAAATATCTTCCCATGTAAACCTGCACCCACACTTTCTCCCCCTCCAACCATACTGCAGAGTGATGGTGTATCTTGCTTCTCAAATACCTAGACTCCCTCCCTGTTCCTAGCCACTCCAATATTTATTCTACAGATCATGAGGATTTTGATACAATCTAACATTTTATTCAGTTGCAGCCATGGTCCTTCTCTCCCCAGTTTATATTCTGAACAAGAATTTTGTTTTCTTATCAGTGCACCCAACCTAGATATCACATAATGGTCACCATAACAGGACAATCTCCTGGTAAGCAACTCTTGTTAGCACAAGCAATTTGAAGTTTTTCTATTTATTTCAGCAATCCTGTCACATCTGTATTGTTGGCAGCTTGTTCACAAATGAACGAGCATGGTGGTTAAGAAGCAGGCATGGTAAGGTTTCATGCTGGTTACGGCTATTTATTGTAGCTGTCCTTTAAGTCTCTTTCTGGGGGGGGGGGGGAGAGAAACAGTCTCACACCAAGGAGGCATTTTTATGCACACTCTCCAAAAATAATCATGGTCTTATAAGCAAATGTTGGTTTCTTTTACAATCCTCTTATGGCATTCCAGTCCCAGAATTTATTGCAAGGATTTCTGAGTTAGCTCGAGTGCAATAAGACATCATTACAGGACACAAGAAAACTTTTGTTCCGACAAAACTAATAAAGAAGATTTCTTTCAAAAAACATACACTGGGTAAATTAATGCTAGAACTAACTCATTATGAGGTATCATATATCACCCTTGAAAAAGGAGAAGTAAACCTCTGAAGCCAAGAATGAGGTGACAGCCACAACTAATATGTATTGAAGCTGGTTTACTAGCCATAGTACTA
Organism: Shinisaurus crocodilurus; assembly: GCA_021292165.1. NCBI lineage: Eukaryota > Metazoa > Chordata > Lepidosauria > Squamata > Shinisauridae > Shinisaurus > Shinisaurus crocodilurus. The sequence goes on from CM037877.1 coordinate 172,957,078, forward strand.
CTTTTTATGGACTATAGCCAGTGTCCACTTCAGATTTTAGGAAGCTGTCCCTTGGGGTAAGATGCCCTCAGTGAGTCCCCCTTCCAGAGTGGGCCACTTCTCCTTCTGGGCGCCACTGCCAAGGAGAAGCGGAGACTGCTGTTCCTTCCCCTTGCTTTTGCCATTGCTCTTATACTTAGGGAGGGCAAGTGCACAGGCAGCAAGAGCAAGAAGGGCAAGGGGGGATCAGCAGTGGGGCCCCAGTCATTGCCCTGGAATGCTGATGTCAGCCCTGACTACATGTATAGTTGTAGGTAGTCTCTTTAAGGCAGGGCTCTCCAACCTTGGGTCTCCAGATGTTGCTGGACTACAGCTCCCAGAACAGACTTCCACGGGCCCCTCATCTGGGGCCGGGGAGAAGATTTGCGAGTGGGGGAGGAGAGAGGAGTTAGGTAACAGGTCAGGTTGGTCACAGGTACTGAGCCAATGGCTCAACTAGGGCGGGGACACAGGAAAGGGCTTAATTAAGCACCTGCGTTCCCGCCCACGGTCTCTTTTGCTGCTGTTTTCCGGCTGACTACACATCATCCTCCCTGATCCCTCTTCCTCGTGGTGCCTCGTCCTCGTGGTATCGTTCCTTTTGTGTATGCGTGCGTGTGTTCCAATCGAAGAGGGGGGTGCTGTGATTGTGCTTACTTCCAATTTATTTAAAAGTATGATTGGGGCTCAGCTGTTTTAAGTTATTTAAGAGGATCGGGGGACTTCATTTTCGCCCCCATTTCAACTGGGCGTCTTTCACCGCTATCTCGCTCTTTCCCCCCCCCCCCAAGCAGCCGATATTTTCTCAGATACTTGGCGCCATTATCTGATTGCCCGGAGTTTTAGTTTTAAAAGTTTTAGTTGTTAAAAGTTTAGTTACCTGAGGGTGACTGGGGTGGTGGCTGCTCAGTTTTGGCTCTCCCCCCCCCGCATGGAGGCTTAATGTCCGCTACAGCGGCCACCCCTCAGCTGCTGGCGGCCCCTCTCCCTGGGAGACCCCTCCTCTAGTTTCCCGTTTCAAGGCGCCGCTTCGGTTGAGCAGCGCTGGCTGCCGCGGCGCCACATCGATGGTCGCCCTTTGTTTTACCTGGGCTGAGGAAAATCCCTCCCCCCGTGCCGAACAGCTGTTTGGATATCGGCTCTCAGCTGTTGGCGTCCGCTCACCTCCTTCAGTGGGGCTTGCTGCGGCTGGGACGAGCAGCGTTTAATACAGCGGCCACCTTTTAGCTGTTGGCGGCCGCTCGTCCTTTTTGCCGGGGCTTGCTGCGGCTGCAACGAGCAGCTGATCCTCTCGCGATTGCCGGGGATTGGTTGCCGTGACGCTGAGCTGCTCGGCAGGCCCGTAGTGCGGCCAGCCATTAGAGTCTGACCGGGCCTGGCCGCTGCGCCACGTAGCCGGCCGCCTCTCTGGCCATTGCACTGCCGCCTGGCCTTAGCCAGGACGTTGAGCGGCTGTCATCACTGGCGCCCATTTAATTGAATGTTATTTAATTTTATTTTATTAGTAAATAAAATTTAATATTGATTTAATTAATGATATTAAATTAATTGATTGATGTTATTTTGTTTTATTATTAAATAAAATTTAATACTGTTGAATTAATTAATGTTATTAAATTGATTAATGAAATTAATTAAGGTTGAACAGGCCTGTGGCTGATGCTGGATCAGCTGTCTGAGCATGGAAAGATAATTTAAATCAAAAGTTATCAATTTATTTCGATAATTTAAATCAAGTCTAATCAGTTTAATCAATTTATTCCATTAACTTAAATCAATTTTAATCAATTTAATTTTAATCAGTTTAATCAATTGTGGTTAAGTGTGGTGTAGTGGTTAGAGTGTTGGACTGGGTTCTAGTCCCCGCTCGGCCATGAAACTCGCTGGGAAGACAGGCCTGTGGCTTATGCTGGCTCAGCTTGTCTGAGCGTAGAAAGCTAAGCAGGGTCAGGCCAGGTTATTTACTTGGATGGGAGACCCCTCCTCTAGTTTCCTGCATTGAGCAAGGCTCCTTCCAACTCTATAATCTATGAAATCAAACGAATCATCATCACTTTGACTTTGTGCCAGTCACTGACTCTCGGCCTGGCCTGCCTCACAGGGTTGTTGTGAGGATAAAATGGAGAGCTTGAAGATTATGTAAACCGCCTTGGGTTCCTTGTAGAATAATAATAATAATAATAATAATAATAATAATAATAATAATAATAATAATAATAATAATAATAAAATATTTATTTATTTTTCTCTCTCGTTTTAATGTTACTGTGCATTATTGTTCTGGCACAGCTTGTTTGAGCGTGAGAGTTAAGCAGCGTGCTAGTTAAGCAGCGTGCTACTTCCGTAATTTTGCTCATTACTCTCATCAATTTCTCTTGATATTCCAGTTGAAGTCCCGGTTCAGATGCCTCCCAAGAAAAATCAATGTGGCAAGGAGTGCAAGGGACGGGCCCCTAGGTAATCATCAAAGCGTCCGCCACCGACTCGTGTTTCCTCTTCAGATGAAGAGGACCTTGACGCTTCAAGGGTTGACAAAAAGGGGCGGTCAGGGCAGGGCCTCTCTACGCGTAGCAGATCATACTATAATGTTATGCATTCATTTTCAGCATGCTTAGAAGAAATAGAAGCCACCATCAGTTGAATCACCTTCACTGCCTTGAGACCAAGAATTTGTTGAAATAGTGCACGCTTAGATTTCTCGGCCTTGTGACTACGCATATGCGGATACATCCAACAATGCGGGCGGTTCCCCAGGGAGTGGTGAGTGCTACCCACACAATAGCATGCCAACATGGCCATTCACACAAACAGGCTCACCATTGAGAGTTAAAAAGACACTTTGGCTCCTACACAGTAGAGCTACAAAATAACAAAGCTTGTCCCGTGACTACACAGTTACTCACTCTTTGCCTGGGCTTTCTCCAGGGCTTGCCTCAGCAGGTAGCCCTGGCCCGTGCTTCTTCACGTGCAAAACCCAACAACAACAGGCCAGTCATGATTAACTTTGCTTAGCCCAGGGAGACGAGAGGGGTGGCTCATGGCTATGTTTGCATTTGCATTGTAATTCATACGAATTGCTGGGGCACGTAGACATCAAGATGGGGAGCCTCTGCCGCGCAGTCTGAGTTATGTACATTTCGCATTTACAGGCCCCCAGTGTGTGTGTGGTGCGCGAGACACTGAGCTTTTCCTTCTCGTCTCCCATTAGGGGTGGCTTGTGCTGAGTGTCCATACAGGCCAGCACCCACCTCCTAAAGGGCCCCAGCCCAGTTAATTTGCCAAGGCGGGTAATTGAGGCGCAGAGTACATAGTCCAATCTGAAATTGACAAAGAAGTGGCAGCGGGAAGGGTTTGGGCCCATTTCCTCATGGCCCATCCCCTCCCTGCGCATATCGCCTTGGGAATAGTTCCCAAAGAAGGCCATGGGTGAGTTTCGCATGATCCGTTCCTGTGGTCCTGGGGTCTTGATGGAAGAATGCCATATTAAACCAGCATTTAAGCTGCTGCCTGTCCACTCAGAGGATTTTGACCTTCTTGGGTTCTGTTTCCGGGGCAGAAAATTTATCATTCAATTGGCCTGACGGAAGGGGACGGGCCTCGAACAGGTTGTCCACTATTAGATTATTTGTCCTAAGGCCTTTTTGTGAATTGGCGTTGATTTGGTGGTACCATTGCCTGTTTCTACACTCAGTTTTTCCTGTATAGAGTTGGTACCATGGCCTGTTTCTACACTCGGTTTTTTCCTATATAGAGTTGGGATTCAGTGCAGCAGTATTCCCACCTCTCTAGCGAAAAATAGTAGACCTAATTAGGCGTATTTCTACGCCAATTACAAGGCCTGGTTGGCCATCTCAAATTGTGCTGGCAGGGTTATTGCCCCTGGTTGTGCACTCTTGGCAGACCTCTTGGCTGACTCGGTTGTACAATTTTGTGTGACAATCAGGCTACAGTGCAGATACTGAACACTATGTCCTCTAAGAACTCCAGAGTTATGTCCTTGTCTGGGTGCTTACGTCGCACGCTTTAAAGCACAATATTCTGCTCAGAGCCTGGGGGCAGAGGCAGAGATGTCGGGCCCTGCCCCGTGGGCCTACAGTTTGCCATTCTCCTTGCCAGACTGTCTTATTTCATGACCAGTTGGGTGGAGGGTCTATCATCCTGTTACATGCGGGATCAATAACAGAGCTACACCTATTCATGGTGGGATGTGGACTTGCTGAAGGCAGTCTGTTTTGTCAGCAGGATGCCTTGCCCCTTCGCACACATTTGTGGCTGGCCGTGGACTCGCTGAGGGTAGGCTGTTTTGTCGTCAAGATGGCTAGCCATTGACTAATTCGCTTTTGTTCAGTGACGAGGTCTGCTCTCGTGGACTTGGGCCTGGCACATTTGGGTTTCTGAGCCCACTCCATGGCCTGGCACATTTGGGTTTCTGAGCCCACTCCATACAGATTGGTGTCGCATCCACTGTGGGCAAACTGGGGTTTTCGGAGGTCCCAGTCATACTGGTCCTAGGTGCGAAAATTTCCTTAATGGTACGTCAAAAAATTGCCTTGATGGTACTGCCGTGGGCTGTGTTTCTCTTCCAGGTCACCGGGTGGAGGCAGGACTGTCCGTGTGTTGATCTGTGGGCACAGTATGATTTACTGGGCGGCAGGACGAACTGCCATGTCGGGCTTCCTGGCTGTTGAGCCTTCAGCAGACGACCTCCTCCACACTTTGTTCTGGACTGACCAGTGTTCTTCCCCCCAGATGTCCGGGTCCCCATTTGGGGGGGAATGATTTGGGCTTGTCGAAAGGCAAGGCCCTGATTTTACAGGTGTCATGCAATATGGCATACATACGGCTGGGAGTTCCTGGAGGTTGAGCCTTTGGCGGACGTCCAATGGATGGGTCGCCGCGGCATGAGATGGCAGAACCTCCTCCACATTTTGTTCTGAACTGACCAGTGTTCTTCCCCCCAGATGTCCTGGTCCCCATTTGGGGGGGGAATGATTTGGGCTTGTCAAAAGGCAAGGCCCTGATTTTGCAGGTGTCATATCATATGGCATACATACGGCAATGATGGCTGGGAGTCCTGATCCTTGGTCGTTCATGATACCGTGTTTCAGTTGGCCCAAGGCCTTGAACAGAGCGGTTAGAAAAGTGAACGGCGAGATTTGTAGGGCCGTAGGAGGGATTGGGTTTTGTATTCCCCATCCCACAATATCCTTGGCCCGGAGGGAGCTGTATCACCCAGATGGGGTTCGCCTTGATGGGGTTCACCTATCCGGTGTAGATAATGAGAATAATATTGGAGATCTGCGAAGGACCCTGCTCGCTTGTTTATCGGGCAGGTGGGGGAGATTCGACTAAGCGATAGCTTGTCTCTCTCTGTGGCGGGAAGTGCGGGATTAGGCAGTATGGCTTAAGCTTATGGTGATCATCCAGTGGCACCTTTCAAGGTGACTGACGTTTACCCAAGGCTGCCCTCGCTAATGCCCTGAGGCTTGCCAGGAGGGAGATTGGGACGTCTTTGGGGTTTTGCCTTTCTCGCCTACATTGGGTGCCTGGAGGCGTCAAAGTAAGGCGACGATGGTAAAGCCCTCCAGCTCCACATGGAGGGCAACTGGCCGGGGGCGGACCAACCCGCCTCCGGTGCGGTTAGGATGTATTTGCCCAAATATTGGTTTTTTCCCGGCCAATGGCCGGGCTAGGTTAGTACCGCCCTTCGCCCTTCACAGATCTTCAATTCAATAAATGTGGCCCTGATTTGAAACCATATACTCTGTGTCTGACTCTTCTTTATCTCACCCATACACTCGCAATCCCTTGCCATTAGCCATGCTGGCTGGGTATCCTGGGAGCTGTAGGCCAGCAACATCTGGGGACCCAAGGCTGGAGAGCCCTGCTTTAAGGTTTCCAGTTAGTCTTTTTCTCTGTCTCTCTCTCCTACGCAGTGCACGTGCATACACACACATAGACTTGCAGCAACCTGCTCTTATCTAGTTGCCTTCTTGGACATGCAGTGGAACCCACACAAGAAGCAAAAGCTTTTCCATTCACGTCAGTTGGGCACCTCTGGTGTATATGGCATATGCAGCATTGGGTACAGCAAGGGGAGGGAGTGTTAAAAAGGAGAGATTCATCAAGCCAGAAGGTTAGATTGGCAAGGGCTTCCCGGCATCCATAGAGAGGCTCAATTACGGTAAGTTCCAACCTGCATGATTTTGGGACATTTATTTTTAGATCTATGTTCTAGCTTTGAGTTGGATTTCTGATTTTCTGCTATAAGATATATTGGTATGATGGATTGGTTTTAACTCATTAGGATTTTGTGTTTTAACAATATTGTGCATTTTTGTCTGTTTGTTTACTCTGCAGAATGAAGTTAGACTCTGGGGAAGTGTCAGATTTATAGACATACACACATTTGTTTCCCTCTTCAAAACCACTGCCCGGTCATGTCTGTAATTCTTTCTTTATATTTACTTAAAGTGCAATTGTTGCCATCATTTACCCACTTCATTGGGGCATGCTCCCTAGTAAGTGTGTTTAGGGCTTCAGCCTTAACATGTCAGCAGAAGTGGAGCTCAAGCAACTTCAGGTTTTCAACCCAAACCTGTGGAGCTTCTGTTAGTGCCAGGGTAGCTTGTGACAGATAGTTGAGAATTACTGAGTGAAAGCAGAATACATATAAGTTAGGAGCAGGGCACAGGTACAGATTAGGAGCCAAGCGTTAGAATTGTGCTTTTACACAGTCATATTTCAAAAGCGGTCAAATGGCCACTCATTTCAATAGGAAAAATGGGCAAAGCATTAAAAAAATGAATCCCTGGTTCCAAAACAAAATACTATTTGGACCTTCTCCAGAGAACAAAAGTTCTAGTTGCTATTTGGAAGGAAGGCGCTAACATCTGCACCATTATTCAGAGGGAGACAAGCTCCATAGATAAAGTGCCTAATAATAAAGAAACCACAAATGTGTCTGAGGAAAAAGCAGCTGTCCTGGAATTTCTTGCAGCCAAAAAGTTGTGTATGTTTCATAGTCTTAAGAGGAGACTACAGGATCCTGCCATTTGTGGAGAGGCTTAAGATTTCCTTGTTGAGACCTCCCTGTTGCCACTACAGTTTAATTTATCTTTGGGATTTGGGGCACAGGGCTCATTTTTGCACTTCGGATCTTCAAATCCAGTTCTGTCAGCATAATTCTTCAGTCTCCAGCAGTCATGAAGATTTCTCTGTTACAGAAGTTCATCTCCAGTTCACCATGGTGACCTCAGGGAACATATTCAATATTTCATTGTTAGCTTCATTTTAGATTGCGAGCCAGAAAACTCAATTCGACAGCAGTGAGCTGAACCAGTTGCAGGCAGCACTATATATACAGTAGTCAGACCTTACAGGTAACCTTGAGCTTTCTGTTGCTTCCTGGGATAGTGAAGGAGTTCAACGTTTTTCTTCTAACCTGCTATATTTTGTTTGCCTCAGAATCAGCTCAAATGCAAAAAAACAATTATCTGCATGTAGCTTTTCATGACAAATCTCTGCAATGTATTATGGAAGACATACATTCTCAGCTCTAGGGCCAGTGAGAAAAGTTTTAGAATATTTCAGTAGCAAAGTCTGTTGCAAGGAATGGGATGTACTGACAGAGAATCTGCAAATGCAAGAATTGCCCTGCTGAGTCAGAACAAAGCACCAGGCCACCAGCTAGCCTAGCAATCTGTCTCTAGCAATAACCAGGCAAATCTCATGGGGAAACTTGCTGACAAAATTAGCCATCCAATATTGTCCGTTCCTAATAGCAGGTAATCAGATGCTTTCTGCCTCTGAATATGGGGATTCTTCTATTTCTGGCTAATTGACAGAGCCATCTACCATCCAGCAAAGTTGTCTTATGAGCCCAACCATTGCAAAGATGATGTTAAAACCATCTTATTCTCCTTCCTCTAGCAGTGCCCTCCCCAACCTGTGGCTCACGCTGGCTCAGCTTGTCTGAGCGTGGAAAGCTAAGCAGGGTCAGGCCTGGTTATTACTTGGATGGGAGACCCCTTCTCTAGTTTCCTGCATTGAGCAGGGGGTTGGACTCAATAGCCTTGTAGGCTCCTTCCAATTCTATGATCTAGGAAATCTATGAAACCTGGTGCCCTCCAGATGTGTTGGGCTAGAACTCCCAGAATTCTTGACCATAGACCATGCTGGCTAGGGCTGATTGAAGTTGAAGTCCAAAACACCTGGAGGGCTCCAGGTTGAGGAAAGCTGCTCTAGGCACCAGAAAGAAACAGCCATTCAGGCAGCAGCCTTGAATATTTCCTACAAAAGACATTCCATCTGCCTCACCCAGTCCCAAACACCAGGCTGAAGGCATTGTTCCAAAGCTCATTGCAGTCAGCACTGTAAGATCATCTCCATAAGCAGTGCACTGTCTGCTCAAAGAAACAAAGCTGCATTTTAGTTAATTGAACTGTGTTTTGTGTGTGCTTAGCCTACAGCTTCAAGAGCAGCTCAGTAAGGAATTTAAACCTGAATGTTCTCTCCAAATAAAAGTGGAGACAGCAACAAATAAATAAATCACTTTTTTTAAAAGGTCAAATAAACAGGGAACCATCTATTTACCCACCCAGGGGGTGCTCCCAGGGCTTCTCTACAGGAGGCATTTATTGTGCTCTTGTGATTCCTCACCCATGGCAGTTTGCAGGTGCTGTACATGAGGTCATCCTCCTCCAGGGCCTTTCCTGCGCTTTCCAAGCTTTTCCGTGGCTTTTGCGGGGGGGGGGGGGGGGGGGGGGGCAAGGAAAATAAGCTATTAAAGGGATATCACACTATGAAATGCTACAAAATGGTCTGTATTTTCGCAATTACACTATACCACAGTGCCACTTTGTGCTTGTATAACGGAACATATAGAAAGGCAGAGAAAGAACCCCTGGGGGGGGGGACACATGTAAAGGAGCCAATCTTAATCCTGCAAAGAATCCGGAAGCAGAAGCCTCAGTAAAGTGGCAGGTTAAAAGCCTCCTGCAGAGAAGACCCCAGACAGCGGGCTCCTGTCCTAACACTCAGATGGGATTGTGCAGCTATTCTGTCTCTCCCCACCTCCCCTTAACAGATTTCTTTCTGGGAAGACAAAAAGGCAGAAGTAGTGGTGAAAAAAGATGGCAGGGCATCAGATGGAAGATGACATCATTTGGAACGCCCGTTAACATTCTCTAAATGAGACAGTGCAATTGCACAGTAAAAGCCTCATCTGGAAGTACCCCTTAACTACTCAAGGGATGTTGCTTTTACATCACCATGAAGATGTGGAATGTCAGGTTATTACTGCCCACCCCACACCCGATGTCTTCTTTGCAATCCCATCTAATGGTGTTATTTCTCCTCCTCATATTACATGATGATGGGATTGAAAATTCTACAGAAAATCAGAGATCACACCGATTGCCAGTTGAGCTTACATCATCAGCTGCCTTAGATGAAAACAATGAATGCTGCAACATTCTAAGACTATCCTTCATTTTCAGTTAAATTGAATCAACAGTGCTTTTAATCTGTTCCCAGATTATTTCCATTAAGGGTTGTATCACACATGTTCCTACATGGAAGTCACTTGCTGTGACAAAATAGGGACATGCTTATTTGTGACATGTGCTGAGTTAATGTATGCCATTTCCTACAAAGGATTCACTTCCATGTAGGAAATCCATCTCATGCAAAGCATCTTTAAGCCAGAAGGTAGAAGTAGCACAGCACCAAAGAATGAGACTAAAGCAGGTTTATTTTTTATGTATTCTCTAAGCTATTGCAAAGAAAGTACAACTACACAAATGTTCACAGAGGACTCTGGTGCCCTCTTTCTGCTCTGGTGAAACTTGCAGATTGATTAAATAGACTGCATTGTAAGATTTGTAATAAAAAGTAGTGTTTGTGCATGCTAGTTAGGCAGTCATTTCTGTGGTAGATAAATTGCTTTCATCCGTGCTTGCACACTTATCATGGAAAGTCATTCCTGTAGTTATAACCCTGAACTAGAGGACACCAGAGGATGTAACAGGGTTTCAACCCGATATGTTATCAATGACAAATGTAATATGAGAAGGCTAAAGAGAAGCTATTCAGGGCTCATAAATCTGGAGGAAGATAACCCAAAGTGTCAAATTTAACTGGTCTTTTGATTTGGGAGACAGGGAAGACCTTGCATTTTGTGTTCCAAAATGTTTGTCCAATAGTACATTGGATATACCACCTCTCTGAGGAGTGCTCACAGATGCTGATCAAGAAAGAAGACCTTTGTATTATGGGTGAAGTGAACTGTAATTGCTTTAAACTACAGTTCAAGAAGAGATATCAAACTTAGATGTTTCTGACTGAAGACACCAGTCCAGTAGTATGAAGAGTATATTTCTTACAGTAATCCTCATTGGCCTACTTGGAGACCAAAGCTCTGTAGGACCTATCCACATCCCAACCCTTCCAGAACTTTTCACAAAGCTATCTACTCTCTGTTTTCCTTAGAGTTGATTCCCGAGAGAGACCACTCCTTCCTACAAATACTCATAGGAACAAAGGAAGCTGCCTTCTACTGAGTCCATCTTATACCATAGTTGGTCCATCTAGCCCAGTATTGTTGACACTTGCAGGCAGCAGCCCTTCAGGGTTTCAGGCAGAATTTTTTCCAGATGTTCCTGCAGATGCCAGGGATTGAACTGGGGATCTTCCGCATGCAAAGCATGTGCTCTATCACTCAGCTACAGCCCCTCTCCACATCACACTTTCCTCTTTCTTGAAGCCTGACTTCTGGACATCACTTCCTTTTGCTACTCTAAGCTAGAAGGACTTTGGAAACATCTACTCTAGGCCCAAGGGCCAAATCCATCCCACTTGGGCCCCATTCTGGCCCTCTGGGAATGCCTCTCCTAAGCCTGAGTTACTGGCAGTGAGAGCTTCAAGCTACAATATGCTGGCATTGTTTGTATTTTTGGCCCCACCCCTTTTGCCATTGGTTCCACCCACCACTGGAATGCAGCCCCCCTCCAAAAAGCTTCTCCAAAATGAAATCTGTCCCTGGAGCTGAAAGAGGTTCTGCAGCCCTGATCTACTCATTCAGCTGAACTACTCTTGAACCAAAAAACAAAAACATGACAGTAGTTCATTACAAGTAATTTGTGCAATGCATCCAGGTAGAATTTGTCTGCTCCTTTCAGTTTTCATGGATTGCTGAGTTAGAGGGGAGCCCCAGTCAAGGTAATAAGAAGCTAGTCAGAAATGCAAGTTAAGTAGCCCTGCAAGGTAAGTCTATTTAATTCATGTTTGTCACAACTTAATTTCATCTAGGAATAATCAGCTGAAGCTGAAATGGGGCACAGCAAAGGGGCATTCACAGGAGGCATTTTTTAATTTCTTTAGAAATTGGCAGTTCAGGAGCTAAATCCAAGGGGAGAAAATCCTGTAGAAACTTAGTTCTTGCATCTCTGCTCTAACAGAGAAGCCTTGAGTGGTTGCAGTAAACCTCCACCAGATACTTAGACTAAATCCAAGTTGGGAAAGGTGGTAGAAAACATTGGCAAGGGCCAGAGAGTGTAGACCTAGCTAGTGGAAAACCTGCCTATAAACGAAACATGCAGGCTTAGCTTTCAGTTCATGTAGGCTGTTTTAGGTATTTACATGCAGCTCATAAACTAAATGTGGAAAAGGACCACAGCCGGTCTTTTGCATGGGTTCAGGCACTCAAGGGTTAACTGGAGCTGTGTTAACCCTTTATACGTGGTACGCAGCTCTCAGACAGGAACTGCGACCAATTTGAACGCTAGGAGAGTGAAAGAACCAAATTCATGAATGGATGCTACTACACTGTTTATATAAGTAAACAGAGTTTAATTGAGCGTATCAAAACAGACACAGTAGCAATATGCCAGGCACGTGCCTGCAATTGACATTGGTATATGAGCGAGCCGCAGTAGCAATACAGACAGCAGTTACCTGGAATGACCTCGTTCCTCGAAAGCCGCTTAGCTCGACAACTAAGCGAATACAGCTTGATTCACCAGGAGCTCTCCGGGGTTGAGTCCTGGGGTCGGACCGAAGCCTTGGACCCCCGCACAGCTTACTGCCCACGACCAACAACTTTTTCCTGCCACGGACTCCTGGCTTTATACCTTCTGCTTTGCTCCCTCCTCCTTCTGGTACCCCCTCCCTGCCTGGCCAGTTGCAACAAGCTGGAATTACCTGTTTGTCCAGGGGCTACAGGGTGCTTAAGAGTACTTGCTACTCTTCCGATGACCAGGCACCTTGGTGTCCCCTTTTGTTGGTTGGGGATACTTCACACAGCTCATTTGGCTGCTAGACTGGGGAAGCGGCCAGGGGGCATGCTGATTAATCTAGTGTGGCTGCCGTTGAAGGTGGCTGCTGCGTACCCCAGGTGAAAGGTGCCTGCCTGAGGTGCTCGAGGTGTGTGTGGGTGTGCGTGCGTGCGTGCGTAGTTTCTGGCTTTCTCTTCACACTAAAGTTTAGGTGTAGTCCAATTGAACAATTCAGCTTTTAATTCAGTTTTAAAAGAGAGAAAGTCTAGAAAAGTGCAAATTAGGCTAAACTCTTGCATTCCCAGAGAGGTTCTAACTACATCCTCCCCTTAATCCCCATCCATTATCCACTGCCCTGATTTAAAAAAATCCCCATTCCCAGAGGGCTCAATGACTTAGAGAGTGGAGTCTGACACAGCCCAATAATCGAGCCCCACACACTCTTGTTTTTGTTTTGTTTTTTAAACAAACAAACAAGGCCCTCCTAATATAAATGGCTGCTGCAGCAGTTGGCAAAAGATAGCCAGGGCTATAAAATTATGACAGGCTTGCAAGGGAGCCAGCTGACAAAAGTGTCTCAGCCTCAGTGACAAAGCATCAAGGCTATAAGAAGTTAAGCATCCAGGCGAGTTAAGTACCCATGTGAGTTTGGCAACAGGGCAAGGAGGCCAGGGCAGTCAACTCTTTTCCCTTACTAATCAGTAAATAACTTAGCTTTCCAGATAAACAAACTAAATAAAGAAAAACAGTGATGGTAGTAGAAAACTAGCATGGGTGTGGAGGTATCCAGCATATTACACAGAGCATCACATGTACAACTTTCTGCCTGTTGGACAGAAGTTATGGGTGTTTGCTAGGTGCAATCAGCTCCTGGCTTTAAGGGAACAACTTCACATAGCACATTGTTAAACTATGGAATTTAGTTTAACTATGTATCACAAGATGTAGTGATGACCACTAAATTGGATAGAGGATAAGGCTATGGCTATGGCTATATATTACCTTCTCAATACCAATAGCTGGGGGCAACAAGGGGGAGGGTGCTATTTTACTTATGTGCTGCTTGTGGGGTTCGGCTTCTCATAAGCATCTTGTTGGCCACTGTGGGAGCTGAATGCTGCTTTAGATAGGTCTTTGGTCTGATCCAGCATGTCTCTCCTTGTATTATTAATAGATGCATTAACCAAGGTGAGTATTATCTCTTCCTTTTGGTAGACCGGTTTATTTATTTAAAGACCTGCTAGTGCCAGCTGCTTTTTGAATGACTTGTACCTGAGTGTATCATGAATCACTGGCATAGTCTACTATGCATCCCATATAATGGCCTGTTTGGTGTTCCACCTCTAGGTTTTTAATCCTCTTTTAGAACTAAAGCAGGTCACAGTCTGTTTTTGTCTTTTTATTGTTCTCCGCTCCAGAATCTGCTTGATGTGGAGTGGTATACAGATGATGATGATGATGATGATGATGATGATGATGATGATGATGATATTCGGTGTCCCTCCATATGCTCTGGAACTTAGCATTCCTGATACTCTTGTATGGTATTGTGTTAACAAAACCAACACGCACGCGTGTGTGCGCGTGCGTGTGTGCGCACCCCCCCCCCAACATACCACAAATTTTCTTTCTGAAATGATTTCCAAGCCAATGTTTGACTTGGTGGATTATATGGTGTGCACAGCTGGGTTAATGAAATAGTTCAGTAATATTATTCACTTGCAACATACGGTACACCCTGGGCCACTGTTCTACGATGTTCCAGGAAGGATTTGGCTATCCGTCACTGGTGAGAACTAGCCAGGTACATTACCAGGGACTAGCCCCTCCTGCTCTGAGTAATCACAGCCCTGCCAATCAAGAACAAGGTCTCAAACTCAGTGCTTTAATGCAGTGTGGCAATTCTTTGGCCCTGCCTGTAGTTTCTGTCGAAAGGCTTTTCAAAAACCTTGTTAATTCCAAATTCCCTCAAACATTTATGTCAAAAAAATGTGCATGGCATACAATGTTCATTCTACACTCCCGGCATTTCCCTTTTACTTGTCTTACCCATGCATCTGCACAGCTCCAGGTGCATGTCACATGCTCTGGAAGGCCATGAAGGAGCCAAGTGACAGGCAGACAAGCAACATTCTGCTGCAGGAGGCAGCTGTGGGCCTTATTAATGGAAAACATCTGGTGCATAGGGATAGCAGGGAGCAGGTTGGATTTTATATATTAGCTTGGCGCAAATTGCCAGCTCAGTGCAACAAATAGAGTCAATCAAATATGCTGTCCCTAGGAAGTTCTGGCACACGGATAGGTAATGGGTATTTAATGTTTAGTAGCTAAGGAGCATGAAACTAAATATTATGACCCTATGGAGGAACCATTTTATGTTCTCTCTCTTTCCTTATCAGCCCACACACACACATACAGATACACAGCTTTATCTTACATGAAAGATAATGTGGAATACAGCATATCTTTTTGCTTTTAGTGCTCTTGCCCTGACATCAGAGGCATACCTTCTAACTGTACTACATGATAGGTAGCCAGAGCCATACCCTCCAAAGTTCCACTGACCTGTCCCGATCCGGAAACGAGTGTTTCTGTGGAAACAAGTGCTTCTTGCTTTTTGAACCCTTAGCTTTCTGTTGTGCAGCCAGTGGGTCGTGCAACAGATCAAGGAGTGCAGTGCCAATACTGGATATTGTCCTAAACTCTCACACTTAAAGAAAAAAATATTAATTAGTTCATAGTCTAAATCCATTATTTGGAATGATACTTAAAATCAGCTAGAACACACCTGCTTCATGCATGGGAATGAATAACTGTAGTGGCTTGCCTGGGCTTACAAAAAGTAAGATTAGCCAAATAGGAGGCTCTATAATGATTATTTTTATACAGCCAAAACCAGCTAGAAAATTATCAGACAATGTGCTTTGCTTAAAAATCCAGTTTCTCAGATTAATGTCTGCATAAAGGCCAGAGAACATATAGAAATAGAATAAAGTCTGAATATCTTATGAAATCTAGAAGCCCAGTCCTTGAAATTCTGTAACTTGTCACAATTTTGAAAGATACCTATTTGAGGAATTTTTCAGTTTTAAAGAAAATAGTTAATGATTATATTAGGTACTCAAGCCGTAATTGATGGAACAGAACAGGCTCTTCGGATCCAAGCCAGTATTTTCACACTTCTTAAAGTTTTCATATAAGCTTAATATAACAAAGTATAAATATCCCACATTCCAAGCAAAATCCAAAAACACTGGAACTTGCAACTTGAGCTTCACTATGTTTACCTGAGGAAGTTATTGCAATGGAATTTATTTGCACAGAAGTACACTTGGGATTGCAGCCTTAAAGAAATGAGTGACTTATGCAGAGATGCAGAAGCTGGCCTCTTAGAGCAAATAATTTTGGCCAGTCTCTGCATCAAGTATGATTAGATAATTCAAGCACTCCCCTAAGAGACAGTAGTATTCCCTCTCCTCAGAGAAGACTGATTTGAAGTATACACTACCTAGAGTCTCATAGGAGTATCACACAAGAAGCAAAGGAGCCTGTAAGTATTAAGGCTGCAATCCTATACCCACTTACCTGGGAGTTAGCTTCTCTGAAATTAGAATAATAGAAAAGTAGAGTTGGAAGGGGCCTACAAGGCCATCGAGTCCAACCCCCTGCTCAATAGCAGGAATCCAGGTCAAAGCATCCCTGACAGATGGTCGTCCAGCTTCACCTTGAATGCCTCCAGAGTGGGAGAGCTCACCACCTCCCTAGGTAATTGGTTCCACTGTCTTATTGCTCTAACAGTCAGGAAATTTTTCCTGATGTTCAGATGGAATCTGGGTTCCTGTAACTATTATTCCATGTCCTGCAAACTGGGATGATCGAGAAGAGATCCTGGCCCTCCTCTGTGTGACAACCCTTCAAGTACTGGAAGAGTGCTATCATATCTCCCCTCAGTCTCCTCTTCTGAAGGCTAAACATGCCCAGTTTCTTTCAGTCTCTCCACATAGGGCCTTGTTTCCAGTCCCTTTGTCATCTTTGTTGCCCTCCTCTGAACCCTCTCTAGTTTGAGTTACTTCTGAGTAGACTTGCATAGGATTGCACTGTTAATTGCTTTGTCGCGTCACCTCAGTGGTTCTCTTGCGTTACACTTGTATGCCCCAGCATTCAGTTTGGGAATTACTGTCCTAAACCTAGAACTACCTTTACATTAGGCTAGTTCCCTTCAGCAGATAGGCAGGATATTCCATGATTAGTCTTTTCTGCTTTATGGAAGTATTAAACCATGATTACATCTGTAATCCTTTTCTATGAATGCTTTTGACCCTGCATTATATCTCAAGACAGCTTTAGAAGATATTTGAAGGACAAAGACATTAAAATTTGATTATTATTTCTTCTGACAATACCGTTACTTGAACATATTTTTTTAAAAGGCAACTGGGACAGTCAATTTTTCATTGTTTGGTGACCTTGCATTTTTTTATGACCTCATTGGGCACAAGGTGCACTGAATAGATTCTCTGTCAAAAGCAATATATTCTTTTGGTAACAGGAGATAGTACTGAAATTGTTTGTCCCTCGGATAATTGTATCCTTGTAATCAAGGAAAGCATGGATACCATTTGTCAAGGCAATTTTCTTTTGAAGAGATAAACACAATTTTGGGCAATAAGATGACAACTTTATATGTGCTGAGGAGGTCAAATTGTAAGATTTCATAAAGGGTCCATTTTTCATTATGGGCTATACCTGGACATATCCTGTGCTTCCATCCAGAACTATGAAATGCACAGATCTATTCTTATAATTTGCTTTGATTTCTTTTTAAGTAAACAGTGGGTAAACAAGAAAATATAACAAGTAAACTCACAATCCTTCTTTGAACCAACTTTGTAAATCTGACAATGTCCACTATCTGTTGTGTACTGTGCATATTGTTCCAGTGCAATTATTGGAATGGTGTGCATAGCCCCATGGCATAGAGATTCATCCACAGGTACTTCATGTGCAGCATCCACGTGCAAGTAGAATTCTCAAGCTAGCTGGAATTCTGCGCACAGAAGCTTTCATGACATGTGCATGAAGATTCCCCTCAACTGATTGGGGCGGGTGATATTTGACTTTCTATTTCCTTGTCCTAAAATGCAGCTGATGTAGCCATGCAAAACATATAACAAGTAAATGTATACCTTTCTTTGAACCGACTTAAAACAACAACAACAACAACTGGAAATCAGTTTTGAAGTCATGGAGAATCAGTTTTAGGCTTAGATACACTGAATATGATACTGATATTTCATCATGAGGCTGATGTTTTACATAACAATGTCAGCTGCCTTTTAGAACAAGGAAACAGAAAGTTAAATGTACTTATTAACAGAAATAAATATACTTAACAGAAAGTACCATGAAGTACCTATGCCGCAGGGCTATCTATGCACACTATTTCAATACCTGTACTGGGACATTATGCACAGCATACATCAGATGGTGGACACTGTCAGCGTTGGCACTGCTGATCACATTTTGAGCGACATGAAGGGATTCAATCAGCAATTACATGAGGTATGCAATCATTATACAATCAAGTATATTGTGGGAGAGAACTTGTATTATGAAAGTCATGAACCTCTAATGTTCTCATCTTGGTCTGCACAAGGCTCATCTCTCAATATGCTCATGCTTAGCTCTTACGTTGATTGGTTTACACATGAGAATGGCCACATTGCTCTCCATGTGATCAAATATGATACCATAACCATGAAGAATAAATGGGGATAGGATACACAGAGAGAGCTGTGCCATTTTCATTATCATGGTGAACTGTAAAAGTACTATTGCAAGGGAGGCCGCTTGAATGTGAGACATGGCTCTTGAAAACAGAACTAATACTTGCTGAACAAAGGTAACGTGTGGGTTGGCAAAGAACAGTTATTCTGAACAATGCAGCCAAGAAAATACATAGAATTTATAGATATACTATGTGACTGGAAATAAGTGTCCAGTTTAAACCACAGATGTTCATTAGGATGCTATATAGTGAATAGTGCACTAGAGATACTAATAACACTAGAGATGAGCTATATATTATTATATGGTTGATATAAGCACAATAAATGTCAAGTAAATTCATATCTCCTCTATCTGCAGTAAACAACTGAAAACAATAGATTCATAGATCATGGAAGGGGCCTACAAGGCCATCGAGTCCAACCCCCTGCTCAATGCAGGAAACTAGAGGAGGGGTCTCCCATCCAAGTAATAACCAGGCCTGACCCTGCTTAGCTTTCCACACTCAGACAAGCTGAGCCAGCATGAGCCAATGTAAAAGCTAGTGTAATATGCCTATTTAGGAAAACCAGGAATATTAATTATGCCAGGAAAATAAATACTTGTTAAGAAATTTAGCTGGTAAAAATATACACAAAAAAACTTGTCCACATCCTGGTAATCTGTAATAGAAGCAAGCATGAAATAATGAGACCCATAATGAGCCAATTGAAATTCTGGGCTTTTAAATATAATCCTAAACAATTTACATCCTTTAGCATGCTAATAACACAGTCATTCATGTTTAGTAGTACAAGACAATTCATGGTCATGCAGCAGTTTAATAGCAAATGAGAACATACCAATGTCAGTTGGAAGGATGGGCATTATTAGATTTCATTGCCATGTTCTTATAATGCCACATCATGTCATCACTTAAGACAGGGATTTGTTTGATCTATTTAGGAAGCATCTAATTCATGGTCACATCCCTATTAAAATGCAGGAACAATGATGGAATTTCTCTCCTCTCCCCTCCATTGTAGTATCCTGAGTTGTCAGAAAGGCTAATAATGCATTGTTTTTAAAATGGTTATAAAGATGTCACCTTGAAATTTAAAGTCAAAAGTGAAGCATAAAGGGCTATACTGTGAAATGGGATAATCGAGGATAAGGCTATCAATGGCTACTAGTCATGATGTCTATATATTACTTCCAGGAGCAGAGGGGTAGCATGCTTCTGTATACCAGTTGCTGGGGAACACAAGTGGGAGGGTGCTATTGCACTCCTGCCCTGCCTGTGGGCTTTCCACAGGCACTCGGTCACTGTGGGAACAGCATGCTGGACTAGATAGGCCTCTGGTCTGATCCAGCATGGCTCTTATGTTCTTATACAATACAGCTTCCAATGAAAACATAATCACAATCTATAGAAGTGTCAGAATAGTCTATTTATAAAATAAGCCTCTAGCTATAAATATTTGTGTCATGAAATTCCCTCCTTTTATGTTTTTCATTGTGTGGCATTGTTCTTAAGCAATTACAATAAACCAAGTCACTGAATGGTGCCAACAAGTCTAGCTGATTTTCCCCCTTATAAGCTCAGAAACCAAACTTTTAATAAATTAGTCCTAAAAACCCTACACATTCATGGTTACTGTACATGTTTAATTACACCAAGAGTAAAACTTTCTGATGCATTTTCTATTCTAAATTATTACTCTGCAATGTTCCAGGGAGTATTGTTGGAATTTACCATAAAGAATAGCTATTGTGTATATCCCTTCGGAGAATTAAGTCCCGTGTGTTAAATACCATTGGCTGAAAGCTTTTTGACATCAGGACAATTTTCATTATAAACAGCTGACTTGCTTGGCTACAGATTAATAAAGATACCTGTTATAATAACTAGGGTGCAATTACCATGTAGAAATTTTCACCAAGTTATTTCTGAATATTGCTTTGTGATTCTGGCAACCACAGCAAAATAGAATAACCATGTTGTAATGTGTCATAGAAGAGTGTCCCCATCATTTGGAGAATACAGGCAACTTTCCCCATCCTGGTTTGACAAAGCCATGAAACAAACTTTCAAGTGGTGCTTTTTTAAAAAGATGGATAGGTCAACTGAAGCATGGGAGAAAGGGTGAGGCTTATGTTAGAGCTACTGCTCCTTTCACTATTGTGTAGGTACGTCATTTCAGTTGCAAAAATGGGAGGAAAACAGGTTCTCCCCATGGTTCACATTACTTCTTTCTTACTTTAAAGCATGCGCAGGGCCCCCAATCCAGACCCTACTGTGTTGGGGTAGAGGGCTTTAATCCTTTGGCCCCCACTGTGGTTCCAATACAGATCAGGCCCCGAGCCTGCATTTTTAGTGCCAAAAAGTGATCAAAGTATAGGTGATTAAAATGCTTACTTTAGAGTAAAAAAGGAAAGCTACTTCCAGCTATGCCTTTAAAGTAATATGTAGTTTGGGTCTCAGGGACTGCTGTGAACTCTCTTTATACAGCAATACCTTGGATTGAGAGCATAATTCGTTCCGGAACTGTGCTTGTAATCCAAAACACTCTTATATCAAAACGAGTCTCTGGCAGGCGTGAGCGGGGCAGATTTCGGCCTGCTCGAGGTGAGCGGTTACATCCCTACGACTTGTCTTGCAAGACCTTGCTTGTTATCAAGTCAAAAAATTTTAAATTTTTTTGCTTGTCTTGCAAAATGCTCTTAGACCAAGTTACTTGCAATCCAAGGTATTACTGTATTATGTAGATCTTCACCTAAAGTAGCCTGGATTATTATGAAAAACATGTTTCTTTTAAAAACTAACTGTAACCTCAAACATGTTAATGTGAACCAGACATCAAAGATGAGAGTGGCTGAGAAAAAGCCATGGTGTTGACTGGAATTGCTGCACTGGCGATTTGACATCACTGGCATCTTAGTTGTTACCTTGGAAACAAAAAAATGCCCTACAAAAAAATGTTATTGTGTGGAGTGTTTCTCTGCTGTTCATGGTTCCAGGCACTGCATTCCATCTCTACCAAGTTTTCCTTTTTCCTTGTCCAAGACTCAGAAAGCATTCTGTGCCCACTTGTAGGTTTCCTTCCATTTTGTTTTCCTCCAGCTCTATTTTGGATGCAAGTGCACACTACTGCTCAATCTTACCTCCATTTCTGCATTGATCCCTATGGGCACCTTTCACTTTCGTCCCTGGGGACATTTTAAAATAGCTTCTCAGTATATAGGAGGAAATTTCCTATCCAGACAAAGAGCTGGTTTAGTCTACACATAGATATGTGTATATGTATGTTTCTTTTCCTCCCACTTCCCTTTCCACCCACTCCATTCCAATCCCCTTCTAACCCAGTTGTCAGGGTTTTTCCTACCCAGCTAACACTCCATGCCACTGAGTCCTTACGCAACTGTTGGGGGGGAGGGGGGTTTCTAAAGGTTTTTGGGCATCTGCAAACCTTGGGGTTACCCTAAGTTTCCTGATACCTCCCTGTTGTGTGTGAGTGGTACCGTTTTGACTACACCTCTGTGAGCACAGTAAGATGTGTATAATCTTCACTTAGCAACTATGTATATTGATTGGTAACTGTATGAAATTCCTCAGAGGAATCCACATTCTCCAACATCACTTGGAGACTATGCATACTGACCAACTATTACATGAAAAACTGATTTGACTGCCAATTTCAGTTTATTTTCCATGCCTTCATGTGAATGTGCACAATTGCTGCTATTTATGTACATTCTCCATTCAACACACACCAATCCCAACATATACTTTCAATAAATTCCTTCCAAGTGGATGATTTTTAAAGCCAGCTTTCGACTGTTAGGCAATTTTATTGTGCAAAATGAAGGCAAAAAAAAAAAGGAACAGAACAGAACACTCTTTTCTACTGAAAATGGAATAAATATGCAAAAAAGCTGTTTTATGCAGAGTTGCTGAGCTCTTAGTATGGTCAAATTCAAATATATTATAGAAATGCTCACCTGTTTTTGCTAGTAACATGATGTAAATGTCAGTGTAGCTATACAAAAAAAATACTATAAGAAAAATATACAAAGCAGCAGAAAAATATAGTAGAAGTCGAATTAAGCCAACACATCTAGATAATTAAAAAATAAATAGAACTTCTATAAATATTGAATGAACCCGATAGGAAATGCTTCACCTTTCCCTCTCTCTGCACATTTGTGGAGAGGAAAGTTCTCTTTGTTCTTGAATATTTCACGTGATTGCTATTGTTTTCTTAGTAGAATATTAGAGGATATTGTTCGTTTGGCAAATGAAACCTTTTGAAATAATAGATGATTTAAAAAACTGGTGGGGTATTTTTGTAAATAAAAGCTTTGACCTAATCTTAAATGTGCTTTTGTGGAAATTAATGTTTTTAAAATGAAAAATAGCAAGTGCATAGTTCTAGATTTAACTGTTCCTACTGATGTTTCCATTTGAAATAAGAATGCACTTGCTGCAAAATTAGTATATGCAAACAACAAAATAGGGAGAATACTCCAGATGTATAGCGATTTTAAAAAAATCTTGTCATGTATGTGATAAAAAAATTTCAGGCTCTAGCCATATCTATATTATTTTGTCCATCCGACTGAGGTATAAATTACTGCTCTTCTTCTGTGGGTACTTGTTCAGAAGCAAAGCAATCAGTCTCATACTTTTTCTTCAGACCTTTCAAGTATATTCGCAGGCTGTCTGGATCCAATCGAGAGTTGCGAGCAGTCTGAACCAACCTATTTGCTAAGTGATATATAGCCCTCTGCTTTAAGGTTTCGGGAGTGCTTCTTTGTTGCTGCTGTTATATTTAAAAGGACATGCACATGTTAAAAACTGATTTTTTTATGACAGTCACTATGCAAATTACCCAGGTATACTGTTTTCAATTATACTCTCATGTCAACTGAGTGAATCAGTGTGGATGATGTGCAAGCTATCTTTGCAAATGCATGTTTCCAATCATGAATTTGCCAAGGTAACAGGGAATGCAGAAGTGGGTTGGAAGCTTTCAGAGCAGAAAAGAATGGGTGGGATGGGTATGCTTAACTCCTCTTGCCATTGCAAATGTTTCCTGTCCTCATAAAGCTATTCCCGCTCCCCACCCCAAAGCTGGGCTCACTTCCACTTTAAAAAGTTTTAAAACCAGGGTGGAGGAGAAATTTGCACGGGATAATTGGCAGGTGGGAGAAGAATTAAGCACCCCTTCCCACTTGTTTGTCATCCTCTGTAAATGCTCTCCACCCTCTGCACTAGAGTTACAAAGGAAATACTGGGTTAAGAATCCTGTTTCCCCCTCATAATATCTAGTTTGGCCCTCGAGTATGTCATGATGTCAACATTCTGTTTTCAATGTTCCCTTTACTTAGATATAAACTAATTGCTTCAAAACAGCAAATGGTTTTTTTTTCTTGATATATCTATATAAAATAAATTGTTTTCAAATCTGTATTGCCCACCATAACATATTCTTGTAAATTCCTACAGAAGCTGATCAGTCATCAGCCTCTCAAAAAGCATTATGAATTTATTACATTTGTTCCTGGGATAAAGAAGGTTCTTGAAACATAAAAGAGAATTTCTCTGATACGGATAGTTCATAAACAAAAAAGATTTTTTTTACAACATTATCAAGACTTGGCCCCAGGGTTGGAGTTCAATCAATATACTTATGACACCAGCTTTATTATCACTTCAGGGATGCCATAATTATCACCCTCTTTAAAAAGGGTGATAGAACAGACTGTGGAAACTATCGGGGCATTTCTCTCTTAGCTACCGCAGGTAAAATATTTGCTAGGATTCTCGCAAACCATCTTCTATCTATCTCAGAAGAGATCCTCCCTGAAACTCAATATGGTTTCCGCCCCTCTAGAGGTACAGTAGACATGATTTTTACTGCACGTCAGCTGCAAGAAAAATGCCGGGAGCAAAATCAACCCCTTTATATGGCATTTATTGATCTGGCTAAGGCCTTTGATACTGTAGACTGAACAGCTCTCTGGACTATCCTTATGAAAATTGGATGCCCCAATAAATTTGTGAATATCTTGCGACTTCTCCATGACAACATGACGGCATAATCCAGAAGATGCCAGTGCTTTGACCGTGGGTGCTGCCATGATGTTTTAAACTTATTCTTTTGTCGAAAGAGCGTGTTTGTGATAGTAAATTTGTGAATATCTTGCGACTTCTCCATGACAACATGACGGCTACGGTTTTGGACAACAACGGTTCTCATGGTGCTCCATTTAAAGTGGGATCAGGTGTTAAACAGGGATGTGTTATCACCCCAACATTATTTGCTATTTTCATCGCCATGATTTTACATCTTGTTGAGGGGAAACTTCCCACTGGTGAGAATCATATATCGAACAGATGGAAAGCTTTTTAATCTCAGCAGGCTGAAAGCAAAAAGTAAGGTAATTACAACCTCCATTGTGGAACTTCAGTATGCTGATGATAATGTGGTCTCCGCACATTCAGAGGATGATCTCCAAATTATCCTAAATGCTTTTGCAGAAGCATACGAAAAACTTGGTCTCTCACTAGTGATGCCATCTATCCAGCTTGGCGGGATGATACTGGAAAATGTCGATCATTTTCTCTATCTTGGCAGCTATCTTTCTGTTACAGCTAACATCGACAGTGAAATCCAGCATCCAAGTGCCACGTTTTCTCAAATGAAACATAGAGTGTTCGAGGATCGGGATATTTGTAAGAAGACTGGTTTATGAAGCCATTGTATTACCAACTTTATTGTATGCCTGCGAAACATGGACTATCTATAAACGTCACTTCCACCTTCCTTGAAAGATTTCATCAACGTTGCCTCCGGAAAATCCTGCGAATAACTTGGGAAGATAGGCGAACAAATGTCAGTGTACTGGAAGAAGCAAAGACTACTAGCGTTGAAAAAATATCCTTCAACGCCAACTTCAGTGGACCAGTCATGTTGTTCGAATGCCTGACTGCCGTCTCCCAAAGCAGTTACTTTATTCCCAACTCAAGGATGGAAAGCGGAATATCGGTGGTCAATATAAGAGGTTTAAAGATGTTCTTAAGGCTAATCTAAAAAAATGCAATATAGACATCGAAAACTGGGAACCTCTGGCCCGTGAACGATCTAACTGGAAGTTGACCTTTCACAAAGGTTCTATGGACTTTGAAGAAGCCCGAGTGCAAGGTGAAAGGGAGAAACGTGCTAAGCGAAAAGCACGTCAAATGAATCCTTTACAGGACCATCTTCCATCTGGTAACCTGTGTTCTCACTGTGGGAAGCTGCGTGGATCTAGAATTGGCCTCCACAGTCACATCACTAGAGTCTACACAATTTTCTTTAGAATTTCCTCCTTTTAAAATCTTTTTGTAATTTTTTTTATCCTGGAAGACAATCTTACTCGGTCATGAGTGATCGCCTGATGATGATGATGATGATGATGATGATGGTTATGATGATTATGATGATCACTTTCATAAGATCTAGGACCAGTGGTTTAGACCCTGAACTCCTAGACTGAATGACAGCTAACAATCTGAAGCTTAATCCAGACAGGACAATGATAATGAGAGAGGGCCAGCCTAGGGCTAGAAAATTGTTGGACTTATATCTGTCCTGTTACAATCTCCCTAAAAGACAAGGTAAATATCATGGCAATTCTCCCAGACACCTGTATTGCTGCTGGAATTCCCAGGTAGTAGCATTGGCTTCAACTGGTAAGCCATCTGTGACCAATTCTCTCAGACAGGGATTTTGCTTCAGTGATCTATGCACTGATAATCTATCGCATTGATTACTACAATGTGTTTATATGGAACTGCTTTTCTGAAGACAGCTCAGAAGCTTCAGCTAGTACAGAATGCTGTGGCCAACCTCTTGAAGGGATGGGATCCAGGGAACAGATTATTCCAATTCTGACTCATCTCAACTGATTCCCTTTCTATTTCTGGACCCAATTAAGAATGGCTATCTAATAGTGGCTACCTTTAAAGTCCAACATGGTCTAGGACAGGGGCAGGAAGATGTCAGGCTTGCAGGATCTACTCTGTTTTTCAGTTGAACCCTGAGATCCACCAACCTGAGTATGATGCAGAAGACGTACACTTAGATTAAATAATTCTGAGTCCAGGAATTTGTTCTGAGTACCAGAAATGAATGGAGCTCACATACCTTCCATAAAAAACTCACTCTTGGTTACCCCCAGCTTTCTTCATTTCAGCAGTAAAATTTGAGGAGGGTGGGGAGAGTCATTTTGTTCCTGTTATTGTTAAACAACTGGGAGTCAGAAATCCTTGCTGGTCTAGTACAAATCACCCAGAGATCTACCAGTAGATCCAGACCTACTGCCCACCCCTGGTCTAGGAGTTGCATATATATCTTCCATATATCCCTCACTGCTCTTTTTGATATGTAGGGGAGGTACTGCTCTATGTCCTGTCACTTATAAAGATGCAGACTTTGAGAATTTGAAGTCAGGCCTTCTTCCTGGTGGCACCCATACTCTGGAATACCCTGTCAGCGGAAGTGTGTTTGGTTATATATTTGCTGGCATTCATGCAGTTAGTTAATATTTGTCTTTTAAAGAAAGCATTCTATAGTGGCTGAGGATGAGTGGAACTTATTTTTATTACTAGACTTTAACTGTCATTTCTGTGGCTGTGTTTTTCATATAGACTGTTTGCTTTGATAGTCTGGGCTTAATTTGTGGGGGGGGGGTTAAATTGTTCTTGTTGTTTATTTGTACTGTATACTACTTCAACTGTCATTCAAGTAGCTGAGAATGCAATGTACAGAACCTACTAAATGTGTTTAAGATCAGTGTGTAAGACTAAGAGCTATAGTATAGTGAGTTGGAGTTCTATTCTATTACATACCAACGTTTGTCTAGCAATAAGAGTTATTATTTCCTTGGCATCCTGTATTATTGATGGTGGAAGAGAGGAAAGCTCTGCAGCTTTTAGTCCTAAATATAAAACATAGGAAACAGTTCTTTATTGTTAAAGGTAGACAATGTTAGATTTAATCAAAATGTCTGTCTGCCCTGGTGCTGATGTAACACCATGGTTAAAAGATCAGGAGCAGGCCACAAGCTCACACATATCCTCCACCTCTCCCTCCTGAACAAGTTCCAATCTCCTTTCAAATGTCAGTCTTAATCCTAGTTTAGTTAGTATTATAGCTGCACCAAGGTTAACTTGGGTTCCCTTCTTAAACAGGATTTGAAGTAGGTTTGTAGATCAGGGTTAAGAGAGACCTTGATCAGCATTAACTATCGTTAGCATTCATACAAATGCGATGCTAAGCCATGGTTATGACTGACAAGGGAAGGCAGGTGAGATGAAGCAGTGCATGATCCCATTCTCACTTTCTTAACCATGGCCAAGAGATCAGCAACATTACATCTGCATTAGGCTTCTAGAAATAAGTTTTTTTTAAAAAACATTTTTATATCAATCGTCTCCCCCCACAACCAATCTCCATATCTGAATATGGAAATTTGCCTAGAAGCAATTCCGTTCAGAATCCTATCAGAGTTACTGCACATGCTCACATTGATCAGCCATCATGGTTATTTTCAGATGCCTCAGCAGCCTTTATCTACCCAGAAAACAGACTGGAGAAAAGCAGTCTTTATTGAGAGGGACAGGAAGACGAATTGTGCAACCTTACGGTAATTATCACAGTCTGAGTTCCTTGCACTTCCTTTCCCTCTCACTTCACTGCTAACATTTGTTTCTCTCTACACCCATGTTTATAATATACCTGCCAACTCAGGATAACATTGCATGTATCTGACAAAATGGACTCTGGTCCATGAAAGCTTATGACTGAATAAATGTGTTAGTCTTTAAGGTACCAGAAGACTCTTTGTTGTTACTACAACTTCCATTTTTTTCTTCACAACAGCAGGTAGTATCCAACTGTACCCCAGTTCTAGCGTTAATGATGTTGCACTAGCATAAACCAACATGTGCACAACATAATTATCGCGCACTAAGGCAATGGGAAAACGTAGCCATTTGCTACCACATTTTGGTAGTGCTGCTGAATTCTGGAGGCAAATTGCCACTTTTCCCTATTGCCTTAGTAAGTGCTAGTCACATTGCCCAAGTGTTAGTTTATGCTAGTGCAATGTAATCAATGCTAGTGCTGGGGCACAATTGGGTACTTCTCCCAGTATTTGAAATATTTCTCAAAAAGACAAGGGAGAAATATGAGAGGCTGAAAAGAAGTGGAACATCTTGCAAAATGGAGGGGCTAATAACAGCAGCTATAAGCATTTCCTCCCATATCAACTTGCCTATGCATTAGGATAATCAGAGGAGGCCTTTCTTCATTTTCCTTCAACAAGAGAAATGCAGTTATCTACAAAAGAGAGGGAATTCTCTGTGGTGGTGCCCCAACTTTAGAATACCCTCCCACAGGAGGTATGCCTTGTGCCATTCCTGTATTCTTTCCAGCACTGGGTTAAAATCTTTTTATTTTCACAGGCACTTAAAAAAAATTAAATTGTATATTTGTATATTCATAAATTAAATTTGTATTTTAAAGCAGGTAAAAATAGTTTAATGCCTCTTGATTGTCCTGTTTTATCTTTAAATTGTACATTGTTTTATTATACTGAATGCTTAATTTTTATGCACACCACCTTTTTGGGAAATCCTCTTCGATATAAAGTTTTTCTGTCTAAACCTGCATAGGATTGTGTGACCTTAATAAATTGCTGCTTGAAAAAATCCCCCACATAAAAACACATAACCCAAATACCAAAAGAAATGCCATATGCACAGCCCCATGTGTTGGATTGGCCCCTCTGCCCATATAGACCTCACCCCAGAAGCTTGTTTCCATGTGTAGCCTTGGTGGCTCAGACATCTACGTACTCTTGCTTTGATTGTTTACATTTATTATATATATATATATATATATCAGTAAATTCTAGTAATCAATATTTTGTATTACCATAGTTCTTTTCCTCTGTGTGTCCTTTAGAAAGAATATAAGTATAAGCGATGTTATCTCTAATTCCAGAACTGTTTCTCACATGCTGCACTTCAAAGTAATTGTTTTCCACATTGGGATATAAGGCATCAATTCGACATAGTTCCAAGAAATGAGTAGCAAAGAATGTAAATGCCTGAAGTAGAAAACATTACATTACATAAACTATAAATTATTGGAATGAAGAGAAAGTAAAATAATTTTTTTAAAAAAAATCAGGTACCTATTGATTAAAATATTAATATTACCTTCAATTTCAGAAGACATTCACAGACTGCATAACATATGCCAATGCCTTCTTCAGGACTGGTACCTCTGCCAAGCTCATCAATTATGATAAGTGATCTGTCATTAGCATTTTGTATGATATATGTTATCTGGAGAAAAAGACATCAAATTTCATTACTAGCACTAAATGTGAGGATAAAAATTGTTAATAGGAATTTTAATTTTATGCCCAAAACTCATCAGAAAATTTACTTTGGTAGCATTTAACTAGCTGCCACTTAAAAAAAACCCCAAAATATTCATCAACATAAACAGCTCTGTCCAGAAGATCCAGGCATGTACAGCAGGCTTCAACATGCACACAAAGCATATACATATATGAGGTCACACATCCCTCTCCTAACTTCTGTGTTGAGAGCATTTCTATTAGGGATGATGTAAGTAATTGAAAAAAGGTACTCGTAACAGTGAGTGCTTTTGCTTGGTTACTTGCAAGTAGATTTCGGTGAGCAGGGTTCAAAACTCTTATAGGTTCAAAACATAATATTAATCATAGTGGCTTAGATCCTAACTACTGTGAGCACAGTTCCACTTGCGGAAGAGAATCCTGCCTTTCCTTCCTCCTGCAGTCCACTGTCCCCTGTCCGCCTAATAACTTCAGGGGACCCTCTGGAATGGCAGGAGACTGCAGCTGGAGCAGGAAATGGGCAGAAATCGGGAATCTCTCCTCGTATGAGCAGATGTGCTTTCTGTTCTCTCCAGAGCTTTGTTGGATCCCAGCCATTGCATATTTCACAATCCTCAACAATGTACTTATTAATATGGTTGAGAAAATAAAACTATACAAATCTGTACTCCAGGACTAAGCCAGCTACCATGGTCCAGAAGAATGAACATTTGGGAGAACTTAAGGAGTAGCTTAAAAAGTAGCATGTCTGTGGGTGGGGTGAAGGGAGGGACTGGTGTGTTGAAGAGAAAAGAAAAAGCTTGGATGTGCATGCATAGACTCACTGAATTTCAGCCTATTAGTTTTTGGCACGTAGGAAGAAAAATAGAAGCAGAGGTCCTTGAATATTTACATGCCAGCAAAATGTACAGACCTGTCTGCCAATTAAATATTAATCAAGGCCACTGATAAAAGAATCACTAAGCTCAGCTGAATACCTCTTTCATCTCCTTCATGAATGTTGATGAATTTGTTTCGATATCATCATCCATACCTATTCTAGTAAATATTTGCTCAGCAATCCTAAAAGAAGAATATTCTGCTGGGACAAAAGATCCTGCAAATTAAAGAGAAGGGCAAGTAACAGCAATGCTGCAGGTTAATGTTAGCCTTGTCAAATTCTTAATATAGTAAGAGTAAGATCACATCTGATTACACTTCCTCTCTCCTAAGTAATCACTGGTTCACTAGAAAACAAAGAAGTTAACAGGTTCAAAGAAATTATTACTTACCAATTTGTGCCATAATCTGAGAAAGAGCTATCTGTTTTAAGTAGGTTGACTTTCCACTCATATTTGGTCCTGTAATTATGATAAAATTACTTCCCTCTGTGATGTAAGTATTGTTGGAAATAGGTTTCTCAAAAGATATTTTTTCAAGAACAGGATGCCATCCTTGCTTTATTGCTAATGTGTCAGTAAACTCAGGACGTACTAAATGACGATAAATAGTGAATTAATAGGATATTTTCGTATTTAGCTGTTATTAACAAATATATTTTAACTGTACTTTGGTCAGTATAAACATCATTTAGTTTATAAGCAGTTTATGAGCAGTCAATAAATTATCTGCAAAATTGGTAACATTTTACTAAACTGAATAAAGGTGAAATCCTCAAACCTTAACATTGCAATTCTATATGTATCTACTAGAAGTAAGTCCCAATGGGCTCAATGCAGTTTACTCCCAGGCAAGTGGTACAGGATTGCAGGCTAAGAGTAGTTCCACTGCTTTCAATAGAGCTAATATTAAGAACTTCGTGGAGTGTCACTTAAATGCTACAAAGCCCCGTGGTGTGTTTCTTTAAAGAATATTTGACTTTTTAACATATATTTTGCTTGTTCTGTTATACAGAAGTTCCTAACATTAAAAAGAAATGTATTCAACAAGTGAAGGACATATAATACGTGAATCAAGTTTTTAAAGCTTGAAAACCCGCTCAATAAAAACTAAATGACGCTTCAGTCTAAACCCCAATTTTCTTTTCTGATATGCTTAACATAATAAAGAAGAGTATTATATCCAGATCTTAAATGTTGTGCCAAAGGAATCAGTCTGAAAAAAATAGTGAATTTCTTATGGCTATGGTTTGTGAGGCCATGTCAGTGCAGCACTAAGGCTACAATCCTATACCTACTTACCTGGGAGTAAGCCCAACTGAATTAAATGGGACTTACTTCTGACGTAGACATGTAAAGGATTGAGCAGTAAGTCTACCACATCCTAAGTACTTGCACAGATGCAGTAAGTCTATAAATCTGGTGGTTAAATTACGTTAGGTGCTATATTAGTTGACTAATTCACAGTTTGGGGATAGGGGACATAAACTGTATAATTTTTAGTATAATTTTTTCTAAATAACAAGGCTACTTACCATAGTCAGAAAGTGTGCAAGCATGGGCAAATGACTGCAACATATCTAGCATAGATACAGTGTCAGAGAGTTTGTACAGGCAATGAATATGTTCATAGATTTCACTCAGTAGTTTACATACTATCCTGCAAACACATACCAGCACAGTTTGTTTTATTGCTCAAAGTAATTTATACAATATTTAATAAAAATTGTTGGTTCTTAGACAGTTTTCTGAAATAGCAACTGTATTCCAAACCTACTTTGATTATATATGTAACTATGGCAAAATCACCCATTTAAAACAAGTTGATACTAATGCTTCAAAACATTTTGTGATGTTGGGCATGAAAACACTTATATTTCATTAATTTTCAGTTATCATAATTCCACTATCAGAATTTGATTCTGTAAACCCCTCTGAGAATCATTATGGTCGAAAAGCAGTATAACAAATATTGGGAATAAATAAACTGTATTATTACAGGGGTTCATTATATGTGCTGCTTTATTACATTATTGAGCCATTCATGTTCCTAGTGGCAGTTTTTCTAAGAAAAAAGTATGACCAAACCAAGCCTGTCTAGCATTTTTTGTTTATATTCTGCATTTAAGAGAAATATGTTGATTCATTGATTGCCGTTTTAAGTAAATATATGAGATGGGGACAAAATCTGGTGAGTTGTGTAATGTTGTAATAGGCATCTGGTAGCTCAGGGACTCAATCCAGCTCCCAGGTATTTCCTGTTCTGCTTTGCCTCAAGCCATTAAAAGCCCAGGATTCCAGAAGACCTTCTGGTGACTAACTAGAGATCCTGAGGTCATGGTGGATAGCTCAATGAAAATATCAACTCAGTGTACAGCAGTGGTGAAAAAGACAAATTCCATGCTGGGGATTAACAGGATAGGAATGGGGCTGAAAATAAAATTGCCACTGTACTTATGACTTTATATAAATCCACGGTGTGGCCACATACAGAATACTGAATGCAGTTCTGGTATCCCAATTTTAAAAAAAAGATATCATAGAACTAGAAAAGGTATAGAAAAGAACAGTCAAAATGATGAAGTTAGCGTACCTTCCTTATGCAGAAAGGCCGTGTTCGGGCTTTATAGATTAGAAAGAAATATGAGTGGGGGGGGGGGGTGACAGAGGTTTATGTAATTTTTCATATGGTGTGAAAAAAAGTGGGTAGAGATAACATTATTGTGAAGAAAAGAGCCTTTGGGGGCTCTCTCTCTCTCTCTCTTTCTCTCTCACACACACACACACACACACACACACACACACACTCAGCTCATGTGTGAACCGGCTGGGGTGGGTGGGGTGTGCATAGTTAACGTGTGGAGAAAGGGGCCTTTGGGGGTTCCTGCATGCATGCACACACACAACACCCCCTCATGTGTGAAGGCTGGGGTGTGTGTGTGCATAGTTCCTCTTGAATGAATGGCGCCTAGATGCCTGGAGAAGCTGGCCTAGGGCTTTCATATGTAAATAGTTCAAGCCATGAGTCATGAGTTCCCTTCCCCCTGCCTGGCCAGGTGAAATGCATTATGATTGGCTAAGAGGCAGCAGAGCTACAGGGAGGAGGGGAGGGGGGGAAAAGGTATATTTCCCAAAGCGTGGGTTTTGGTCTTTGTTCTACCCGGCTGTGGTAATGGCGGTAAGCCAAGGACCCCAGGCAGCTCCTGGTGAAATTAGCTGGATTGAGGGCTCTAGTAAAGGCAAGCCTTGTGGGAGTTTTACCCATCTCGGACCTTCGGGTAGGTGTGGTAATCTCCCTCGGGCAGCGAGGCTGTGCTGGATTTAACCCTTGAAGAGAACACCCTCAGGTAACAGGTGTGTGCCTGAGAGATATTAAGGAATCAGGTTTTATTGTTTTGCAGCTTTACTGTGTACTAAAGTGTCTCTCTCTTTATTTTGTGTGCTTCTCTCATTTCCCTAATCTTGTTGTAAAATGCTACCAGAATAAACCTTGTCCTGGTTTTACTCCACATGGTGTTTGTGGATTGCTCTGTGGCTTCAGTAACTAAATCCAGGTTACAGAATTAAAGGCGAGTCCCTCAACAGAGATCCAAGTAGGATTGCAGACAGCTGAGGCTGGCAATCTGGTACCTTGAGATCTCTGGGGGTCTTGGTTCCTTTGGAGTAGGAAAGGGTGGGGGTGTGGCGGGCCAGCCCCCCCTTCCTCCACAATTATCTCCTTCCCTTGTTATACTGGAACACAGGAACACCCTGTGAAACTGCTTGGCAGTACATTCAGTACATAGAAGTAGTTCTTTACAGAATGCATAATTCATTTTCAAAATTCACTGACTCAGAATATGGTGATGGCTGCTGGATTTCAAAGGGTATTAGATAAATTCATGGAAAATGGATCTATCAATAGCTATTAAACAGAACATCCATATTCAGAGACAATATGCCACTGAATAAAGGTTGCTCTGGGGGAACAGCAGGGCTATTGCCTTCATGACATGCTTGTGGTCTTTCTGGAGGTATCTAGTCAGTCATGATGCTGGCCTAAATAGAATCTTGGTTTCAGCCAGCAGGGCTCTTGTATTCTTAAGACAACAGACCTGGGTGCAGCCTTCCTTCAAGACATTTTGCAGATATTTGTTGGTGAGTGAGATTGGAGACTGGAATTCAGGCTCTGCTTTCCTGGCCCCCACACTGAAAGTATTTATCTCAGGCAGGGTCACTCTAAGATGCCTCTTGGCTTCAAGGTCCTCAGCCTTCAGCAATATCTGATTTCTTTTGGCAGATGCTGCTGCGGAGAGACCACAGCCTTTTCTGGAAAGACCAGACTAAACACACACATCACACACTGCAATACTTGTTTACATGAAGCCATCATTTTGATGTCTAGTTACTGGCAGTCATATGAATTACACAGACAACAAGCATGAAGTTGGCAGCAGCTGGAATAGAACAGGAAAGGTAGTAAGGGATCCCAAAACTTGCTTAGAGAGAGATTTGGATCCAAGAACTGAAGCCAGGTGCACAGTCCTAGTTCTAAATGTCTATGGTTATCCATAAAAAAACAACTTTAAAAGCCTCATAACTAACTGTTCATTTGACACAATAAATCTACTTAGGATAAAAAAATAAATAAAAAACAATATTTGAAGTAAGCTTACAAGTAGGTCATGTGATAAATTTCTCTCAAAGACTCCTGGCATCTTTCATTCATTTTCATTAAATCTGGTGAAGTAAAGCTATATACATTTTTCATTTTAGTAATCTGTAGGGAAATTTCAATCCAAACATTAAAATATGCTAGATAAGCATAAATAAAACGACTCCCAGAAAACTATGTGAGAGTAATTTGCAAAGCATGAGACAAAACTGCTTTTATTACTATTAGCTAAATACAATATTAATAAAGCCCATAAGCTGAAAATAAATATGTAATGATGGTAACACTGTACATTATCCAATGAAAAAAATGGAAGTGACCAAAAGACCTTTAAGACCTTAGTTCCCTGTACAAAGGCAAGGCCATCCAGCCAACAGGTTCTATTCAGTCCTGACCACAGTGCTCTACAAACAGAGAGCAAAAAAGATGCCTGGAAACTAAAACAGAAAATAAATTTTTGCAAGAGATTGAAATTTTACAAAATTTCAGAATCTTGGACTTTTCAGTGTTTGCTTTTGAAATTTGAATATAACATTTAACTCCTTTATACAACGTAGCTCTTGTGAAGACAATAATAAGATTAAGGGGGGGGGGGACATGCAAAGTACAATGCATGTTATCATAGGTTGTTGTTTACTAAACTCCCTACACTCAACAGTATCTCTAATAGTTAATTTTGGAAGGGCAGAGGGAATCAAATTAGGATACATAAATTCAACCTTTGCAAGAAAAACTTGCTAATTTTCCTTGAGAATTTTTCCTCAAATGTATTTTACCTCCACTAAATGCCAAATATCTTCAGATAACTCAAACAAAAGAACTAAGCCACACATGACAGGGAAGGCAGAAAGGATAATACCCTGGTCTGTATCTGTTCTGTAAGTGTTCCGTTTACTAACACTACTGGTCAAAAGCCAGTACACGACAGGTCATTGCAGAGAAAATGAATCTGACACAGAAGAATCTTCACCAATGTGGTGGTGGTATTCATGGGTGATTCTTGGTGTGAGTATAAGGGTATGTATACACAAGACTGCCCTTATTTTCAGTTCTGAAATGTTGAATGGTATGATAGTCAGTCAGTCAGTCAGGCGATCACTCGTGACCGAGTAAGATTGTCTTCCAGGATAAAAAAAAAAGAAAATTTACAAAAAGGAGATTTTAAAAGGAGGGAAATTCTAAAGAAAATTGTGTAGACTCTAGCGATGGGTCCGTAAGTGACTGTGGAGGCCAATTCTAGATCCACACAGCTTCCCACAGTGAGGGAAGCTTACCAGGTGCAAGATGGTCTTGTAAAGGATTCGTTTGACGTGCTTTTCGCTTAGCACGTTTCTCCCTTTCACCTTGCACTCGAGCTTCTTCAAAGTCCATAGAACCTTTGTGAAAGGCCAACCTCCAGTTAGATCGTTCATGGGCCAGAGCTTCCCAGTTTTTGATGTTTATATTGCATTTTTTTAGATTAGCCTTAAGAACATCTTTAAACCTCTTATATTGACCACCGATATTCCGCTTTCCATCCTTGAGTTGGGAATAAAGTAACTGCTTTGGGAGATGGCAGTCAGGCATTCGAACAACATGACCGGTCCACTGAAGTTGGCGTTGAAGGATCATTTTTTCAATGCTAGTAGTCTTTGCTTCTTCCAGTATACATACTGACATTTGTTCACCTATCTTCCCAAGTAATTTGCAGGATTTTCCGGAGGCAACGTTGATGAAATCTTTCAAGGAGGTGGAGGTGACGTTTATAGATAGTCCATGTTTCGCAGGCATACAATAAAGTTGGTAATACAATGCCTTCATAAACCAGTGTTTTGGTCTTCTTACAAATATCCCGATCCTCGAACACTCTATGTTTCATTCGAGAAAACGTGGCACTTGCGGAGCTCAGACGATGCTGGATTTCACTGTCGATGTTAGCTGTAACAGAAAGATAGCTGCCAAGATAGAGAAAATGATCGACATTTTCCAGTATTGTCCCGCCAAGCTGGATAGATGGCATCACCAAGGGTTAGCTTGCACTTGCTGATGAAGCACTTTGGTTTTTTTTTATGTTAAGTGAGAGACCAAGTTTTTCGTATGCTTCTGCAAAAGCATTTAGGATAGTTTGGAGATCATCCTCTGAATGTGCGGAGACCACATTATCATCAGCATACTGAAGTTCCACAACGGAGGTTGTAATTACCTTACTTTTTGCTTTCAGCCTGCTGAGATTAAAAAGCTTTCCATCTGTTCGATATATAATTCCCACACCAGTGGGAAGTTTCCCCTCGACAAGATGTAAAATGATGGCGATGAAAATAGCAAATAATGTTGGGGCAATAACACATCCCTGTTTAACATCTGATCCCACTTTAAATGGAGCACCATGAGAGCCGTTGTTGTCCAAGACCGTAGCCGTCATGTTGTCATGGAGAAGTCGCAAGATATTCACAAATTTACTATCACAAACACGCTCTTTCGACAAAAGAATAAGTTTAAAACATCATGGCAGCACCCACGGTCAAAGCACTGGCATCTTCTGGATTATGTAATTGTCCGTGTTAGAGATCGCCGCGATGTACTTCTTACTAGGGCCATGGTGAGTGCCGACGACTGCTGGACAGACCACCGACTAATCTGGTCCACTATGGTTATCAACATTGCTCCCCAACTCGTCTTCAATCACTTCTTAAGGAACATCTACCTACGGAACCTCCTGACAACATTGAGGACCATTGGTCTAAGCTGAAAACCTCCATTACTGCAGCTTGTGAACAAACTATTGGATACGAAACTAAGAAACATCAGGATTGGTTTGATGAAAATGATAATGAGATTAAATATATAATTGACCAAAAAAGGAAATCCTTCCAAATATGGCAAAATGATATTAACTGCGCTGCCAAGAAAAAAAATCTATGTTAGTGCAAAGGCTGAGGTCCAAAGAAGAACAAGAGAACTTAAGAACGCTTGGTGGAAAAAGAAAGCTGAAGAAATTCAACAACTTGCAGAATCTCATGATGCACGGGGCATTTTTAAGACCACAAGGGCCATTTATGGACCAAAAACCTATGGTACAAACCCTTTACAATCAAAAGATGGCACCAAACTCTTAAAAGACAAAGAATCTATTGCACTGCGTTGGAAAGAGCATTATTATGACCTTTTAAATCGTAAATCTAAGGTGAATAATGAGATTTTTTCGCAAATCCCGCAAAAACAAATTAGAGAGCAACTTGCAATACTCCCCACTTTGGATGAAGTAAAAAAAGCCATTAATCAAATGAAGAATAACAAAGTTAGTGGACCAGATGGGATTCCTGCTGAAATCTTTAAAGAAGGGCCCCCCAAACTTGTACAACATCTTCATAAACTCATTGAAAAAATCTGGATAAGAGAAGAGATCCCAGAAGACTTCAGGGATGCCATAATTATCACCCTCTTTAAGAAAGGTGATAGAACAGACTGTGGAAACTATCGGGGCATTTCTCTTTTAGCTACCGCAGGTAAAATATTTGCTAGGATTCTCGCAAACCGTCTTCTATCTATTTCAGAAGAGATCCTCCCTGAAACTCAATATGGTTTCCGCCCCTCTAGAGGGACAGTAGACATGATTTTTACTGCACGTCAGCTCCAAGAAAAATGCCGGGAGCAAAATCAATAAATGCCCTTTATATGGCATTTATTGATCTTGCTAAGGCCTTTGATACTGTAGACCGAACAGCTCTCTGGACTATCCTTATGAAAATTGGATGCCCCAATAAATTTGTGAATATCTTGCAACTGGTATGATAGCTAGCATATCTATTTAGATGTGATCATATAATGCTTGCACAGAGACCCTCTAAACTAGTATCAACTCAGCCAATCACCTTTGTTCTCCACCTGTCTTTACGATGAGGTCATAGAATAATAGAATCATAGAAAAGTAGAGTTGGAAGGGGTCTACAAGGCCATCGAGTCCAACCCCCTGCTCAATGCAGGAATCCAGGTCAAAGCATCTCTGACAGATGTCTGTCCAGCTGCACCTTGAATGCCTCCAGAGTGGGAGAGCCCACCACCTCCCTAGGTAGTTGGTTCCATTGTCTTATTGCTCTGACAGTCAGGAAATTTTTCCTGATGTTTAGGTGGAATCTAGGTTCCTGTAACTTGAGCCCATTATTCCGTGTCCTGCAAACTGGGATGATCGATAAGAGATCCTGGCCCTCCTCTGTGTGACATCCCTTCAAATACTGGAAGAGTGCGATCATATCTCCCCTCAGTCTCCTCTTCTGAAGGCTAAACATGCCCAGTTCTTTCAGTCTCTCCTCATAGGGCCTTGTTTCTAGTCCCTTTATCATCCTTGTTGCCCTCCTCTGAACCCTCTCCAGTTTGTCTATGTCCTTCTTAAAGTGAGGTGCCCAGAACTGGACGCAGTACTTAAGATGAGGCCTAACCAGTGCCGAGTAAAGGGGAATTATCACTTCCCGCAATTTGGAAGCTATACTTCTATTAATACAGCCCAAAATTGCATTTGCCTTCTTTGCAGCCACATCGCATTGCTGGCTCATATTCAGTTTGTGATCTACCACAATTCCAAGATCCTTCTCACTTGTAGTATTGTTGAGCCAAGTATCCCCCATTCTGTAACTCTGCATTTGGTTTCCTCTCCCTAGGTGCAGCACTTGGCATTTATCCCTATTAAATTTCATTCTGTTGTTTTCAGCCCAGCGCTCCAGCCTATCAAGGTCACTTTGAATTTTGTTTCTGTCTTCCAGAGTATTAGCTGTTCCACCCAACTTTGTGTCATCTGCAAATTTGATAAGCCTGATCCAAGTCATTAATAAAAATGTTGAAGAGCACCGGGCCCAGGACCGAGCCCTGTGCTACCCCGCTTGTTACCTCTCCCCAGTTTGAGAAGGAACCATTGATAAGCACTCTTTGAGTCCGATTCTGTAGCCAATTGTGGATCCACCTGATAGTTGTTCCATCTAGCTCACTCTTAGCTAGCTTACTAATCAGGATATCATGAGGCACTTTGTCGAAAGCTTTGCTGAAGTCCATATATATAATGTCCACAGCATTCCCACAGTCCACAAGGGAGGTTACCCAATCAAAAAATGAGATCAGATTAGTCTGACAGGATTTGTTCTTGACAAATCCATGCTGGCTTCTAGTAATCACTGCATTGTTTTCAAGGTGCTTGCAGACTGACTTCTTTATAATCTGCTCCAAAATCTTCCCAGGGATTGATGTCAAACTGACTGGCCTATAGTTCCCAGGTTCCTCCTTCTTGCTCTTTTTGAAGATGGGAACAACATTTGCCCTCCTCCAGTCGTCTGGCACTTCACCTGTCCTCCATGATTTCTCAAAGATAATAGACAGTGGTTCTGAGAGTTCTTCTGCCAGTTCCTTTATTACTCTAGGATGCAGCTCATCAGGCCCTGGAGATTTAAACTCGTTCTGAACAATCAGGTGCTCCTTGACCATTTGCCTATCAAGCTCAAGCTGCAATCCTGCCCCTTCAGTCTGCACTTCAGGTTTGCCAGTGGGATCATAGACCCTCTTTTGGGAGAAGACTGAGCCGAAGTAGGAATTGAACACTTCTGCCTTTTCTTTGTCTTCTGTTATCAATTTGCCATCCTCATTGCGTAGTTGAACCACCAGTTCTTTCTTCTGTCTTTTACTGTGCATGTATCTGAAGAAAGCTTTTTTGTTGCTTTTAGCATTCCTCGCTAACCTTAGCTCATTCTCAGCTTTAGCCTTCCTGACACTATTCCTGCAATTCTGTGCTACCTGCCTGTACTCTTCCCTTGTAGCCTGTCCTTCCTTCCACTTCCTATACGTGTCCTTTTTTGTTTTCAGGTCATCTTTGAGTTTATTGTGAAGCCACATTGGCTTCTTCTGTTGCCCTCTGCCTTTTTTCCTTGTGGGAATTGTTTGCAATTGTGCCTTTAAAATTTCCTTTTTTAAAAACTCCCACCCCTCCTGGGCTCCCTTTCTCATGAGAGTCGCTTGCCATGGGATCTTACTAATCATTGTTCTGAGTTTGTTAAAATTGGCTTTCCTAAAATCCAGGGTACGTGTTTGGCTACACTCAGCTTTTGCTCCCCTTAGAATCAAGAACTCAAGTATAACATGGTCACTTTCCCCCAGAGTTCCCGAAACTGCCACTTTATCCACTAACTCGTCTCTGTTGGTTAGAATCAGGTCAAGGATAGCCGATCCTCTAGTTCCTTCCTCCACTTTCTGTAGGAGGAAGTTATCAGCAGCACAGCTCAGGAATTTCTTGGAGGGGCCATGTTTGGCTGAATAAGTCTCCCAACAGATATCAGGGAAATTGAAGTCACCCATTACTACCACCTCGTGCCTCCTTGAAACAATGGCAATTTGCTTTTCAAAAGTTCCATCCTCGTCTTCTCCTTGATTGGGTGGTCAAGTAGACTCCAACCGCCATGTTCGTTTTATTCTTTGCCCCTTTTATTTTAACCCAGATGCTCTCAATGCAACCCAGGCTGCCAAGCTCCTCTTCCTGTATCTCTGTGCAGAGATACGTATTTTTAACATACAGTGCAACTCCACCTCCCTTTCTGTTGCTTCGGTTTCTTTTGAACAAGTTATACCCTTCAATTGCTGTATTCCAGTCATGGGAGTCATCCCACCAGGTTTCAGTTATCCCTACCAAGTCGTACTTGCCCTCATGTATCAAGAATTCAAGTTCGTCTTGTTTGTTGCCCATACTCTGGGCATTAGCATAGAGACATCGAAGACTATGTGCTTTATAGTCCGACTTTTTCCCTACATTTTGTGGTAGACTATCAATGGGCACCGCTGGAGCTGTTCTCTCCATTGTGGCATAGAGGCCTTCTTCCATTGGTACCATCGAGTTTATGTCTCCCTCCCCTGTTGGATTCAATTTAAAGCCCTCCTGATTAAGTTCCTCATGCTGTGGCCAAACACATTCTTCCCAGTCCTTGTGAGGTGCAAACCATCCTTTGCCAGCAGTCCATCTTCCAGGAAGTGTAGCCCGTGGTCCCAGAATCCAAATCCCTCACGTCGGCTCCACCTTCGTAGCCAGTAATTCACTCGGAGTATTTTTCTTTCCCTTTCTATGCCTCTTCCAAGTACTGGAAGGATGGATGAGAAAACGATCTGGGCCCCGAAGTTCTTGAGTTCCCTTTCCAGCTCTTCAAAGTCTGCCGTGATTTCTTTGTAACTCCGCTTGGCAGTATCATTTGTACCCACGTGGAAGAGAAGAAAGGGGTATGTGTCGGTGGGCTGTATGAGCCTCGGCAGCTGCTCTGTCACATCCTTAATCCGTGCCCCGGGGAGACAGCACACTTGGCGAGTCCATGGGTCTTCGCGACATACTTTGGCTTCGATCCCCCGCAGGAGGGAGTCTCCCACTACGAGTACTCTTCTCTTCCTCTTGCTGTAGGCCTTGGTTTGATTGCCTCCACTTGACTGACCCTCAGCCTCTTGCTCGCTGTCACGTTGGGTGCCCGGTAATCCGTCCTCTGCAGGCTGTCCTCTGCTCTCGTCCTCAAGTACATGGAAGCGGTTCCATAGCTCCACTGCTTCCACAGGCACAGAATGTCTTGTAGTTCTTCTGCTCTTAACAGTCATCCTTTTCCAGGGAGTTCCCCCTACGTTATTTTCCCTTGCCTCTGCAGTCTCCGACTCCGACTCATCCTGCCGTTGCCCTTCTGGCTCCTGTTCTACGCTTTGGTGCTGTAGATCCACCGTTCTGTCTAAGAACTCCTCACTTTCTCTTATGCTCCTGAGGGTTGACACTTGCTGCTCCAGTCCTCTGACCTTTTCTTCCAACAGCGTGACCAGCTTGCACTTGTTGCACATGTAGGCCATGTTGATCTCCGGCAGGAAAACAAACATTGCACACCCATTGCAGGTCACCACCACTGCTGAGTCCTTTCCTTCCATAGTGCTCTGTTCCCTTTATGTTTCTGTCTTCCTAGAAAATTTCTTAGGGACCACCCCTTGACCTCCGCTGCCAAACTCCTGTTTGCTCTCCCTGTTCGCTCGCTCTCTGGGAGCCTGCCCGCTTATCACAGCCCCGAAAACAGCTGGAGCCTCTCTCCTGTTGTGCTCCTGCTCAGCTGGGAGTCAGCTGAGTCAGGTCACAATGAGGTTTGCTCAACAGTGGTGTCAGTTAGATGATGTCATCACAGTTGCTGCTTGAATGTGCTAATTTCTAAGTGAGCTGTTGGTGCAGTTGGACAGCACAGTAGGTGAGAATTTCAC
Organism: Shinisaurus crocodilurus; assembly: GCA_021292165.1. NCBI lineage: Eukaryota > Metazoa > Chordata > Lepidosauria > Squamata > Shinisauridae > Shinisaurus > Shinisaurus crocodilurus. The sequence goes on from CM037877.1 coordinate 173,000,328, forward strand.
TGTTGAAATATTTACTTATTTGTTCATTTAATCTAGTTATATATGGTTTATAGTTAGATTAGTTAAGAATTACATTTACATATATCACTGATAGGATTTTATTTATAATGGACTAGGTTTAGGTTGAATAATTAGGATTTAACTGGTTAGGATTGTAAACTGTTGAATTATTGTTTGTGAAATAACTTAGATTGAAGGACTTAGATTGAATAACTCAGAAGGAAACCAGTTTTAAAACCTTGGGAGAAAAAGCAAGTCTTGACAGAAATGGCACTTAGGAAGTGACAGTTCATAGTTGAGGAGGATTATGAGAAAGCACAGAAGGAATAAAGCTTAATGAACTGTGGGTAAGATAAAAAAGGGGATTTGTGTAAAATTGTTTATTTTTAAAGAAACCTTGGTAGGTGGTGGCGGTGACAAGGAAAGCATGTGCATAATTACATTTAGTTCACTAGTTGCACTGTTGGTCTGATTTGACAACAGTTACCAATGCCTTGGTTATATCATGCTTCGACTATTGCAATGTGCTCTACGTAGGGCTACCCTTGAAGAGTGGCTATGTCATACTGATTAACATGTCACGGAGGAGAAGGTTTCAAGCGAGTGCCGAGTCTGAATGCACTGATGTAGATGCAGCCTGATACAGTAATTCAGTCACTGAAAGTGCTTATTCCCACAGAATTGCAGAGTGGTTGGGATGAGCCTGCTTGCTAAACATTTAGCAGTGAGTGCAGGCATCTAACTTGTGCTCTTTGCCAAAGCTAAAAAGGCAGATATCATGGTTGTCTATAGTGGGCAATTTACTGCCACATCCATTGCACTTTTTCAAGGAAGACCATGGTGCCATAGGTTGCTTGGCCATGCCCAGAGTGGAACTTGAGAGAAATAAAATGCAAAAGTAACAGACAAAAATGACAACTCAAAAAAAGAAGGTAAAAAGGACAAAAAGATTGCCCTAGTTCACTTGGCTTCGTACTAAACCAAGAGTATTCCACTTGATGCTGCTGCAGTGGTCAAAGAACAGAAGAATTGAGTGGGCAGGGTCCACCCCTCTGGGCATATGTGTTACACTCAGGGGATGTACTCTACCACTCAAAACTTTTAAGCTTAAGCTCTAGAATGTTCCAAACAGTGCTGTGCACAGGCAAATGTTTCCCATATGTGTGCTTGCACAGGGACAATGAAGACTACAATGTATTGTTCATAAATATTCACAATGTGTTCTGAAGTGTGGTTCTTTGAATCCACAAATATTCCAGGGAGATTATTACAGAATTGTACAACTTTAATAGTGAAAACAACTCTTTTGATTTGCAACCTACATTTGTTAGTGGCCAATTTATGGCTAATAGTTCTTTTAACTAGTCTTCTTTAATTCAAAAGTTCTTATCTACTGTGCTATTCTCTCAAATAAATCTGTAAAGGAGGAGCAAGGGGGACTTGGCCGGCTCAGCTTCACTACATGCACAACTTCCCTGACTGGGAAAACCTTTGTGTAGTGAAATCTGGTCCCTGGCTCAAGCACCAGGTGGAGGATCCACCTAGTGCTTCAGCCAGGTAGCAAATGATGTCAGGTAGGTTTGACCACACCCACCTGACTTCATATGGCCTGCAGAGGACTAGCCGGGGGAATCATCCAACCCCCCAACCCTATTTTGGTTCTGCACCTCTGCTGTAGATTGATATGTTTTCCTACAATAACTTTTCCCAGAAAAACACACCAAGTTCTCATCCATGTAAGTAATGTGAACCTGCTCCAGTTTAATTTATTATTCTTCAACATGGGTGACCTAAACTATCCCAGAACATATGGCTTCTCTGATGCCTTCTACAAGAGTACCAATGCTGCTATATCCTTATTAGAAATGCCTCCTCATATGTATCAAAGAATGATGGGTGAAATCCAGTTAAGTTGTCCTGCTGTTCTGGAGGGTTGGGGAACTCTCTGGAGAATATTTCAGGGGGCAGGTTGGCTCTAGGGGCAATGGAGAAAGTCCTGGCGTGCAAGTGGAAGTCTACTCATGTGACACTGGATTCTGCTCTTTTATAACTTCATCACAATGGCAACTTATGGTCATCTTATAGTCAAACAGTGACTCTGCGAAGCACTGTAGTGGAGAAATGTAAATTTTAAAAAATGTTCTACGCTCATCAAATTTCAATGTAAGTTAATTAACTATAATAGTCTTGAGAGCCAACATTTTCAAAATGCATACCTTGGTAAATTCTGAAGGAAGCTGACCATTGTGTATTGTTGCGCAGTCAGCATTCATCTGTATAAAAAATCCTCGAGCTGAACTAAAACTTGTTTTCAAAGGAAGGTTATATTTTTCTGCAAGCTGTGTTATCATTCCTTAACAGCAAGATGTAAAACAGAAATATTTTCTAATACAACAAAACCAACTGTGCAATAAAAAATATAGTCGGTACAGCAAAAATCTTGACATTTTTTACTACAGAATGGATTAGAAGGCAGAAGACACATCAAGAAAAATAAGGCATTTTAAAAGCCAATAAAGGTTTTTAGAACTTGTCTTTTAATTTTTATAGTAAAATAGTGTGATTTTACTATAAAAATGAATACAAAAAAATAGTAAGAAATAGTAATGAAACCACCCCCATCCACCCACCCACCTGAAATAGAACCTGATACTGGGGCAGTTAAGAGGCTATTCAGCTTTAATTCCACAGAAACTATCAACAGGAAGCAATAAAATGGCCAGGAGCTGCAAACAAGTTACCTCAATGGTGCTTTGCCTGTCCATACTGGACAAGCCAGTATTGCATCTGCATTTTATTCCCAAACAAAAAATAAAATAAAATAAAATAACCTTAAATCAGGGCTGAAAAAACATGGGAGAACGATACTGAAAAATCAGACGGCAACAACTTGAAAATAGCATTGTCTAGATTCACCATAAAAGGTGAACAGATAGTGATTCCAGAGAAAAGGGATGCAAAACTTTCCTGTCCCTCTATGCAATAGCTATGTCATGTCATACACTGCCATGATGGCATGCTCTATCACAACTAAATTTACCTTCATGCTCTATTCTTTCCTCAGCCCCATGTATCACCTAACTCCTGCTTCTTTCTAATACTAGCTTCTTTTATTCTCACATCTGGCTAATGGGAGACAGAGGAATATCATTACAAGTGTAGAATGAATAGGGACTCTGGCACAATTTCATTTCAAAGAGGTACCGTATATACTCGAGTATAAGCCGAGTATTTGTGCTGAAAAATGCCCCCCATGGCTTATACGCGAGTATATACGGTAATTCCCCCCTAACAACAATAGCAGCTTCAGGAATGTGATTTGTGCCAGCTCTGGAGCAAGTCTTCAGTAGCTGGCTCACAAATCACCTCCCCCCTCCCTGCTCGCTGAGTCACAAACAGCAAAATCTTTGCTTGAAGTTGAAGCTTGAGAAATAGCTGCCAGAAACTCAAGCTTTTGTCTTTTAATTGGTGGTACATCTACATAAACTTTCTTAAATCTTCTAACTCTAAGGAAAACCAAAACCTCTATGCACATGCTAATCCTACTAACAAACACCAGGATTTGTAATGCTAATTCAACAGCCTCTGCCTCTCTGGCTACTAGATTGAAAGGCTAGCTAGATTGAAAATATAGACTTGCATTCCTACATTTTACTGAAGCTGAAGCTCTGTTTGGACATGCAGATGATGATGAGGAGAACTCCAGTTTTGAAGGATTTTAGCTCTTGTGTTTTAGCTTGGTTGCTGATTGAGCTAAGGTTGTACTTTTAAAGTTACGGTATTTTTGATACCATATTGTTTTTGTTGACCCCCTTTTCCACTTACAGAGCTAGTTTACTGTTTTTCTTTGAAATAAATATTCAAAAACATTTAACCTACTGATGCCTCAATTAATGTAATTTTATTGGTATCTACGGTATCTTTATTTTTTAAATTTACCAATAGCTGCTGCATGTCCCACCCTAAGCTTATACTTGAGTCAATAAGTTTTCCCAGTTTTGGGGGTGAAATTAGGGGCCTCGACTTATGTTAGGGCTGACTTATACTTGAGTATATACGGTAAGTGAAGGAGAATTTTCCAGGAAATTGTGTCATGAGCTAGAGTTGCAATTTCCCCTCCTCAAGATAAGTCCCTATATATAGTCCTCTCAGACCCACAAGAGGATGTGGCCATAGAAGCACCCTTGATATCCCTCAGCCCCAGAAGAGCTCCTGGGACAGCCCCTCCCCCCCGTTTCCAGAGGAGGTTGCACTGCCATCCTTAGATTCCTTTTCCAAAGCTGCCACCACACTCCAATTACCTCCATCCATGCTATTACAACCAAAGGCTTCAAAAACAAGCATGGCCCATTTAAGGGAGAAGGCCTCATGGGTGTATGGGAGGAGGTAGCAGCCTCTAGGAAGTCCGAGTCCTATTTAAAGCTCAGTCTGAGTCTGCCAGTTGTCGGAGCAACATATACGCTGAGCTTGTCAGGCTTCTAGACTAATTCTGCTTGGAGCTCTCCAGCCAGGGTACTATCCATTCCTTGCTTTCCTTACGGGTATCTAACCTTGGCTTCGCCTGGCCTCACTTCTAGAATCTCCCCTGTGCAGATAATCCTGGAACTTGATCCTTGTTATGCCTGACCTTGCCTATTGGATCTGAACACTTCGTTGTTGATTGTCTCCCTGTGAACCTATGTACAGCAGTACCCTCAGTTGGGCTAACCCCTATACTCAGCAGGACACATAACCTGAAATGATAAAGAATAGGCCATACGTGAACAGTATTTCAGCATCTTTTAAAATCTTTCCTACTCTGGGTTAATTCCAACATTATGCTAGCAGAAATCTGCTAATCCAGTTGGACTTTCTTCCTCTCTCCTCCCCCCCCCCCCTGCAGCCCTCTGTGGCCCATGAAAAACTACTCCAGAGGCTTTTGCAACCCTCTGGAACAGATTTTGAGAATATGGGGAGCTGGGGGTTGGGGGGGGGCTAATAGTTCCCCTCCCGGTTCTGCTGACAGAAGCATTTCTGAAAAAATACAAAGCAGAATGACAGCATCGTATTCAACCCTTTGTATGACCAGGACTAAATTAAGGATATATCCCTATATACACACACAAACCTAGGAGCAGGTCCCATTAAACACTGTAGGACTTACTTCTGAACAGGCATGCAGAGCAATGTGCTGTAAATGTAATTAAAGAGTATACCAGTAAATTATATTTATTATTCTATATTTTAAAATTAAGTGCAGGAGGGCACCATACAATGTGGCTGCCTCTAACCCTCCGAACTCGGAGGATTACAGGCATCTAATGGAAGGCGTGAGAATCACACAGGCTAGGATTGCCGATTTCGACTGCCTAAATGTTTTTCCCCTGCTCAAGAGGAGGAGAGGCTGAGACACCGCTGGAATTCTTCGGAGGATGGTGGTGCCTCACTCCTCCCCTCCCCCCAGAATGCCCCCCGCACCAGCCCCAAGGAAAGAAGGACAGGTTGCTTACCTGTAACTGTGGTTCTTCGAGTGGTCATCTGTGCAGTCACACACATGGGCTCTGCGCCTGCGCAGAGACCGTTTCGGAAAGATTCTATAGCTGAGGCAAATTGGGCGGGAACCCCTCCCCCCACGCGTCTCCTCTTGCAGGTTCCCGCCCTCTCCCTCAGTTTCCCTGAGACCGCCATCGCAATCCCAGAGTTAAGGGAGAACATATTGAGTTTGCCCAAAATCATGATATCAATACCGATAGTCGAATTCGATGGTGTTATACGGTATCGATCAACCCAAGCCCGAGAACCCCCAGTTCAGTACACCAGCAAACTCGACGGTGACACCGATGCAGGGATGGATGGGCGGGTTGTGTGACTGCACAGATGACCACCCGAAGAACCACAGTTACAGGTAAGCAACCTGTCCTTCTTCTTCGTGGTCTCTGTGCATCACACACATGGGCAGAGTAGCAAGCTGACTTACCGGAGGAGGGTAGGTGTCGAGGTTATTGTAGGACCGAGGAAAGGACAGCTCTGCCAAATGCATTGTCCCTTCGTGATTGAACATCGACCTGGTAGTGGGTCACAAATGTGGAAGGCGTGGACCATGTAGCCGCCTTACAAACGTCAGTCATAGAGACACCTCTTGCAAAGGCCGTAGAGGTTGACACCGCTCTAGTAGAGTGGGCTCATATCGAACTCGGCAGTAATTGTCTTTTGAGCTCGTAAGCCAGTTTGATGCAGCTCACTATCCAGGAGGATAACCGCTGGCTCAAGATTGGAGAGCCTTTAGAAGGTCCCCCATAACAAACGAAAAGACGGGGAGACTTCCTGATGGACTCGGTGCGTGCCTTGTAAAATACAAGAGCCCTTCTCACGTCCAGCATGTGCAGTTGACGCTCCAACGAAGACGTGGGGCTTGAAAGAATGCTGGCAATATAATGTCTTTATTAAGATGAAAGGTAGACACTACTTTACGGAGGAATGTCAAATCCGGGTGTAACACCACCTTTTCTTTGTGAAAACTAAGGTACGGTGAATCCACCCTTAAGGCTGTCAGTTCCGAGGCTCTGCGAGCGGAAGTAATGGCTATAAGAAATGCGGTTTTAAAAGAAACCAAATGCAGATCCGCCGTAGTCATGGGCTCGAATGGCTTGGACATGAGTACTTGTAGGACTAATTGCAGGTCCCAGACCGGAGCGATTGATTGAACTGGAGGTGTGATGTTTCTTAATCCCTTCATAAAACGTTTGACCAAGGGGTGTGAAAACAAAGTAAACCCATCTTGCCCATTATGGTAAGCAGATAAAGCAGCCAAATACACTTTCAACGAGCTTGTTTTCAGTCCTTTGTGTTGTAAATGGAGAAGAAATTGCAGCACTCGGGGGATAGGAGCGCTAGAGTAGGGTACTTTGGTGTGACCAAGGTACTCACAGAAGGCTTTCCATTTCCTTGTATAGGAAATCCTAGTGGACGGTTTCCAAGCTTCCTGCAAAACTAGCTTGATCTCAGTAGGAAGAGTGCTCGGTATCATATTCGCCAAGCTGTAAGCTTCAGAATGGCCGGGTTTGGGTGCAGTAGTGAGCCTCGAGCTTGTGAAAGTATTGTCGCAGTGTTCGGTAGGAAACGATACTCCCCTTTGGATAGGCGAAGGAGTGGTGCAAACCATGCCTGTCTCGGCCACCAAGGAGTCACCAGGATGCAACTCGAGCAGTCGGACTGGATCTCTGATATGACCTTGGTCAGCAGAGGGGTCGGTGGGAACATGTAGAATAGAGTCCCTGACCAGTTCATGAGGAACGCGTCCCCGATTGATGATATGTCATGGCCCGCCCTGCTGCAGAAAATCTGTCACGCAGTGTTCTCTGCAGTGGCGAAGAGATCTACTGTCGGTGTACCCCACTGAAGAAAGAGGGACTGCCAAATCTGATACTCGAGCTGCCACTCGTGAGAGTTGATGGATACCCTGCTCAGGGCATCCGCCAGTGTGTTGTCTTTCCCAGCGATGTGGATGGCTCTTACAGATATCTGACGAGGGATCATCCAATTGAATATTCGAAGGGTGAGGTTGGTCAGGCGAAGACAACGGGTGCCGCCTTCCTTGTTTAGGTAGGCTACCACCGTCGTATTGTCCGTGACCACCTGTATTTGCTTCTCTTGCAGTACAGATTCGAGAGACCTCATCGCATTCCAGACTGCTTGGAGTTCTAATACATTGATGTGTTTTCCTCTGGCCTGTGGAGGCCAGGAGCCTTGCACTTTGTGGGGGCCGCAATGTGCTCCCCAGCCCAGGAGAGAGGCATCTGTTGTAAGCATAAGTGACGGCGAGGCAGGTCGAAACGGAAGTCCTTTCGTAAGGTTCCCCAAGTTGGTCCACCAGAGCAGGGACTGCCTGATGCTGGCCGGGATAGACAATCGGGTTCGATGAGCATTCATCTCGTAATCGAACGATCTTACGAACCAGTTTTGAAGCTGGCGCGTCCGAAGTCGGGCAAAGGGGACGACTGATATCGACGATGCCATGAGTCCGAGAAGTTGCTGTATCGAATGAGCCGTGCACGAAGTCGCTTTCTGAAGGTTTGACACAAGGGCAAGTATTTTGGTAATTCTGTCTTTGGGTAGGAAGGCGCGACCGACAGTCGAGTCTAGAATTGCTCCGATGAATTGGATCCTTTGAGTAGGATGAAGAGTGGACTTCTTCTCGTTCAGACAGAGTCCAAAAGAATCCAAGATGTCGGTAGTCAGGCGGAGGGAGTTTCACAGTTCCGGAGCAGACTATGAGCCAATCATCCAGGTAAGGATAGAGCGTTACTCCTTGAATCTGGAGGGCCGCACAGACTACAGCCATACATTTGCTAAAAACTCTCGGTGCCGTTGAAAGTCCGAATGGAAGAACTCGAAACTGGTAAGTATCGGATCTGATCCTGAACCTCAGGTACTTCTGGCTGTCTCGATGAATCCCGATGTGAAAGTAAGCATCTTGGAGATCGATGGATGCAAACCAGTCGGTCTTGCGGAGAAGAGGCAAAATCGATTGGAGAGTGACCATCCGGAACTTCTTGGGCGGAATGAAGAAGTTTACTGAATGTAGGTCCAGGATTGGTCGGAGCCCTCCATCTTTCTTTGTCACTGTGAAATACCTGGAATAAAGGCCGTCTTGCGCAAGGTGAGGAGGGACCATCTGGATGGCCCCTTTGTGCAGCAAGGAAGCGACCTCTTCCTGCAGCGTGAAGGATGGCTGCGTGGTGCGGATGCCAACAAAAGGAGGGAGGGCGTCGAACTCGATCCTGTATCCATGTTGGATAATGCTCAGAACCCATCGATCGGTGGTAATTTTCTTCCAGGATGGTAGGAAGAGGGATAGTCGAGTTCCAAACTGAGGTCGAGACGGGAGAATCAGAGAGCAGATGTCGGTCGGGCCTTCGCGGGAGTCAAACACGCCGTTTTTGAAAGTTGCCTCCTTCACGGTGGCCCCGGTACCGTTGTTGTTGGTACTGTCGACTCGGTGCCCGGGGCTGCCGTGGAAGAGTCCGACGGTCCTGCCACTGCTGTTGCTGCTGTTGGGCCGGCTGAGAGGAAGTTATGGCGGCCGGATAAGGGGTCCACCTGTGGCGCCTGAATGGTTTGGAGGAGGGTGGCGGAAGGAGACCCATCTTTCGTGCGTTCACTCGGGCCTTCTGCACCGCGTCGAGGGAATCGTCCATCTTTTCATTAAACAGTCCGACTCCGTCGAAAGGCAGGTTCTCAATGTTGGCTTTGGTCTCTGTCATCAGAGTTAAAGATCGAAGCCAGGCAGGCATGCCGGCGCAGGGCGACGGCACTCACCAGGGATCTTCCATGGCAATCTCCTTGGTGCCTAGCCGTATGTATCTGCTGCCTGGAGGTATTCGTGGCTTCTGCCTGGAAGACGCGAGCCAAGTCCCTTTTCTCATCCAGCAGATAATCAATTAGACCTCCCATTTTTTCCTAAAGGAAAAGCTGGTACCTCACCATGGTGGCTTGATAGCCGGCAACTCGGATACCCAGAACACTCGAGGTGTACACTCTTCGTCCAAAGTTGTCTAGGCGCTTCCCTTCGGGGTCGGATGGGGTAGAATGTTGCTTCCCCGATTTCGACTGGGCCGACTCAATGATTATGGAGTTGGGCGATGGATGAGAGAAAAGGAATTTGGCCGTGTCTGGGCGTACCTTGTACAGCGCATCTAGGCGTTTGGCCGCAGGAGGGGCTGTGGCTGGTGAATTCCATGAGCCCTGTACCGTCTCCAACATAGTTGGGGTGATTGGAATTAACGTTGGGCCCAAAGAAGATTTAAAGACTGCGTCGAAGAGCGGGTCGACAGTTTTCTTTTCTTCCACTGCAGTCTCCAGACCTAGGGCCTGGGTCATTAGGAGGACCTGGTCTTGGAACGTGCCCATGTCCTCGGACGGGGATACAGCAGCTTGGGACGAGACGTTCTGGTCCAGAGACGTCGACGATGGAGACAAGGACAGCAACGAGTCGGAAAAAGGAGACTCTGGAGTCGAGGACTTATGAGACCGAGACACTGCGGTCACCGAGACTGCGGCTAGTTGGCTCTTCTCTAGTGTTTGAATACCCTGTTCATGTTGAACTGCAGGAGGGGGCCGCCTGGGGCTTGTACGCGCCGTCTCCCGCCTAGGCGAGGTTTGTCTGGAGTCTCTACGAGGTGAGTGTCACCTGACTGGAGATCTGTCTCGAGATCGGCACCTGCTTGAATGGTACCTATGCTCTGACACCAGAGACCTTCTATGATAATAGTCGTACCGATCCTGAAAGGAGCACCTCGAGTCCCTTGAATCCCATGAGCGTTCTCTGTAGCATGGACTATCCACAGCCCGACGAGAGCCGCTTGATCTAGATGACGCACAATCTCGAAGGATCCTGACCTCCTCGATCTCGCGGGACCTCGAACAGGTCCGAGATGCACGAGTCCGTACCCTGCGGGCCGGTGAGAGACGAGTTGGAGTAGTTCGGAGAATACGTTCCGCAGGCCTCGGGTCTGACGGAGAGTCAAGTATCTCCCCCTCTGATACTGAAAGCGCCGGAGCGGGGTTCTTCGAGCCTGAAGAACTCCTTGGAGGAGGAGAAGGCATTGGGTCCCTCGAGCCCGAGGGAACCGACACAGGCGGAGGAGATTTCTGCCCAGCCGGGTTTTCTGCGGGGACGACGTCCGTCATTTCAGGCACTAGCATCGCTCTCGAGCCCGAGAGCGAAGCGGCTAACTTTTTTGCCAATCTCCTCGCCTTCTCCCTTTTTTTCTTACTCCTTCTTTTCGCCTCCTCTTCTCTTTGCCTTTTTAGCCTTGCTTTTTGAAAGCATCACCTCCATATATTTGTCCTGGGCGGCCGCCGAGGACACAGTGTGGGAGGGAGACGTACTAGGCCGCACCGAAGGGGTGGGCTGTTCCACAGGCGGTTGAAGAGCCTTGTTCCATAAAATGGCCACCAGTTTATCCGCCCTGTGCTTTCTTGCTTGTTTGGTGAAAGCCTGGCAGTGGTGGCAGGCCTCCACGTTGTGCCCCTCACCGAGGCAGAGAGAATGCTCGTCTGCCGGCGGGAGCTTTGTGCCTGCACTTTACACATTTACGGAAAGGCGCTTTAGGAGCCATAGTGGACTGATGATCCCACGATGAATGGGGGGAATTCAAACGAATTTTAGATGATTTTCCTCAGAAAGAAATAGTTGAAGAAACTTTCGAAACGCAACCAGACGCGATGGAGGTCAAAGAGGAACTGAGGGAGAGGTTGGGAACCCGTGAGAGGAGACGCGTGGGGGGAGGGGTTCCCGCCCAATTTGCCTCAGCTATAGAATCTTTCCGAAACGGTCTCTGCGCAGGCGCAGAGCCCATGTGTGCGATGCACAGAGACCACGAAGAAGAACCACGCTGGCTGCAAGGGTGGAAGGCCCCCCTGCAAAGTCAAAGTCCCAGCTCCGACCTTGGAAGGCATTTCCGAGGTCAGAGCTGGGACTCCAACCTATCCAATGACCCCCTACAATGTCGGGAGGCCACAGGATTGCACCCTGAGGGTGCAATTCTATGCATGTTTGGACAGAAAAAAGTCCTGCAACTCCCAGCATTCCCCAGCCAGCCATGTTGGCTGGGGGATGCTGGGAGTTATAGGATTTTTTTCTGTCTAAACATGCATAGGATAGTGCTGTATCCTAAGTACCTGCTATATCATCCACAATCTCAGTGTATGTTCTTCGTGCTATGTCAAGAAATTCATTGATATTAGGCTTCACTGCATAGCACTTCTGAGTTCTCATATTCAAGCACCCTTTTGTATATCTTGTATCATCATTAATTACAGTTTTAATCTTCTCAAGTATGATGCCAAATCTAGAAAAAATGAAATATCCAAAATTGTGGAAATGTCTGTCAAACTTAACAAATGCTATAACTGTCTAAAATAAATTAATAGAATATCTGAATCCCAAACCTAGAGGTAGTATTCACTGTATTTTAAAAACTCCAATAACACTGAAATCCCAGCTCCCCCCCACCCCCGGGACTACACAACAATGAAATCCCAGCTCCCTCCCCCGGGACTATACAATGAAATCCTAGCTCCCCCCACCTGCTGCAGTCCATATGAACATTCTGTATAATGGATGAGAGATTTGCATATCCACTCCTGATTGGCCCTGCAGCAATTCATACAAACATTCTAAATGTCGTTGGAGTGATTTGCATAACTGCTCCTGATAGGCCCCTGCGGCAGTTCACATGAACATTCTAAATGACGCCATTGGCTAGCTGAGATTGGGCCATACAGGTGCAGTGATGGTTTTTTCGGAGATTTAAACCTGCCTTGGGTGTTGAAGAGTATATGTGCCAAGTTTGGTGGGGATCCGTCAAACTGTGTAGGAGCCTATGCGACACACACAAACAAACGTACAAACTTTCAGATTTATATAGTAGATTACCTGTTGTCTTCCAAAGAACTATAGTAAGCCTTTAACAATGTTGTCTTATAGCTTTTTAAAGCATCCTGTCAAAACGAACATGAAAAAATTATATATTCAAATGTACAGAAATGTTACTGAGTTCTATAGCCTTTAGTTCACTTAGGCTGCAATCCTATAACGGGTTACCTGGGAGTAAGCCCCATTGAATCCAATGGGACTTACTTCTGGGTAGACATGTACAGGGTTGCAGCCTTAATTTACAATCCTATACCCACGTACCTACGAGTAAACCCCATTAGTCACAATGGGACTTACTTCTGACTAAACATGTACAGGATTGCATTGCAAGGCTGTAATCCTAAACACATTTACTAAGAAATAAACACCATTAGACACAGTGGGCCTTACCTCTGAGTAAACATGCATAGGTTTGCATTCTAAGAGCAAACAAGTCACAGCGGGTACAATGTTTGAGGGAAAGATATAAACATTTCTTCACCAGCTAAAGGAGCTCTGCTGGATGTCTTTGTGCAGATGCAATGGTGATGGAAGAGTAATTGTGCTTTGCTGCCATCACCAGCACAGAGTGGGCTCTAACACAGGGGTGGGCAAATTCTGGACTTCCAGATGTTTTGGCCTACAACTCCCATGATTTCTCACCATTGGCAAGGGCTGATGGGAGTTGTAGGCCAAAACATCTGGAGGGCCAAATGTTGCCCACCCCTGCCCTAAGGTGACTTCTAGTCTGTGACTGGTCCTGCTCGCTCCAAGCCTTCTGCCACTTGTGCTGTAGCTCTCTTCATAAAGTATATATGCAATTTTCAGGAACAGCAGTCTGGAGATGAACAGCAAGTGAGCAGAGGCCCAGAACACAAATATACTGGAACAGGCAGTCTGAGAGCTCAATCTGTGCCTGAGCAATGCGTTTTGAGCTTTATAGGAGCAGGTGGAATCTGCCTCTGCCTCCGCCCCTCCCCCCTCCTCTACAGTATTTGTATACCGCTCCACTTCTAAGTAGTTAGAAGGTTTGCCGTACAGATGGGCGATAAATGTAAATAATAAATAAATAAATAAATAAATAGATAGATAGATAGATAGATTTCGGAGCTGTGAACAATGAAAAGATAAAAACAGATAACACAAACAAAAACAAGCTGCAATAGTACCCTTTGGGCATCTGTGATGGTGGCACTGCAGCGCAGTAGACCGCAGTCAAGCAATTCTGGCAAACTAACAGTTGCACACAGTAAGGACCTGATTTTAGACCACTAGGGCCTAATGATAATAGTAATTGCTGTTTACATAGTGCTTCAGGATATGATACCTTCAAAGGCTCCACAAGTTCCAGGGTATGCTTCAGATAAATTAAATTTGTTATCTTCGATTCAGATGCATTAACCTGTTAGAAAATAGAGGTGGTGTTGGTTTACCATGTGACCTAGCTACTGCTGTGCTGTCATTGTTGCCTGTGGCTACTTGTCACCCATATTTTCTCCTTATGCATCATGACTAGGAATGTTAACTGACTTCTTTTCCTTTTCCCTAGTGAACCTCTAGCTCGGCATTGTTATGTCATCATCATCATCATCATCATCATCATCATCATCATCATCATCTACTGTTTAATAGATTTATATATTGCTGAACATATTTAAAATTCCTCTAAGCAGTTCACAAAATACATTATAATATACATTAAAATACAATTAAATACATAAACATTGCTGAAACGTTAATATAAAACAGTAAAAACATTAAAATCAATTAAAACAACACTGTAATTACAAGCAAACAGACTGGGCAGCACATTCACTCAGGGAAGGCCTGGGTTCCCTCTAATATTGAAATTTGGTGATCTTGTGCCTATCAGTTTTGAAGCAAACTGGAAAGAAAAAGAAAGGAAGGCACCATTAACAGGAAGAAGAGAGGAGATGCCATTTCAAAGGTGCACAACAATAAAGGTTTAATGTCACAATGCATTTCAAAAATATCTTCCTCAGAGGCACTTAAATGCACAGCACTGTGTCCTCACCAATGCTCTGTACCAGTGCTGGCCCATATCTTTATTGTCATACACATCTGAGACACTCTCCTTTTCTCCCCCTTGAAGTAAAATGAGGCCATCTAAAATGAAGGTATATTTTCTGCATGCATGGGGAAGTCTGCAGGTACACAGAATATCCGTTTGTAAATTAAAAGGAAAAGGATTTTTTGTTTTCTTTTTAAAAATGGCCTGGCAAGGCCCTGTGAGCTTCCAGGAATGTTGAGGGTGTCAATTGCAAAACAGGAAGGGAAAAAAGTAAGAAAAGGAGGGCAAGTGGGAGAGAGAATTTGCTTGACTTTATAATTTTATAATGGCAGAACCTTAACTAAAGAGGCAGTCCTGTACCCCTTTAATATGACAAACTTAAAACTTTTCAAAATGAATTAAAAGAAAATAATGCAAGATCTCTAAGACAGCGGTACATTAACAAAGAATAAAAATGTATGTGACATCCCAAATATTTAAGATTCCTATCTGCCAAGTTCAGAAAATCTAAAAAAGATGTAAATCTTTCTCATCCTATCGTACAGAAGTGCTCAAATTTAAATGGCAAAATACATGTTCAGTGCTGTCAGTTGTGAATTAAGCATACATATATAAATGGCCAGGTTCCCCACAATGAAAACAAAAGTGGTTAGTAATAAAGGGAGAGATAACTGGCAGCTACTCATTATTTATCAAGCAAACATATTTGTAAACATTTATTTATTTTATTTTATTATATTTGTTAATCGCCCATCTGGCCAGTCACCCGTATCTTACCGTATCTTGCTTTGGAATTTGAACTAAAACTGAAAGTAGTTGTTCTGTGTCTAGGAATCTTGAAATAACTGAAAAACAGAAGTCAAGCAAATAATTCAGCTTAATCTACAATCCAATTAAACCAAACTATTGGGATTTAATCCCACTGCTGTCAATGGGACAGGCAGATCAATCGTAAGTAGGACTAGTGGGGAGCAACAAGGTGTATTTACCAACTCATGCTCAGCCCTGTGGACTCACAATAGCAAGGCTGGAAGGTTGCTAAGTTTTTCAGCCCACTGGATTCTTGCTTTTACATACATACACATACACACTTGACAGGAAGGGGAATTAGCGAGACCAGCTCCAGGACTGGCATAACTAATGGTCCGTCTTGGGGGAACATGTGGTTTTGGATCCAGTGGATCCAAACAAGGCTTCTCCATACCCATGGAACACCCCATTTTGGAGCTGCCTTCTACAGACAATGGGAGAACCAGCAGCAGCAGCAGCTTTCCACTTGCCATGTGCAGCAAGGGCCTCTGCCACAGCAGATCTTCCACAGTGGTGCTACTTTCTGCCAGTGGAGCACCAATGTGCCATCTTAAGTCGCTTCAGGCATGAACATTGGTGGGGTGGGGGGTGGATTACACTCTAAGCTGCTTTAAATCTAAATATCATCATAGCCAAAAGAGGTTTGAATATTTATCAAAATATGCAACTCTAATATCAGATTATATAAATCTGATTTAGTACCTTATATATTCACATTGTGCCCACATGCAATATATAAAACAAGTATGCACTTATAGATCAACAATTCACAATTAAAATTAGCTGAGTAAGTTTCAACCATCTTTAGCAAGAGTTTTAAAATTAAGTTCTCATGCTGTACAGCTATATTTTCCTCTCCTCTTTTACCTTTGAAGTGTGTACGTGGTCTTTGATTTATAGAACCAGTTGTATACTACCTTTTGGCCTCCAAGATATAGACAGATGTGCCAGATTGCAAGCGGAAAGTTTGCAATGTGTTATTTTAAGGGTCAAGCCTCATAACATTTGAGGTCTCTGTATTTTTTTTCTTACTTTAATAAACTTTGAATTTGATCAGAGTAGCAACACTGGGAGTCGTTGGGTTTAGCCCTTTCCCCTAATATTATTTCACCTATGTGAATTATTCCCCAAAGCAGCTATTAACCTTGCATGGGAAAAAATATGCTAATATGTACCTGAATTTTCCCTCTGTGACATTAAGCTTGGAAGAGTTAGTTTGGGGATCTGATGCAGGAAGGAAGAGGTAAATATCCTTTCTTCCTAGCAGCAGTGTTCTGTTCCAATTGAATTTGGAGATCCCTTTAGCCACAGGGTGATCCAATCATAATATCCTATATAAAATCTAAATAAAAGTAACAAACTGAGGCTGATCTAATGATACAGTAATCCTATCAAAAGCTATGAAAAATAAAAATGTGATACTCTATACAGCACCATTACCACCAACTTCCCTGTGGGAAGAGTCCCAGAAGAGGGAGGGAGGCAGGCAGGTGAATGCCACTACAGGGCCTGCTCCAGATGGACTGCCGCAGTCCCACACAGGGTCATTACCACCAACTGCCCTGGGAGAAGAATCCAAGAAGAGAGAGGTAGGTGAATACCACCTCAGGACCTGCTCCAGCTGGACTGTCATCATCATCCTGCTTTCCCAAACAGGGCCATCTATCATCATCTGCTCTATGGGAATGAGCCTAATCACTTGTTGTTTTTTTATAATATCATTTACTGTGATTTTATTAAAGATTGTTGATATTATTTGAAAGCCGCCTTGGATTTGTAATCTGAAAGGTGGAATATCAGTAAATGCACTAAATAAACACTCTGACCAACCCTTTATTACAGGAAATATTTTCTGCCTTTTATAAAGCAATAATCGATTACCTGACTGAAGGCCAAAAAACAGTTCCTCATCTTGAAGTAGCTCTTGAACAGAATCCAATCTTGTGTTAATGGTATCAGCATCAATCAGAGGCTCTAGAATATTAGACCTAAGTCTTCGGCTTCCCCCTGGTGTTTTAGTATAATTTAGGACACCAAATAGAGTATGACCATTCCTTTGAAAATAGCACACAGTTGAAAAATAATCTCACAAAATAAAATTGATACAAGCCAGTTTAAATATACATATTATTATACAAATCTATTTTCATAGCTAATATTTTATTATTTATTTATTTATTTATTATCTGCCTTTCTACTAAAATAGTGCTTTATTATTAACAGTAATAAAACATAACCACATCAATTAAAACACATGTGTTAAAAAAAACATTTGTTGAAAAGAAGAAACAGTACCAGCCAATTAAAACCTAGTTCAGCAAACTAGACAACTTAACAGTCAAATGCCTGCTTGAATAAAAATGTCTTTGCCTGCTGGTGGAAAGACAATAAAGATAGAGTTAGTCTTGTCTCCCTTGGCAGGGAATTCCAGAGTCTGGGAGCAGCCCCCAAGAAGGCTCTGTCTTATATTCCTGTCAAATGTGCCTCTGATCAGTGGCAGGACAAAAAGGCCTCTGGAGGATCTTAAAACCTGGGCAGGCACATAAGCGAGAATGTAGCCTTTCAAACAGCCTGGTCCCAACTTGTGTAGAGGTCATAATCAGCACTTGGAATTGTGCCCTGCCCCTGAAGCAGGCTGCTAGCCAGTGAAACTGTTGTAACAAGGTTATATGTTCCCTATAACTGGCCCCGGTCAACAGTCTGGCTACAGCATTCTGGACTAGCTGACAGTTTCTGAAGACTTTTCATAGGCAACCCCATCTAGAGTGTGTTACAATAGTCCAAATGGAATGTAACTCAGTCATGCGCCACTGTGGCCAGATCTGCCGTATGCAGGAACAGGTGCAGTTGGAGCACAAGCCTTAACTGTGTAAATGCACTCCTGACCACTGCTTAAACCTGGACATCCAGGTTCAGGGCTGGATTCAGGGTTACACACAAACTGAACTAGAGCCTTCCAGGGGAGTGTAACTCTATCCAACACAGGTTGTCTCTCTCTTCCCTGATCTACCTTTTGACTGATCAGGAGCACTTCTGTCTTGACTGGATTGAGCTTCAATTTGTTTGCCCTCATCCAGTGCATTACCAACATCAAACATTGATTTAGAACCTGAATAGCTTCTTGGGTTTAGATCAGGAGTGGGCAACATTCTAGTAGAAACTAGGTTCCAAACTATATGCAAGAGGAGAATCCAACTAAAGTTGCATTTGTGCAAGCACATATGTGCAAGCATGGTTGTGAAAGCATATTGCACAACTGTTTGCACCATGGAAGGATTCAGAGAAGCTCCACTAGCACTATTTGAGTTAGCAGAATGACACTGTTGGATACTGCCCAAGAAAGTATCAAGCCTGCACTGAATGGCCTTTCACATTACAGTGCACTTAGCATAGCAGCTGCAATAACTTTGTGGGGGTCATGGCATACAAAGAGCTGTTCCAAACTTATTCTTCATGCACAGAAGGAGGATATCAGTGCAAGAGCGAATTCAGGCAAGTATTATCCAATAGTTCTGGCATACAGAAATGCATTTGTTAAAGATCGAAGCCGTGCATTTTGCTTATTACTGTGGGACTGTAAATATATTAAAAGCTTTCTTCAAAAGAATAAATTTTTGTTTCTCAGTGAAAAGGAAATAATTTACTCAGACTGCAGCCAAATGAAAGTATTGTGATTAGAACAAATGAACGAGACAAAATTTTAACTAATCATTTCTGTAGATGTTATCAAGAACTAGAACTGCGCGAGAATTGTACACTCCCATCAAGTGAAATAAGGACTGACTTCACAAGAATTTACATCAGCAATATAGTGAAATTAATCCCACATTTACCATTTGTGTCTGCAGTGAAAGAGAGATTAACATAGAGAGGAGGGATGGAAATAGGCTGCAACGTCAGTACAAACACTAGTCTGGCAAGAGAGTAAAAACCCAAGAGAGCAGAATGGTATCAGGCAGAGGCTAGCGCTGGTCAATAAATGCTGTTATGAGCCAGCCCTCTGGGAGCATGCTTTTTAACTCCTTCCACAAACAGTTGGCCCCCTACTCCTCTTAAAGAGTCTTACCATTTATTTGTATGCTCCTCTCCTCACCCCATTTAACCCATCTATGTTGAGTTCACTGCCAGAGATAAAAATGGCAGTTTTTATATCTTGCACCATATGAACAGAACAAGAGCACATATCAAAGCCCAATAAGATTTGTTTTAAGCAAAGCAAAGAACAAACAAAACCAAGGATTCTATGGCCCAGGGGTACATGCCACGGGGTACATGCCACGGGGTACACACCTTGTGGCCCAGGAGTGCATATGCAGCCCAAGGCATTAAATGCACCCCACATGAGAGCCCTGACCCCCCCGTCACCAGTGACTCCCCGATTGCTATCCCACCAAATGTCCCATATGGCTGCATGTGCTATTGCCTTTTCTACAGACTCTAATGGGTTGCCATGGTATTGGATGGTGCCTACAGGGTTCATTTTGTTCAGAACACATTACAAAGAGGTTGTGAATATTATGGTGGCTGAACTAGGATGTGCCAAGAGGATAAGCTGAACAAAGTGGAACTGTTGTTGTTGGGAGATTTCAGCATGGTGGCTCCACAGACACGTCTTCTTCTCGGGGGTGGGTGGGTGCTGGCCTAAGGGATTGGGTGTGGATGTAGAATTGGCGCTGCCCACCAAGCCTAACACCACCGCATGGTTCTTCTATGGCAGGGGTGAGATACTGGCAGAGTTCTTCAAATGTGTGTAGTCATTTGAATGCTGGGCTAGTGAATTTTCAGTTATTTGGATGCTGGGCTGCAGGGCAATGGAGTTTGGAATACTTGAGCTTACTGGTAAATATGCATGTGTGTGTGCAACCCCTGAGCCAACAACACATGCGGCTCTCAGTGACAAAAGGGTTGGGCATCCCTGCTATATTCAGTCAAGAGTCCTGATACAACATTACTGGCTGGTCCTATAGTCAGCATCTAACTGCGGTCCACTACAGTGAATCAAGTGAAGTAAATCAACTAAATCCAAGGAGCGTGTGTGGAAAGATATTCTCCAACTCTGTTTTACCAATGTCTCTCTCTACAGATCACAGAGAAGACCTAAGAGAGAGACAGTTGCTTCAGGTTTGCCTATGTGTCATTTCCAGGCCAATGCAACAATGTAATGATAGCTGTAGATAGAACATCTACAGAGCAGCAAGACAAAGATTGTGAAGCATCCCTATGTAGACTGCTCAGCCAGTCCTGTTCCTGTCCAAAGGCAACAGTGGTCCTTAACAGGCATTTTGTGTATTCCTCTGGTCCCCTCCCCACAATAACATTGGTACTATATACATTTTAAGTAACAGTAGTAGTAATGCTGCTGGTGATAAGCCAACAGTGACTAAAGGTTTCTCAAGTGGACAATGTTTCTATGGCTTTGAAGCTATATTTGCATATACCGGTAGATACAATTATCCCTACACACCAATTCTTCCTAGGGCCAAACGCCATGTGACAGACAGTTCTGCAATTCTTCTTCCCAACTTTTTAAAAAACAAAAAGCAGCCATAGGAGGCTGACCTGCCACCACACTGGTCCTGTAATCCTGATTACAACCTCCCAGGACGGCTTTAAAAAAGAAAAAGGAAAAAAGGGAAGAATCATGGAACTGCCCCTTACATATAGTTTGGCCCAATAATAAAAACCTTAATTTTATTTATTTATTTATTTATTTAATACATTTTTATACCGCTCAATAGCCGAAGCTCTCTGGGCGGTTTACAACAGTTAAAATCATAAAATACAATATAAAATATAAAATTTAAAACCACAGATTAAAAACAAACAGCAGAGCTAGCAGCAGCAGTTACAATAATGGAATTAAAAACAACTACAAGATTAAAATGATTAAGATGATTAAAATGCCTGGGAGAACAAAAAGGTCTTCACCTGGCGCTGGAAAGAATACAAAGTAGGCGCCAGGCGAACCTCTTTGGGGAGCTCATTCCATAACTGGGGTTATGGAATGACCCCAGTTATGACCCCAGCAGAAAAGGCCCTCCTCCTGGTAGCCACCTGCCTCACTTCCTTTGGCAGGGGCTCTCGGAGAAGGACCGCTGATGCAGATCTTAGTGTCCGGGCAGGAACATATGGGAGGAGACGATCCTTCAGATACCCTGGCCCCAAGCCGTGTAGGGCTTTAAATGTAAGCACCAGCACTTTGAATCGGGCCCGGAAACAGACTGGCAGCCAGTGCAGATGAGAAAGCACTGGCATAATATGTTCTCGTCGGCCAGTCCCAGGTTGATAATCTCGCTGCCCTATTTTGGACGAGCTGAAGTTTCCGGACCGTTTTCAAAGGCAGCCCCACGTATAACACATTGCAGTAATCCAAACGAGAGGTTACCAGAGCATGGATAACTGTAGCTAGGCTATCTCTGTCCAGATAAGGACGTAGTTGGTATATTAGCCTAAGCTGATAAAAGGTGTCCGTGCCACTGAGTTGACCTGTGCCTCGAGTGACAGTTGGGGATCCAAGAGCACCCCCACCCCCAAACTACGAACCTGATCCTTCAGGGGGAGTGCAACCCCATCCAGAACTGATTGAATATCACTTAGCTGGGCAGACGAATTCCCACTAACAGTACCTCCGTCTTATCTGGATTGAGTCTCAGTTTATTAGCCCCCATGCAGTCCATTACTGTGTCCAGGCACTGATTCAGAACAGCCACTGCCTCACCTGGATTAGATGAAAAGGAGAGATAGAGCTGGGTGTCATCTGCATACTGATGACACCTCTGCCCACACCTCCGGATAACCTCTCCCAGTGGTTTCATGTAGATGTTAAACAGCATAGGGGATAAAATAGAGCCCTGTGGCACCCCATGACATAACTGCCAAGGGACAGAGCAGTAATCCCCCAGCACCACCTTCTGGAATCGGCCGCCCAAGTAGGATCGGAACCACTGGAGCGCAGTGCCTCCAACTCCCAACCCAGACAACCTACCTATCCAGAAGGATACCATGGTAGATGGTATCGAAAGCCGCTGAGAGGTCCAAGAGAATCAACAGGGTTGCACTCCCCCCGTCCCTCTCCCAGCAGAGGTCATCCCACAGGGCGACCAAGGCAGTTTCCGTTCCAAAACCAGGCCTGAATCCAGATTGAAATGGATCTAGATAGTCCGTTTCATCCAAGAGTGCCTGGAGTTGACCAGCAACCACCCACTCAAGCACCATGCCCAGGAATGGGATATTAGCTACCGGCCTGTAGTTATTAACATCATCCGGGTCCAGGTTAGGCTTTTTGAGGAGTGGCCTAATCACCGCCTCCTTCAAAGAGGCCAGCACCACTCCCTCTCTCAAGGAGGTGTTTACAACCTCCTGGACCCAGCCGGCTATCCCCTCCTTATTTGACGTAATAAGCCATGACGGGCAAGGGTCAAGCACACAGGTGGTCGACCAGACTTGGCCAAGCACCTTGTCCGCATCCTCGGGCCTCAATAACTGAAATTCATCCAATAAAACCGGACCAGACGGTGCTCTGGACATCTCTACTAAAGGAGCTGCACTAACTGTGGTGTCCAATTCATGACGAGTTTAAGCGACTTTATCTTCAAAGTGCCGTGCAAACTCGTCACAGCGTGCAACCGAGGGTTCTATCATTTTTCTCGCTGGCCCAGAGTGTAAAAGGCCACTTTACACTAAAACTTTAAAAGTTTTAGTAATAAATGGTATCAAACTGAGAAGGACCACATCAAAATCAGTTATTTTGATTCTGCTAGATTTTGGAGAGGTGAAATTGTTTTGGGGGAAGTAAAATCAGAGTTCTAACAGGAGAGCAACTGTCATTTTATTTTTCCCAGAAAGCCCTGTTCTGAGGTACTTTTTGAATTTTGGGAAATTCAAAATGGCTGCACCATAAAAATGGCTGCCTCCTTTGCCACTCACTGGAGACTGTTATTATAGTGGACAATACTTTAATATCTCCAGAATATTAAAGGGCTAACTGACATCTGCAGCCCTGTGGGGAAGAAGGAACGACGGAGGCTGGAGCAGGTCGAGGGAACATCAGGGCCTGCTCCAGTTGGACTGCCCCCCCCCACAGGGCTAACTGACATCTGCAGCCCTGTGGGGAAGAAGGAACGACGGAGGCTGGAGCAGGTCGAGGGAACATCAGGGCCTGCTCCAGTTGGACTGCCCCCCCCCCACAGGGCTAACTGACATCTGCAGCCCTGTGGGGAAGAAGAAGGAGGCTGGAGCTTCTTGAGACACAGAGAATTACAGAAGTAATAATTAATATTCCCCCTTCTTCCCTCCCCATTCCTTTTCCCCTGTGTGTCGTATCTTTTTAGATTGTAAGCCTGCGGGCAGGGACTGTATTGTTAATTGTTGTAAACCGCCCAGAGAGCTTCGGCTATTGGGCGGTATAAAAATGAAATGAAATAAATAAATAAATAGCACAATTTTACATAGTGAAGGATTGCTCCTTCAGCAACTCATTTAAGAGGTGCAATATACTACTCAAAAAAAAAGAAAAAGAAAAAAAAGACAGTGCTTGAAACAGGATTGTTAAAAATATAAACTCACAGTGTCATATTATACAACCCTGTTTTTAAACCTGAAATACTTGGGATATCCTTCCTGCCATCTAGTAAGAATGTCTTGCAAAAACCCAAACATGCTTTATTTCAAAGCAGAACCAAAGGTTTAAAAGGAATCCCATGCCTTTTGGGGAGGAGTGGAAAGGGTAGGAATCAGAGATAATCCAATCCTATGTATGTCTAATTGGTAGTAAGCCCCACTGAGTTCAATGGGTCTTACTCCCAAGTAAACGTGCTGATGAATCGGAGCATCAAAGTTGGGGATAATGAAACGGTTTCTCCTTCAATTACTGAGTCAATTTCATGAATATGTTGGTCAGATCACTGTTTCTTTACAGCCCTATAGTCCATATAAAAGGCTAGATCGCACGACAGCCCACTGTGGGTTAATTTACCTGCGAGGGGCTATTACACTGTGCCCGTAGATGCATTTTTGCATGGTGCCTGTAGATGCCTGGCTTGCCATGGGTGGTTGTGTTATGTGAACCCAGGCAGCAGGGGTTGTTTGAGGGTCAGACAACCCTCCAATAATGCATGGCTTGTTTTAGGGATCTCTGAGGGTTGTCTAACTCTCAAACAATCCATGCCTCCTGGTTTTGCATGACATGACAACCCACGGCAAATTGGGTGCCCATAGGCACCATGCAAAAATGGTGCCCACGGGTGCCTGGCACAACACGACAACCCCTGCAGGTACGGTAAATTAAATCACAGTGGTTCTGTTGTGCAAACCAGATCAAAGTGTATTATAGCTCAATTTATACTACAGATGGGAAGAACAAAGATACATAAAAAGAAACACATATTAACAAAAATTCTTTTCCTAGTGTAGTAACTGAAAATAAATTTCAGTACCTAAATCTGACTTTATTAGGAAACAAGTTGAACATATGTCCAATTTATACAATTTATTTGAAAGTACATCCAAACACTTGAATCCCTTCACAAAAGTCATCCCATGTCTGGAAAATGTTATATGCAATTTGGCTCTAAAAAAGGAAAGGGAAAAAGGGAAGGTCTGGATGTTTCAAACATTTGCTCTTTGCCTACACACACACACACACACACACACACACACAGTCTGTTTGTGTGTGGGAATCTGGGTAGGAAGACAATAAAACCAACACATTTTCTGGTACTAAGAGCACATATAAGGTGAAAAGGAGTTCATTTCTACCTAAAAAGCAAAGGTGTTGGTCTATAAGACAAATTCTAAAATCCATAGTAGGGCAATACCTTTATAAGGACAAACCAAAAGTTCAGAAAATAGTGAGCAAACTTTCAAGATCTCCAGAACATTTCTTCAGGTTAGCTGTTAAGCAAAGTTGGAGCGGTTGATGGGGAGTGGGGTAAGCTGGCTTGGTACTGAAGCCATACACTCTGCATTGGTCAGTCTTAAGATGGTGTAAGAAGAGATGGCAGATTAGCAGTGCAATCCTATACATCTCTACTCAGGAATAAGCCCCACTGACATCAATAGGACATACTCCCAGGTAAGTCTGTATAAGGATTGAAGCCTTAATTTTATTAGGCTCTCCTAGGTGCTATGAAGGTTTCAAGTTACAGCTGGGGATGCTGGGACAAAGAATCACACAATGGCTGATTCTCTATTTTTGAAAATATAAGATCCAACTGCTCCCTGATCTATCTCCAACCTTAGGTGAGACACAGGTTCCTTGTTAAGTAGAGAACAGATGTAGAGAAACATGGCAGGATTTTTATTAGTAAAGCTGGGGATTAATTTTAGGTAATACACTAGATCAAAAAGTCAATAGAAGCCAAAATGGGTAGCATTACCTAGTGGTTGAGGGGAATATACCCTCAAAGACTAAGAGCCAGCTTCCATGTCATGGCGGCAATTCCTGGGTTGTTTAATTGCGGAGATGAGCAGAGGATGTGAACTGCATGGTCGTTGTTTCCACATCTGAAAAACAAGGAACACTCTATTCCTGGGTTGTTCCATAACATGTTGTTGGGTTAACTCTGGGTTGTTTAATCCATAAACAACCCAGAGTTTCCGCGTTCATACATCATGAAACAACACAGGAACTGGATTGTTAATTAATTGTTGGAAACAAGTGCACAGCTCGCATGCTCCACTCATCCCCGCAATTCCTGGGTTAAATAACCCAGGAATTGCTGCCGTGGCATACGAACTGGGTATAAAAGTCCCATCTTCAAGTGGTAGAAAATTATCTTCCTCCAGTTTTAGGATGCCACTCTGGAACAGCTAAATTCGGTATTTTAGCAAATTTACCAAGTTGGGTAAATGCAGTACCAATTGCAGGTATCGGGGAGCATACAATTAGAGAACAGATTTAAATAATATTTTTGCTAGTAAATGGCAACCAGTGACTGCATCCTTACCGAACTACTAGAACAATATTTGTCAATATTTAATTACATTTGCCAAAACCAATTTTGCAGACAAGTGTATTGCCTTCTTCTTACCACTTTCTTTTTTGACTAACAATCCCTTATTCACTAACATTTTACTGTTAATATGTACATGATGCTGGGGGAGGGGGAGGTAGAAGTTGAAGCCTACATTCTACTATCTTCCTTTAAAAATTAGAATGATTTAAAATATATTTTGAGATGAAAAACATACTTGGGTTTTTTCTTTACTATACACTTATAACCAATGGTATCTTATTGCAAATATAAAATTCCTCTCCCCCCCCCCCTTTATAGCTTAGAATTATGAAACAAAATATCTTACCTAGGATCCCTATTGTTCGTTATTAATTCAAGATTTAGGGCTGATGTTGAATCAATCATTGCTGTTTGTTCACTTCCATGGAAACAAATCTTAAGTGACTTAGGTGCATAAACTGAATTTTGAATAAACTCGACATACTTCAGCACAGCTGCAACAGCTGCTAGACAGTAATACCTATGAAATAAGACAAAATAAACAAAAATAAAATTTAAATAGCACTTATTGTACTGTCTCTTTGAAAACTCTTAGGTCACCCAGCTTTGTGGGTAATACTGCTGAAAATATTAGTAGGGGTGAGCTCATGTAGGCCTTCCACAGACCACTCAAATGCTGGTGTTAACATGTGGAAAGTGAATGTTCCTGTCCCCCTTTTTGAAAACTAGTAAACCACACAAAATATCTGCAGGACTGGCAGCTTCCATATAAATCTATCTGGCTGTTAAAAACAACAGGTCGCACACTGGTTCCCTGCACCTTCAGACATAAGATGGCTGGCTATCAGGGCCATATCCACTTGACTGGCATCTAGTCTGATGGCCCTTAAATACCAGGTCAAAATGTTGTTTCCCCAGGCTTTTGGCGATACCTAAGCAACTGCTAAATTGGTTTGTTAATACTCTGAATGTTAGCGGTATGTGTCCTCTTTATTGTGTTTTATTTTTAAAATATATTTTATGTGCAATATTGTTTTAAATATATGTTGTAAGCTGCCTTGATAATGGAGGATGAAAGAGAGGGATATAAATATTTTAAATCAATTAGTACTTTGCTTTGGGAAACAGGCCTGTGGCTTATGCTGGCTCAGCTTGTCTGAGTGTGGAAAGCTAAGCAGGGTCAGGCCTGGTTATTACTCCTCTAGTTTCCTGCATTGAGCAGGGGGTTGGACTCGATAGCCTTGTAGGCTCCTTCCAACTCTATGAAATCTATAAACATGGGTCTAAGGAAAATAATAGTTAGAATAATAAGTTCACTGATTTGAAATGTAAACACATTTTGAAGATGATAGGTGAGGTTGGAAGAACACACACACAGTGTATAAATTAGGTTATGATGGGACAGAGTTATGATCATTTGGTTGTGACTATAGCTTATAAGGAAGTCCACAGCAAGGCCCCAATAACTTGGATAAGCAAGGATTCAGGAGAAAGGAGTTGCCTTCAACAACTAGGCAGTACAGGTCGCAGTGATTAGAGTTAATATGCACATCACCAGAAGATTCTCCTGAAAAGAAATGACTCCCCCCCCCCCCCCAGACTCAACCAGAAGCTTCAACTGATCATGTAGGCAGGCTAAACTCCTCACGTAAGACAGGCTAACTCATCATGTAGGCAGACCAACAAAAGGTTTTCCTCATGACACCCATCAAGAGCCATCAAAATACGAAGAGTAAGGCCATCAGCAGAGATTCAGGGCACCAGGGGGATGGAGACTGCCCCCTGCTGCTCTCGTATCTCCAAGAAGGCAGGAGAAAGGGTGTAAAACCCAAACATTTTAGCAATGGTGTGTGTGTCCGAAGCGGGCTGAGAGAGAGAGACATGTCCAAGCTAGACTTGGAATGTAGACCTCTTGTGCACCTTACGCCTCCAACGGAGCTACAGCTGAAATTCACTGCAGGAAGCCTCAGCGGACAGGTAGTAACCAGGACTTCTATCCCTCTAGACCAGTGGTTCCCAACCTTGGGTCCCCAGATGTTGCTGGACTGTAGATCCCAGCATCCCTTGTCATGAGCCATGATGGCAGGGTATGCTGGGAGCTATAGTCCAGCAACATCTGGGAACCCAAGGTTGGGAACCACTGCTCTAGACGTAAGCCTTTCTTCCACCTCTTCTTCTATTTAGGCTGTCAGACTCAGGGCCAAAAGGGACTCTTTTTCCTCTCCAGAATATAGAGTGTGTTTGAACTATAGTGTAAGGATATTTTGCTTCCTGAAATCACTGGGTTTGCTTTACCAACAAGTAAAACGCTGTACCTACTCTATATTTCCTCTTTAATAAAACAACCCTTTTGTTTTCTGGAGTGTGTGTGTGTTTGTCTAAGTGTAAAAGGGCAAAGCGCATACTCCACCCAGCAGTGCGCGTTTTACCTCAGCCAAAGATTCCCAAACCTTTCGTAAGAGTGTGGGGTTAGTCTCTCTCTCCTCAGAGGGAATCTAACGCCCAAATTATCTGTCATAACAATTAGAGCTGGAAAATTCTGCCATTTCTTCTACTTTTCTAACAAATACATCAGACAGATAAAAGTCTAGACCAGGGGAACATAACTAGCTTACTTAAAGGAACTTTTAAACCTTAAGAAACAAAATCTAATTAAAAATTGCCCAAGCCAATATAAAAAATAAGCAAGTAGAAGGCTAGCAGGTGGGGTTAGGTTATCCAGTGTTTTGCAACAGCATTTGTATGTATTTGTCAGACAGAAGATATAAAGCTCAGCATTTATATTGCAGTTTTCCTAAATGCTCAGGTACTTCACAAACATTTCACTAATCCTTTCAACAGCCTTATAAAAAAGGTCTGTATTAATATCCCCATATCATAGATAAGTGGTAGTAGTGTAGGCTAAGAGATAGTGGTTTCCCTAAGATCACCCAGGAACTTATGACTAGGCCAGGATTTGAATTGGGGAATTCCAGTTCCCAGTTTATTCTCAACTATGTTACATGCAATGGGATCCTGACTCCCAGCAATTGTCCATTCCCTCAAGTCTATGGTGGCTGACTTTCAACAACGCATATACAGGATTGATGCTTGATAGATGGAGGTCTTTTACAGCCTCTCCATCCTCCTGTGTTATCATTTGAGCTAGAAGGGCCTCTGAGCCTGTCTAGGTCACCTAGGGTTGAGGATGAGTCAAGAGGCTTATGAATCCAGATCTACAGCCTCTCTTTTCCCCTCCTGCTGGCACCCACCCTTTCCTCCCTCACCATCCTTTCCCGAGGCTGTAACACCAATCTCGGGGGAGGAGCTGCTGTGGAGCTTTTACGGCTGGGGGGAGGGGGGAAATCCGGGGGCGGGGGTTCCCCTCTGACACTGTAGCTCTGTCTACAGCCTCAGAGGAGAAACTCTCCTGGATCCTATGGCTCCTCTGACTATGTCTGGGAGCTATAGGATTGTTCTTTAAAGGCACAATCCTATGCATGTTTAGTCAGAAAAAAGTCCTACAACTCCCAGCATGTCCCAGCCAGCTTGGCTGGGTGGGGAATGCTGGGAATTATAGGACTTCTTTTTGTCTAAACATGCACAGAATTGTACCCTTAGAGACTGAAACATCTTCCTTATGAAAAAAGAATGCTTGTGAGATTGTAGTCTTTGGGGTGGGGTGGGGAGAGAACCATTGAAGAAGGGACGTTATAAGCATCTATAAATCATGGATGCTCTTGACAAAGTGAAACTTTTTCTCTCTCCTTACACTACAATTGGGGTCCAGCAGTGGCGTAGCGTGGGTTGTCAGCACCCGGGGCAAGGCAAGTAATTTGCGCCCCCTAACCCGTGGATTTTAGCACTCGAGTCTCTTCCACTAGATTAGTTAAAGAAACCCTCACCCCCTAAGCACATGTATTGTTTGTTATGAAAATACTGATGTAATTAAAGTAAAATGCATCTAAATACAAGTTTATTTTCAAACACTTTATTGAGTGCGAACATGCATTACACATTCTCCACATTTTCAGCAGGTCTATGAATACAAATCTACAAATGTAGTAACCTAGCATGGGCCATGCTATTATATGTCGTCTCACAACCATCGTAAACGACAAAAAATATCAAGAACAAAAACTAAACATCAAAATGGAACCATACCCTGGAGATGATCCAAGACTGGGCTAGATGGAGCCAACTTCCTCAATCCTGTACCTCTAATTGTAATTCTTTAATAGAAGTGCAAGATATCAATCTGTATATAATATACAGATTAATTTAAATTCGGGGAGGTCACACAGAGGTCTAGAAAGAGGGAGAAGCAATAAGGGAGACTCCCCAAGAGGAGGAGGAGGAGGAGGAGGAGGAGGAGGAGGAGGAGGAGGAGGAGGAGGAGGAGGAGGAGAAGAAGAAGAAGAAGAAGAAGAAGAAGAAGAAGAAGAAGAAGAAGAAGAAGAAGAAGAAGAATTTAAATTCGGGGAGGTCACACAGAGGTCTAGAAAGAGGGAGAAGCAATAAGGGAGACTCCCCAAGAGGAGGAGGAGGAGGAGGAGGAGGAGGAGGAGGAGGAGGAGGAGGAGGAGGAGGAGGAGGAGAGAAGAAGAAGAAGAGAAGAGGAAGAGGAAGACACACCCCGCGCTGCTCTGCTCTGCTCGGGCCTCCTCCCGCTTTCCACCTGTCCCTTCAACTCACTTCTGCCTCCTCCATTTAATTTAAATTCGGGGAGGTCAAACAGAGGTCTAGAAAGAGGGAGAAGCAATAAGGGAGACTCCCCAAGAGGAGGAGGAGGAGGAGAGGAGGAGGAGGAGGAGGAGGAGGAGGAGGAGAAGAAGAAGAAGACGAAGAAGAAGAAGAGAAGAAGAAGAAGAAGAAGAAGAAGAAGAAGAAGAA